>OY728120.1:666500647-666953862 GCA_963277665.1 Viscum album | reverse complement strand
TATACTTCATATATCATACCGCGTAATAAAATAAAACTATTTTCTACTAACAAGGGACTTCCTGTAGGGCCAATGGTAGGCGATAATGGCTAGTTGCACTTCGGTTGTGGGTTTCGATTCCTACAACCTTGTCTGATTGTGATGGGTTGTCGCCCATCCGGTAGATTGTCCTTTTTCTAAAACTATATTACTATAACATCCCATCAATAATATCGAAAAAAACATCTATCCTTAAACAATACTAACTTATGTCCAACATAATCCATTCCAATATTAGGCTTATCCATAATACTGCAGTCCATTCTCATAATATAGTTAAAATGATTACCAGAGATTTAATACCATTGTTGATCCCCATATATCATAAGATATGTCTTATTGGTCACATTCCAAACATTCAAAGGCCTTAATCATATGTTCTCTTGAATACCCATTGAACCTTAGTGAAAACATGAATGTAGTTAAAAGTTAACACTTTCCACATACCAAAATCCTCAAAATTCTATATACTCAAACCATGATATCACTTAGTCCTTATATCAATCATGAGCTCATGAATACTATCAAACATTTTAGATTCTCTTTATCCCTTCATTATGTGCATATGATATGCTTTCCAAATATATTTCAATCACTTTTCATGGTTACCAATGCCATAAAATTATTGAAAACCACAATAGACCAATACATAAATATTCCAATATTCCACGATACTATATACAACATTATTTTGGAATCCCATTAAATAAACACTTAATCAATCCACCACATCGTTTTCATATTCAACATCGCCAATGGTGATCGCATGTGACTTCCCTTAGTCCTTTTCCTTAAGTGGTTGCTCATGTCGATCATCACTAACACTTGGTTTAGGTCATTTATTAGCATAATGCCCCATTTCATTTCACTTGAAGCATTGAAGTGTAGTAGGTTCATTCTGTGTATCCCTTCCATTGTTTGCATCATTAGACATCTTCTTCCCATCATTGCGGCATTCAAATGCCTGATGACCTTCCTTTCCACATTTGAAAGAATTACTTGTCCCTTTAAGACAATCTCCACCATGCTTCTTTCCACAGTTTGAGCATAAGGAAACATTCAACTTCTTTTCACCATTATTCTGAGATTTATCCTTGATCTCTATCTTTTGATTCTTGTCAAAACTATATGATAGATAAGTAACACCAACTTCCATTTCTAACTTTATAGCACAACGAACAATATCTTCATAGCTAATGAAATCTCTTATAGCTAATGCCCTTCGAATATTTGGTTTTAAGCCACTGAAGAATCGATCAACTTTACTTTCAGGTTGGATGATAAATCCAGATGCATACCTTTCCAGCCTTGTAAAATTCGCTTCGTATATACCAACATATTCATCATCCTTTTTCTTTAGTTCAAGAAACTCCTTCTCCATCTTTGTTCTATGAATACGAGGGAAGTAATTATTGAAAAATAAGTTCTTGAACTCATCCAATTCCATGGACTCAATTTCATCTCTTGACCTCATATTCTTGATAAGATTCCACCATTGATCAGCATCACCTTCCAAACGATATAATGCTAAGATGACTTTATCATGTTCAGAACATTGAAGAACTGAAAATATCTTTTCAGTGGTAATGATCCATTGTTCAGAAACAAGTGGATCAGAAGACCCACAGAAAGAAGGTGGATGTTGCCTCCTGAAAGACTCAATAGAATATTATTCCCTTCTCTGCTCATTTGGAAGTCCAGAATGATTCATAGCTTGTGTAAGTATAGTAATAAGATTTTTCACTCAATCTCCCATAACATTTGATTGTTTAGGAGGAAAATCATTGCATTGTCCATTTCATTGATCAACACGGTTCCTTCGGGTTCCAGCCATCGTCTAAAACCCAAAAGAATAGTGTGAGAGGCAAAAATCATGCTCGGGAAAACAACATAATAAAAGGGGGAGTACCCTTAATATCTAACATCTTAGGTTAAATTCTATGATTGTTAGCGCAATTCTAGGACTATAACCTATACGTATACTTAACCTTAGAGACATCCCTAGACATACCTTAGAAATATCTCTAGGGATCTCACTAAAGTTCTCCCATCCTAGTTTCCAAAGGTTGACTAAACCTTTCCTTTGATACCAACTGTAGAGACCCGAAGCTTAACGTATATGGACATTACATTACTTTTTCGTAATACTTAGTACATAACAAAAACACACACACAAGGATCATAATAGTTTAGTGTCTTTGGAAACTCGGAATATAATCTTATAATCATGGTGAAAGATCTTCAACATCTCCCATAAAGATCTTCCTTTTTTTACCAAAAACCTTTCTTTATATCCTGGGGAAAAGAAAACATAAAAGGGTGAGCTCAAATGCTCAGTAATGGTAAACAAAAGAAATATCAATCACAACATATTCATAAGAACATGACATTTTGGAAATCTTAACCTGCAAAAGAGAGCATAATTTCATAACATGGGATAAATCATAGTAGTGAAATGAAATCCCAATAATCATAACATATAACATGAAACATTGTGGCATACACACATAATCATAAAGAATCATTTCTTATTAGTCAAGACTCATTTCCAAGACTATCTTAGTGGACAAAGTCCCTTTCTGAACCGAGTCACCCTCGTTTCATTCCTGTTTCACTGAACCGGTATAACCTACCGTTCCAGCCATGTCTATCTCATGAGATATAAAATCATTATCCAATGCATTGGAGGGAGATATAGGTCCCACCCATCTCATAATGATACCATTCTTATGTGTGCCACAAAATCATAAATCATACATCATTGCATAACCCATGTAATAAAAATGGGAATCTTAAACATCGTGACATCATCAAAAAATTCATATAAGATAAAGGAATTCCTAAAAATAATTCCATCACAATATAATCAAATCAATGTAATAAAAGGGATATAAATAGAACCCTATATTATCTTAGATGGAAAATAATTTTGATAAAATACTTGAACTCCATTCTTGAGGAAAATATCCTTTCTACTTCGAAAACGTTTTCCTTTATTAACATGTCATAAAATTTCAAACTAAAAGAAGTTGATTAAAAATAACCATGAAAACTTGTAAAGGAAGCTTCTTGGAAATAATTTTTTCAAAATCCATTCATGCTGTATAGGTTAAAAAAACAGTCTTCTCGTACTTTTGTCGGAAAAGTCAAAAAGTACCTCGTACGAAAAACGACAAAAGAGTCCTTTCATATTCTTTACTAAAAACTCACCGAAGGGAAAAAATTGGATTTAAACAATTGTAGGTGGATGGAAATAATATTACATATTCAGGAAACATGGATGTGGATGATAAAATACACCCCAGTAAATACTAAAGTATAAACAATCTCGGATAAAAATGAGATTGTGATATTTCCCTTACCTTAGGTCCGATTTGCTTTGTAAGTGTCCGAACCTCCTGTATAATGATTTAATAATGTCATTGGCTTATTACAGAATCATATTCATTGTTATTATATCATATATGGTTCACTTATGACTTTATATTACCCGTTCTTTTGTAAATTCATGTTAATGTAGCATTTTGGGTAAAAGCGTCTCATTTGTCATTCGTGTTTTAACTTGTAATTATTCATATGATTACTTAGATCATGATTACTTAATTCCAGAATATAAAACATGATTTATATATAATATATATTCAGAATATACAAATATATAATGGATTGATAAATGGAAAGAAATACACCGTTCATGGAGACGGTAGGCCGTACGTACGCATGAATGCTGTTTTCGTTTCCTTATTGAATTGAGTGGAATTAAGAAGATGACATAAATATATATATACATAAATACAGTAGTATTATTATGTCATATATTTCATGACTACTTATTATATATACTTTATAATCATTCATGAATGGTTAACGTGGAGAATGAATCTCATCACATCGTGGAGACGGTAGTCCGTACGTACGCACAAGCGATGATATCGTTCTCATTATCATTGAATTGTATTGTAGTGTATGTATAATATTTAAGAATCAATAACACTTTAAAATAATCATATATAGTTATTATTTACACCATTATACCCATCCAAGTAAAGTGGTGGTGGAATATAGATTACACCACGGCGTGGAGACGGTATTCCGTACCTACACACACGCGGTTTCTGTAGGATGGATAGATGGTGAAATATGGTTGTTTCATACTTATAGTAACATATCCGTATATGAGTGATACTGATGTTATTACTTCATAATGAAAAAACCTACGAATAAGAAGTGGAAGAAGAAATAAAGTTGAAAGAATCGGTAACAGTCATTACCTCTTCTTTGAAGCGCCTCTTTGAGTCCTTCTCTTAGGGTACTAAAATTGGTCCTTGAGGGAGACCATAACCTCTAAGAAGTTTCTAGGGAAGTGTAGAAGATACTTTTTCAGGGTTTGGCCGAGCTTTAAGGCTCAAAGTGGTGTGAGGAAGAGAGGGAAGAGGTGCCCTTTTATAAGGGAGGAGAGGGGAACCTTTGGAATAACAAAAAATATTATGTTATTATAAAGTCATGTTCGGTTTTAAATAGCCCCAAATTGATTTATTTCTAAGCTAAGGTGGGGATGGGTCGAAATAATCTCATCCAATAGAATTTGTACTAGTTTAGGATCCTATTTTAACCTTATCATTTAGATTTAACATTAAGTTAAATAATCTTACTTTTACCATGTCTTCTTGTGTTCTTACACTATAAGGTTAATAAACTTACTATAAGAAGTCAAACAAACCCCAAGTTGTTTACTATTAATATATATATAACCTTTTACAAGTCATTTTTCCGAACCTTATATTTTTAGGAATAAAATTACAATTACTAATATAATATTTGTTTTAAAAACTATTTTATGTCAATTTTGACACTATTTAGTAATTGATTTTTGTGAAAATCATAATAGAATGATTATTTATAATAAAGTTAATTAAATCAACACTAACATGTCATATTAACCTACAAAATTAGTGAAATTCATAAAAAGTCTCTAATTATATTTATTTGGGTATTTATTAAATCAATTATGTCAATATTTCATTAATAAGAAAATTTTTTCATCATCGTTGTGTCATAAATAAATTAACTTATATAATGTCTGAAAATTACACATAAAATACCATTATGTAGGAAATCTCTTTATCATTCTAATTAATATTTATAGTAGAATTTATATTATGTATAACCCCATATTAAAAATGATTTAGTTATTAAACATTTATTTTAACTATTGTAACCCTTCTTTAAATAAATTAATAATAAATGTCCTAATCTAATCCAAGTGGGCCTAAATGGTCATATTTTATTTCTAAGGTTGTTTTTGGTCGAATTACACTTATCCAATAAAATTAGTACATGTGTTAGGGTAATAATAATATCATTTTTACCTTTAATTACCCTATTTACTTTTAACCGTGGTAAAAAAAGTAAAAAGATACTATTCATCAAAAATTATTTTCATCTCATTGAACCACATTTTACTTACTAACATCAACCATGTCTCTCGGATGTTTGAAATTCCACTCACAGAAGTGGTAAAATTAGGTTTTATGAAAAAATCATTTTTTTGAACTACCACTTAGTGGTTTCACTATTCATCAAAAAATGAAAGTTTCCGGAAAAAATACCAAAAATTAGGCCTAAGCTATAATTGATATTATGAACTCAAAAATGATGTCTATTTTACCAAATTCAAAACATATCAGTTGCAGTAACTAATTTAAAAATTAATTCTCGTCGTCAAAACAAATAGCGTGTTTTTAAGAGATAATAACTATCAAAAGATTGAAACTTGTTTATAGCTAGTTTAAATGTGAAATTACATCCATTGTCCAACATTGTATTAAATTGTAAAAATATATTCTAAATATACTTTAAAACCACTCAAATTAATAATTTATCACTATTAATTATTTTAATTAAAATAGTTGTTTTTAATTAAAATTTAGTAATTTTCACTATTCATCTGAATGTGAAAGTTATTCGAAAAGTACCAAAATTTCAACCAAAGCTAATTTTGATATTATGAATCCAAAAATGAAGTCCATTTTGAAAAATAAAATTTATAAAATTTTAAAAAGTGGGTATTACTATTCATAACAGCTAGTTTTAATAATAGTATATCGTTGATTAGTAAAACTCGGTATTGCGTACTACACACGCTATCGAGGAAGGTCGTGATTCCGTGTAAGGCATGGAAAGTCAAGGATGCGTGTTGTGAAAGCTCCTTTTGGTGTAGCGTACAACCCAAGACATTAATAAAATTAAAAAGAATTTTTTTCATAAAATCTCAGGGTGTTACAGTCGTGGTCGAAGGCCTCAGTTTCCTGGAGCTGAGAGCGTCCTTGTCCACCTGCTTTGTATGATCGGGGTGGTCCACCAGGAGGAGGTGGCAGTAGAACCTTGAATCACCCCCACCACCTGCTGTATGGCTAGCTCCTCTACCATGTACGCCTTCTACCTGTGGACCTCCCTGATCGAATCTCAATCTCTTCCTTGGTGTCCCCTTGATCGTCTCTAGGTCGTCCATATGGTGGGTTGCACAGTCATGAGCCATGTGAGCCTGACCACCGCACGAGTAGAATGACCTAATCCTAATCATCACTTTTATATCCCATGATCCCAAGCCCATCGACCTTGTATCCTGAGGTCATCCACTAGAAGATCTGGCCCGCTTGGGTCCCTACATCATCTGTCTACTGCCTGCTACAGAAGAATCTACTACCTAACATCCAGTGGTGGCTCTCTCTGTCGATGCCTACTCAACGTGGAAGCTATCCACCAAAATTTCTCGCTCTAGCACCCTAGCCTATGTCAGAATACTGAGCAATATCATCGATTCTTGGATATACCATCAGAGATCCTCCTCAATGGTTCATGCCCTGTAGAAAGGGTCATGTACCATGTCCGTGGAGTAGTGGGAAAGATCAGGGAACCTCACCATGTACTAGGCCAGAGTCATGTTGTCCTTTTGTATGTGTTGTAGGTCCCGTATACGCACTAACAATATAGATGCTGGGATGAACTCTTCCTTGAAAATGCCCTCGATGTCTGCCCATGTGAGGCTCTACTTGTTGTGTATCTGGAGTGTCATACTCCACCATCTCCCAATTACTCCCTAGAAGAGACCATGAGCTAGGATGACCATAAGATCAGTTAGTGCCCTCAAAAAGAGAAAAAACTTGGCCAAAGACTCCATCCAGTCCTCCGCCGCCTCTGGATCCATCTCCCCTTGGAACCCTCGGAGGCCCCTGCCACTGAACCTCATGAAACAAGCTCAATCGATGTGAACCCTCTGCTAGTGGGGCTAGTGGGAATGGTTTCCCAATGTGTAGTGGTGCTGCTTGTAGACCACCCAAAGGTGCTAATTCCATAACATGTCCCTGCACCGAGATCTCATCGCTCGGTAGGCCATCATCATGTAATCTCTTGGGAATCATGGATGGTTGTCTACATGGTGACATCCTGAAATAAAAAAAGGTGTTCCATGGTCAATAAATTATACCTATTGAGTTGGAAAAAAGAGATCACAAGAAATGTTTTCAAAAACACACACAATCAATGTTTCCATGTACTGAGTTGGAAATCAGAAATAAGGGTCCTGGGGTATTGATACTTAAACCACTGAACCAACACTGCATTCTCCAAACGGAGAACCACACTAATAACACTTAAAACTATTACCACATATTAAAGATCAATGTCTTAGTTCCTCGGTAGAACCGACTCCTCTGATACAACTTTTTCATGACCCATCCCATTGGGCATGTGTCGTGACTACCCCAAGCCCTACTTCCATCGTCAATGGGCAGGTGACTAGCACCGGAAATGAAAATCCCTAAAACGGGAAGGCATTTCCTTTTAAACATGTTCAAATACATAGTACAAGAACACAATAAGAAGAAACCATGATGTAAACTATAATAGTAAAAAGAGTTATGAATGTAAAGGGGATGAAATACATGACCAATTGAACGTATAAGTGCAACTGAATACTGAAAAATAGCTCCTAGATCATATATCGAGGATCCTACCTGAAGGGTAGGTATAATTCACAATTAGTAGTCCTTGTGTAATTTCACTCCAAATGGTGCACCTACGGGCATTGTCCAATCCTGTCTCCCTCATCCTTAATCCATGATGTACTTCATCTGCACAAAACACAACATGGTGTGGGAATATCTTATGCATGGGTGAGTATAAAAACACTCAGTAGGTACCCCAAGGCCCCCGTAGGTATCCCAGAGTTCCACAAAGGAAAAACCACAGTGCAAGACCTCCATCTCCATGCACAAAGCGATAGTCATCATCTCTACATAGGTATACTCCCATACATATACCTATGTTATCATGATATACTCATCCCATACATGAGGGGAGAGTACCATAAAGGTAACACAAAGAAGGTACAAGTACCACACAGATAACACCACAAAGATAGAAATACCACATAGGTAACACCACGAAGATAGAAGTATCACATAGGTAACACCATGAAGATAACACCACGAAGGTAGAAGTACCACCCAGGTAACACCATGAGAACAAAACCACGAAGGTAGAAATACTACAATAGTAACACAATGATGATACAAGTACCACATAGGTAACACCACAAATATAACAACATGAAGGTATAATTACAACACTAGTAATGCCACAGAGACAACACCAAAAAGGTAGAAGTACGAAACAGGTAACACCTCGAAGATAGAAGTACCACACAGGTAACACCATAAAGATAACACCACGAAGGTAGAAGTTCCACATAGGTAACACCATGAGGATAAAATTCTCAGCTCACACCAGCTATATAAGTAAGGTACAGAAGTACAAATTATTATTTGATAAGAGATATCATTTTATTCTGTCGAGACGCACTGCTGCTAACTATACGGAGTCTGACCCACACAGTATTGATAAGTAACTAACCCCCGAAGACCCACACATGATCTGAACCACACAGGATCAGTGATGGCCCACACAGGATTGCTCAGTACTAACCTTTGTATGATCAGTCTTCAACCTCCGCCTTACTACTAGCCATTGGATTCCTCGCACCTAGTGCGCTCAAGTTCTGTTTAATCTACCACTCAAGATATCAGTCACTCCTAAACTACCACAAAGTTCCCCAAAAAAGTATCCCAAAAGACCACCATGTCATAAGGGTTGCAACATGATAGATGAGGCATCAATCAAATGTCTGCTCTGTTAGTTATAAACATTTTAGTACCGAGAGCCCGGTTGGATTCGGGTTCGATCAAAAACATACATACTCCAAATATCTCCAAAACATAAGTAGTGTATAAAAAAGGTACTACCTCGCTCCAAGGGTGTCAGAACCATAGAAATTTTTTCAAACAGATGCTTTTATTTATAGTTATGACCCTTTAACTAGAACTAGGCCTAGTTGGGTCTGGGTCCGATCTGACACGGTCAGGGCCGACCCGACACGGTTAAGGTCGACCTTACCCGGTCCGGGTCCAACCCGGTTGGTATGGGCCACGGTCCGCCCCGAACAGCAACAGGGCAGCCTACTGGGCTCGTGCACTGTTGCACGCCGTTACCTCCTCCTATAGTCGGCCTACATAGGCCACCCTACTCCACCACCATGGCTGAAAAGCCACATCCCCTTCTCCTCTGACTGTGCACGACGGTGTTCCACGTCACCACTGTGGCCAACTAGTGTTGCCCTATCTACTAACTGTCATAGCCTCCTAGTACGGTGCATGTTGGTGCGCTGCCACCATCATGGATTTTTGTTTACAACATGTCTTGAATGGGAAATTTAGTTGTTAATTAACTGATAATGAGGACATAGACACAGAAAGTTCTTGAGTTTAGTTATAATTTTTAGATTATTGACATGTTTTTATAGATTCACTTGGAGGTACAGGATAGTCTCAGTCATACTTTTTTGTTATCCTAATTAGAGAATTCCACTATTTAGGACATGGTGAGGATGAGATAGTTATCATATAATGAGGTCTTAGTTCTATAGGAGAGTGTATCATGTAAGTACCTACCATCTAGTTAGATTGTTTTCAAGGATGAAAATATTCATATACTTGGTATGTTATGGGTTCTAGAAGACATATAGAAGGAGCTGATACAAGATGTTTACACCTCATATAATGTAGTAAATCATTGTGTAACTGATATTTATAGTGACTTATTCCACCAATAATGGTAGTTGGGGTTGAAGTAAGAGGTATCTATTTTCCAACTAGTTGTTCCACCGATTAGTGGGTGAAGGCAGAACAGTAGGGACCATCAGTGATCTTACAATAGTTACCCATTCCCAAGTGGAAATGGGACAATGTTGGGATGGACTTCTCCATCGGGATGCCAGAGTCACCTTGAGGTAGTGATGTGTTTTGGTTATTCTGGCATCATAATGAATTTTTTCCATTTTCTACTGATTAGGGAGACCTTCTCTTTAAATGACATTGAGATAAATTATATCCCTCAGATTATGTTCCTTCACAGTGTTCGACATAACATTTTATTATATAGAGAGTCCACGTTTATATTTACATTTTTGAAAATTAACACTGAAGGAATTGGGTAAACAGCTTCTTATGAGCATGAAAAACCACCCTTAGACTGATTTCCAGTCACAGTTCATCATACGTGTTCTAGAATATTTTTTATAGCATGATTCCTTGATTTTATGGGCTTGTGGTAGAGGAATATACCCCTGGTTTAGTTCACCTAAAATTATAGATACAAGTGACTATTAAAATGGAACTATGTGAGTATTTTTATGGTAGTTCAGGCCGATCACCTCGGTGCTGGATAAAGGTTGGAGATATAGTGCTGCTTAGACCACATCTCGTATAGGATACTATAGAGAAGGTATATCCGATTTGGAAGAATATGGATACATCAAAGTGTAGATAGAAATCCGAATTCAATCATCACTAGTGACCAAAGGCGTTCTAGTTTAGGGATCAAGACTTTTTTTATCTCATAAAGCATGGGGTAGAGACAAATTTAGAGACTTGGTAAGCTTTCACGGCAATATGTCGGGCCTTTCAAGAATATTGAGAGATTCAGGCCATAATCCTATCTATTGTAGTTACCTTAGAGGTATCATGCCATGCATGACTTCATCAATGTATATCAGCCGCATCATTATCACCTTGACTTGTCTTGGACTCTATAGTCAGAAGAGGTTGAGTTAAAATTAGATTCATCCTTCTAGGAGCATCCTATATATATAATTGATTGGATCATAAAGGCTCTATAAGGTCAGAATGTTCCTCATGTATGGGAGTTATTAGAACATGAACATTTACATGATGAGATTTGGTAGAGGGAGTCTGATGTATGTGCTCATTGTCCATAGTTTTTATCTAAAGAGTCATCACCACCCTTGGAAGGCCAATCCATGTATAAATTACTTTATATGTGAATATTGGAAGATCATGTTTTTTTATATGAGGTATGGATCATTTTTAATTTTAGTTTAATTGGTTTTTTTGGTATAATGAGAGTACCTAAATATTTTATGGATGTTTTGGGGTTGTTTTGGACCTATTCGGAGCTGTGAGGCCAGGTTTTTGAAATATTAATCTTGGATACATAGTTAGTAGAAATAATGTGACCTAAGACACATAGTTAGGAGTAACCTTGATATGTAGTCCAGGGGTTTGTTCAGGGCTTCATGGTTAGATGAAACAATAGTTCTTAGGTTATAGGACTAGAAAGCCACCTGTAATTTTTAGCAATGGTGAATCTCATCATTTGGGCATGGCTTCCAAAATAGTGCACATAAACCATGTGAGGTCCCCCATGGACAGTGAATGGAGAATGTTTTTCACAACCGAACAAACAAGATGTGTAACCCATTATTTTGATGGAAAATGTATATTTTTTCCTTTGATATTAATATAACACTTATTCCATTTTTGTCTTCTGTCCAGCATATATTTCTCGTCCCCTTGAGATTTTTGTGCCTTCATTTTTGGACTTTGTGTCATTTTGCATTCCAAACTTTGATTCAATATTTTTTCATATCATTAGAACCTCACTAATGAGTTATTCATTAAACAACTTCATTTCAATGCTTTTCTTCATATAAAGAGTGTTATTTGTTTCATGCTAATATGATCTATATCTAATGTATTTGTTAATTCTTCAATTTTCATCTAATCCAGGTAGAGTTGGGAGATAATACTATATGAATATTCTACCAGTGGTATATGGTAGATGGTAGATGGTCTATATAGTTTCCTGCACAGTCTTATTTTCTTATAGCTAGTTTTATGTGTTTCAAACTGAAAATTCTAGTAATTTATCCTAAATTAATGGAAATACTTTGTTAAATTATCAAAACATTGTTAGGTTTCCCACTTAGTACCATGTGATTTTTTGAGGATTCCAACCTCAACCAAGATCTCCCATGGTGTATATTTTTGTATCATCCTAATGAGTTAAAACCACATTTGGTGTGCATATGAGATCATCACCATAGTGGGAGTTTTAATGAATTAAATGAGATATTAGAATAGGGTTTATGCCTACATTACATGTGATTTTTTTTATATTAAAAGGATTAAATGGATTTAATGAAATATGAAGAAATAACATGGATGAACATATGAATTATGAATTATTAGAAAATGGGTTTTGAAAATAATTGAGAAATGGGTTGAATGATAAATGGAATAGTTAATGAATGACCCTTATTTTAATGTATTGAATTCCATGAAAAATTATACTCTATGGATTACGAATGACATAAAATTACTTGGGAATTTCTACTCCATGGATTCAATATTATATTGGTTTCATGGAAAATTATAAAATAGAGATCTATATTATATAGGATTACTTGAAAATTACCACTCTATAGATCTACATTTTAGGTACGACACATGATTACATGATATTCCAATGAGGAATCCTTGGTCATTTGTTCCATGAATCTGGTCCATGTAGGCCTCACACAATAAGGATTCCTTGGTAACATATTCCTTGGATCCGACCCATGGGGTCGGACACTAGATTACAAATCATAGGACATAGTGGATGTTTATCCTTGTTTTCAAATATCCTTAGTAAGGGTATTTGATTAAATTTTATAGATTCGGTAGTATAAGAAATTCATTGTTTTAATGAGTTGGAATTTTTTCAATCAAATTTTCCTTATTATAATTATGTTATATGGTATGAAACACATAAATAAAACATAGAACCAAATAAAAACCTTATTCTCAAAAGGGAAGATTGAAAGAAGTTCTATTTATATAAATTTAGGAATTTATGTCAATGGAAGAGTAACATATCCATTGAAATAATAACATGACTGTTATGAATAGTAATATAGAAAATAAAAAATTAACAACACCTGTAAAAGTATAAATAAAATTTAGATATCTTATACATGAAATTATGATATTAATATATCTTGTTATAAGAAAATAAATTATTAAGAAATGATAAATTAATTATTCGCATTTTGTAAAACGAAAATGTATATTTACAGTTTTGTGATTAATATAATGATTTAAAATAATATTTATTTTCTTAAAATTTAATCATAAATAAATATTTTGTTTCAATTTATTTATAATATATTTTTGTAAGACCGTTATTATGTTTTCAAAGTGTCATAAAGTTGATTATTATATTGAAATCAGTATTTTATAATAAATGGTTATTTTATATAAAAAATAAAATTTTGATATATAGAAAGTTATTTTCCAAAAATTGATTCCATTTTTTGATATACATATAAAATAATGGTTATGGTGAATTTTTGGTATTTTTCGAAAATAGTAGAATTTTTGTTGAATAGTGAAATACAGAAATTTGAAATATTAGCTAAATACATAAATTTTTGATTCATGTCTCATGTATAGATAATGTAAGAACAATAGTATCAAAATATACATCACTCCAAACTATATGTATAAATGGTAATCAACACCATTTATACACTTGATGTAAAATAATAAAGGAATGAATAAATTTATAAAAAACACCCCTATCCGGCCCTATAAATTCCACCTCTCACCACATCAACACATCGCATCTTAAAAGAATTGTATATTTTATAACATCTCCCTAATTAACTTAAAAATCTTCTTCCCTATTTAAAATATATTCTCGTATCAAATAATTATAATCCTAAGTGTGTTAAGGAGGTTTTCATGGTGAAGATATTCAAGAGGTAAAATCCTCATTCATTCTCTTTTATTTTATTTCAATATCTTATTATATACTCACATCACCAATCCAATGTGAAATGATAAATCAATTATAATATATATACTATAATTTTATTCTGTAAATGGAATATCCATCATTTAATCTCTTCTCTTTTCCTTTTATTCTAAAAATGATAACATTGTCTATGATGTGTCGATTCACCGCCATCATGGATGGAAATTTTTTATTTTTAACTACCACCATCAAGGATGGTCATAAAACCATTATTTTGATTAAATAAGATTTTTATATATGTATAATAAACATTATAATGTTCTAAAACAAATATATAACATATTATTAAATTAAATAATAGTAGTTCACTATGGTCGTAAAAACATCAAATATAAATTAAACATTTTCATTAATTTTTTATCTAATAAATCATTTTCATATACGAAAACAAAATGATATGTGGGACCATTTAATATTAATAATTTCTATTAATAACATTTATCTAAAATTATATATTTTCAATTTTATTTGAAAAGAACTCTGATAATTATACTCGAGGTAACCTTTCAAAAAAAACATAAAAAAAACTCTCCTAGGAAAACAATAATAAAAATTATAACTCATAGAAATTTCAATAAATAGAATTAATAAAATTATAATAAATAAAATATATGTGGATAAGGTTATAAATTTAGTAATTAATCAATATAATTTAATTAAACATGATATTAAGTACAAGGGTTGAAAACATTCTGGCATATAGTAAGGGGATTCTTGAACTGAAATTCCATTCTTTAGGTTATACCCCTTTCAGGGAAAATTTCAATATGGATATTCCATTAATTTTATATAAATATAATTTCATTTTTATTCCCTATTGTTTTTTAGTATATACATATTTACTATTTTTATTATTATAAAAATATAGATATTTCTAAATAACTCTTCTATCAAAATTCATCTTGACTCCTCTTAAGATTGTTTCTTCATCACTCAATGTTGATGATTCTTATACCCAATAAGATTTTACCTTTCTGAATGGGGAACCCCAATGTTTATTCACCAATTTATAATTTATGAAATTATTATGAAACTCATTCCTTTCCATGGGTAATTCTATGAAAATTATTATTTTACAATCTATGTGGCATTCATGATTATGTAAATGTTATTATGTGATGGGTGGGCCCGAAATTCGATATCCCTCTAATGCATTGTATAATGTGATGTATCTCATGAGATTATTTATATAATTAATGAACATGATTCTAGATATTTTAAAATTTATGATGACTTGATTATAATAAAATGTTATGTGTGAACATAAAGCTAGCTTTGTTCACAACTATGTGTAGTATTTGACCACTAGTAAATGATGATTCATTTTTAGGCATTTCTGCATGCCATGACATTATCTAAATTTTCCATTCATGATTATTTTGAGGATCTTATTATTAATTTATGTTGATCATGATTATTCTCACTCATGTCATATAGAACCAAATCCCAAATTTATCCTTTTACAGGGCTTTTAGCTCAACCCCTTCGTTGAGATATATCCTTTACTAATTACATATACTAAGGAAGTATTGAGGACCAAAAATAATATATATAAGAAGGAATTTTATTTTTTTATCTTATATTCTGTAAAATTTATGTATCAGCCTAATTTTCCATGGACACTAAACCATTAGATCATAGATTTGTAATGATTTTATGTGGTTTTTCTTAAAAATGAGGTGATAGTATTATAAGAGAATTAGGATATCAATAATTGGTTTTAGATAATGGTTTAGTTAAATGTTTAATTAATATTATATAACATTAGTGAAAAAACCATAGGATGAGACAATTTATATGTAAACATTCAAGACGCTTTGTTTTAAAAAAATTATAAACATAGGGATCCCATAAGATATGCATTTAGAATAAATTTATGAAAAATAATAAATTTTTTTTTTATTTGTTGACATAAATTTTTTTAGAACCTTTAAATTTTAGAAAATTGATGGAATGAGGAAGAACAGAGAAAGAAACCCATGTAGGGTACATTGAAAAGATTTCCCAAATGACATATAGAATTCTATGGGAGGTGGAGTTCAAAAAGTCGGGGTGGTGATTGCCCAGTTGTCTTAGTCTATGAATAATAAACAGAACTATGTGGAACACCTTCCTTCACCCAAGAAGGATAAACAATCCATTTAGTCCATTATACTGCAATTACCATCATCATTTAGTGGATCTTACTATCCATATGTTGTGGAATAGTGTCTAATCTAAATGGAGAGGAGATTCTCTATTCTTCACTATTCCAAGAAGGAGAATGTGATTTATAAATTTAACATTTTTATTATGATGCTGATAAATGGTTGGTGTTGATAAAGAACACCAAACATAATTATGAAATAGGAAATATGGGGTGGGAAGGCTTTAAGAAAACATTGCATAACAAGTATTTCCCATAAGCTATTTAGAATGACCTAAAGAGGCAGTTCGTAAAGGTAAATAAAAGAAAGGTAAATCTGCCATGCCATAAAAAGAAAATTTCATAGGGAATTCGAGGAAAACCTCTAGTTTTATATCAATAATCTTAGAAAAATAGATATATTATTTAGTGGTTTGAAACTAAACCATATTAATTCTTTAAATATCTGAGACTACATGAGTTATGATGAACTATTTCAATGTGCTCTCAATGTGGATATGGATTTTAGAGAATATTCCCATAGATATGGAGATAATTAAAAAAAGATAAACATTCATGTTTTAGGATATAATGAAAATGGTGAAAATATATTTTTACCACCCAAATATCCCAAATATGGGATAAAGCATCTTGGGAACTACCTCAAAGGGATAGGGAAATTCTATGAGATTGGGAGAGAAGGCCACCAGGTTCATGAATTTTGAAGATACAAAAAACAACCTAGACAATGTGATGGAGTGAAGGAGATAATAACCTAGGGTCCAATGCTTCAACTATAGGGAGAAAGGGTTTTCTAAAAGTCAGTAAACTAAACCTCAAGTCCTTGTGTGTAACTAGACTCATTAGCCACCAAATACAAAGGATCAAGGGAAATATTTTGATGTCACTACTAATGAGGTGGGTTAAGAAAATTATGTCACACAACGTACAATTATTATTCACAAAAAAATTGAAAAATATTATTTCATTTTTTTATGATTTCCTTTATTTTGTGAATGTTTTCTTGAGAAATTGAATAGAAACCTTGATACCATGATGTAGATATATCCGTAAAAACAAATAGTTGTGAGATTATTGCAACCCATATGTTGGTCTATTCTTCTATTGTAACATCTGGGAGTATTCTTCTAGTGATTCTCATAATACTACCCTTGGTGGAATTTGATGTTATACTAGGCATGGATTTTCTCTCTTTATATAGATAACACATCAACTATTGAAAAAAATAAATATCATTTCATATTCTATGCCATTACATGATCCTCTACAAATTCAAGGAAGACTATGAATCTCCTTTGGAAAATCCATGAATGTTGTGGGTGTTAATTCCCAATAGAGATGAATGCCTCACTCAAATAGTTGAGTTAATGGAAGGCATCAAATTGGATTAAATTTACACTTTTATGGAATAGACTAATATATTTCCCAAAGAGTTACCCAAACATCCACTTTATTTTGAGGAAATTTTATTGCTTGGACATATACCTAGAGAAACTCCAATATGAAAGTATCCATACAAGATGGACCTGATTGAACTATAAGAGTTTTCAAAGCAGCTACAATAGCACATGGACAAAGGGATCATTTGACCAAGTACATCTCCTTTGGTTTTGTTAGTTCTCTTTGTAAAGAAAATGAAAGGATCAAAATTATATCTATCACTTACATGGTGATCAATAAGATATCAATAAATGAAAAGTATCCTCTTATAATGATTTATGAATTTTTTTACCAAATACATAGAGATCATTAATTCTCAAATATTTAACTTCATTAAAAATATCATCAACACAAGGTGAAGAATGATGAAATGTATAAGACTTCTTTTCATACTAGGTAAGGGAATTATGAGTTTCTAGTGATTCCCATCATATATTCTAATTGTCCTATAATGTTCATGGATTTCATGAATAGAGTATTTAGATACTACCTTGAATTTTTTTGGTATTTTTTATTGAATATATTCTAATTTACTCTAAGATAAAGTAGGAATATGAAGAACATCTAAGGATTGTATTGGCAACATTGAGGAAGGTGAAATTTCATGAAAATTTCTACATGTGTGACTTATAGATATGTTGGGTCACATTTTTGGTGAATGTGGCCACATGTGAGGGAGTATATATGGAACCTTAAAAAACAAAGGTTATTTAGGAATGGACCAAATCCACAAGTGTAATGGAAATGCATATTTTTCTTGGAATAGTATTTTAATACTGATGTTTTGTGGGTAAATTCTCTAGATTTTCTAACCAGATAAATAAGATAACATGGAACGGGGTAATGTATTTTGGGATAGAAGAATGTGAATAATGATTTATTGATCTCAAGAAGAGGGTTATCACTACAACTATACAAACACTTCTAACAAGTGGGGATTTTTTTATGATAAATATTGATGCTTCAAAGCATGAATTAGGTTGCATAATAATAAATAAAGATCATGTAATTGCCTATGGCTCATGATAGTTTAAGATACATGTCAAAAAATACCTTACACATGTTTGGGAGCTATTAATGTGATTTTGTCCTTGAAAATATGGCAACACTACCTCTATAGTGAGAAGTGTGACATATATAATGATCACAACATTTGAAAGTATATATTCACACAAAAGGGTCTCAAAATTCATTAAAGAAAATGGTTAGATCTAATCAAGGACAATGATTTTTCTATTAATTACTATCTTGAAAGGGAAAACAATGTAGTTTATGAAATTAAGAGAAAACAACCTACTACCTTATCCATGATGTGGATTCAGAAAGACCCTATCTCCGTGGATATGAAAAGGATGGATTTGGAAATCATAATTTCAATGAATATATCATTCATTACCCAAATTATTTCACAACCATCTATGCAAGATAATATCAAGGAGGCACAAAGGGATGATATAAAGTTATAAAAGAAGGTGAAAACAATAAAGGAAAAGACAATACAGATGTAATATATCATTGATGATGGTGTATTTCTTTTTGGAACAAGGCTTTGTGTGCTTTCATCACCTAATATAAAGAAGGATCTTTTGGATAATTCACATAGCTCATATTTCTCAATCCATCTTGGAAGTACCAATATATATTGTGGTCTTAGTGAACACCTATGGTGGGAAAATATGAATAAGGAGATTGAGTAAAATATCTTCTTGTCTTTGGTATGTTAGTAAGTTAAATAAGAATGATATAATCCCAAAGGTAGTTTAAAACCATTTAATATACCCACATGGTAATGGGAGAATTACACTATGGAATTTGTCGATGGTATCCCAAAAATATCCAAAGGAAACAATGTGATATGGGTTTTTATGGATAAACTCACCAAGACTAAACACATTATCTCCATTAGGGATGATTTATCATTTGAACAAATTACCATGATATATGTGAAGGAAGTGGTGAGACTAAATGGGGTTCCACATTTGATCATCTCTGACTATGATCCAGGTTTCACATACAAATTTTGGAGAAGTATTCAACATGGATTGAGTGCTAAATTTAATGTCACCATATCCTATCACCCAAAATATAATGTACAATATAAATGGAATATTAAAACACTAGAGTACATGCTAAGAGCCTACTCCATGGAATATAAACGAGGATAATATCAGCATCACCCATTGGTTGAGTTCTCATATAAAAATAGTTTCCACTCAAGTATTCAAATAGATCTATATGAAGATATGTATGTAAAGAAATTATGAACATGAACATGTTGGGATAAAGTTGATGATTGAGAGTTAATTGGACCTGATCCAATGAAAGATATTATAAAGAAGGTTCAATTCATTCAACAAAAACAATTCTCAGTGTCAGAAAAAGAGCAATGCGGAAAACCATCAAAGGGACATGGAGTTTTGGTTGGTAAGAAATTATTACATTGAGTATCACTATGGATGAGAGTCATGTGGTTTTTAAATAAAGGGAAGCTTAGTCCAAGGTATTCTAGCCCCTTTGAGAACCTTCATTTCAAGGAGCATTGAATTATATCAATTCACTTACAAAAAATAATGGCTCATGTTCATGTAGTGTTAAATGTATATCCCTTTAGGAATTACATACCTAACCCCTTACATTTACTAAATCCATATGTGGTACAACTATTAAATGGACTATTTTATAAAGAGAAGTGAGTAATGTTCTTGGAACATAGAGACAAATTCCTCCCCCACAAGATGAATAACCTGATAAATGTTTTTTGGTGGAGACATAAGTATGATGAGGCATCATGGGAACCAATGGAAGAGATGAATGAGAGATATCCTCACCTATTTTAACCATAGTTTTTAAAATGGAAGTGCAAGGATTAAATTTATAAATTAGGGAAGAATGTAATGACCAAGAATTTTATCAATGAAATTACCCTTATTATAATTATTTTATATGGTATAAAACACATACATAACATTAAGAAC
The DNA here is from genome assembly GCA_963277665.1 of Viscum album. Taxonomy (NCBI): domain Eukaryota; kingdom Viridiplantae; phylum Streptophyta; class Magnoliopsida; order Santalales; family Viscaceae; genus Viscum; species Viscum album. The sequence goes on along the minus strand of OY728120.1, from coordinate 666,933,048 downwards.
CCGATAAAAACATTATTTAAAATATGTGATGTATGAAATAAGTGGTATCCAAATAAATTATGGAACCTATACTGATGGAATAGTAACATGACCATTATGAATAGTAATATGAACAATAGAATAAAAACCTCACATATAGAAGTATAAAAAAATTTAGATATATCATATAGGAAAATATTAAATAATTATATCATGGTATATGTAAATAATTTTTTTAGAAATGATAAATTAGGTGTTGGTATTTTTTAGAACACAAATTTATATTTACAATTTTATAATTAATCTACTGATTTAAAAAAATTATTTTTATAAATTAGATTAATAAATTAATGTTTTATTTTATTATAATTATAATAAAATATTATGAGACATTAATTAATATTTCAAAGGGTTCTAAAAATTGATTATAATGTTATGATTTTTATTTTTTAAATAAATGATTATTTTATTTAAAAATTAAAATTTTCATGATTGAAAACAAAATTCATAAAATTAATACCATTTTTGAAATTGAACCATCATAAAATTGTTAGGGTGTAGTTTTGGTGTTTTTATTACATAGTTATGATTTTTGTGAATTGTGAAATAAAGAAATTTATGATATAAGATAAAAACAAGAATTTTTGGGTAGTTTATGATGTACTGATGATATAATAATAATTATCTTGATCTCTCATTCCCATTTTATTGTGTTTAGTAATGTCAATCAACACTATTGATAGTTCTGATCCATAATAATAAAAAATTAAATAAAATAATCAAAAAATATGTATCTCCTACCCTTTAAATACACCTCTCACCACCTCTTCTCCTCACACATTTCAAGAATTATTTCATTCCAAAATTTTACAAAATTACATTATCAATCCACTTCTCCACATTCAAGTGTTTCTGGTCTAAACAAAATACCATCTCTAGGTTCCTTAGGGTGGTTCTCATGGAGAAGATATTCAAGAGTTAAAATTCTACTTATTTCCCTTTTAATTTATATTTTTCTTATTATATACTCACCTACCTTATCCAAAGTGGATTAATAACTTGAAAATAATATTTGTACTAGAATTTTATGGTATTAATTGAATATCCATCCCCAAATCACTTCTCTTCTATAGTTGTTCTGAAAATTAAATCATCGTCTATGATATGTCAATTCACCGCCTTCATAGACAACAAATATTATTTTTCCATTACCGCATTCAAGTATGATCATAAAAATAGTATTAATCATAAATAATATATTAATATACATATTATAACCTATATCATGTTCTAGAGACAATATATTAACATAATATTAAATAAAATAATAATATTTCTTGATAGTCTTAAAACCGACAATAATAAATTTTACATTTTCATTTAAATATTGTCTTTCGAATCGTTTTCATATTAGAAAAAATTTAATATGGGAAAATTTAAAATTATGATAGTATATTAATACCATTTCATTCTAATTATGTAGTTTCACTTCCATATAAAAATAATTCTCATAATTATACTATAGGGAATCAACCATAAAACCGTGAAACGAACTCTCCCAGGACAATGAAACTAAAAATTCTAACTCATCAAAATTTCCATAAATGAACTTAATAATATTAAATTAAATAATATTTATATGGAGGAAGTTATATATTAATTAATTAATTAATTATATTTTATTATATAGAATATTAAGTACATGTACATAACTCATTCAGTCATAAGTTGATGGTATTCTCAAACCCCACTCCCTTTCTTTGGGTTATACCTCTTTCATTCTAGATTTTAGTGTAAATATTACTTTAATTTTCCTTAAATATAATTTCATTTTTCTTCCTTATTATTTTTGAGGATATACATATTTCCAAAAAAAATTATGATAAATATTAATATTTTACAAAAGAACTCTTCTTTCTAAAACACATCATGACTCCTCTTGAGATAATTTATTCTTCAATAAAGATTAATGATTATTAAACCAAATATGATTTTCTATTTATCAACTTTGAATACTCAAAGTTTATAATGAATTTATTTATTATGAAATTCATAACAAACGCATTCCCTTTTATGGGTTATTTTATGACTACAATTGTTATTCATTCTATGCAGGAATCATGATTATGTAAATTTTATGATTCGATGGGTGGGCCTGGAATTATATAGCCCTCCAATGCATTGGGTAATATTATATATCTCAAGGGATAGTTTTTATTATGCATGAACGTTATGATCTATTTTTTCACAATGATGATTTTATGATTATGCACATATGTTATGTGTGGACATGATGCTATATTTGTTCACAATAATGTTAGGTATTTGAAAAGTAAGACATGATGTTTCATTTTTATGCGTTTCCACATTCCAATCCATTGTTAAAATCTCTATTTCATGATTATTATGATGATCCTATTATTATTTTACAATGATTATTATTATTCTCACTCATGATATATTGATCCATGTCCCTTATTCAATATATAATGGGGATTTAAACTCACCCCTTTCACTGATGTATATCCCCATTTGATTACTAGTACTAAGGAAAATTCCAGGAACACTATGAAGAAATAAAATAATGAATTAAATAATTTTTTTCCTTTATATGTAAATGTTATGTATGATCGAAATAATTTCAATACACTAAACCTTTTGATCCTAGATTTATAATGATTTTAATTTGTTTATCCTAAAAATGATGCAATAGTCATGTAAGAATATTAGTGTTTTTATGTCACGACCCGTCCTCGGGGCCCGTGCCGTGACTACCCCAAGCCCTCCTTCCATAGGCCAGGGGCTGGCGACTAGGTCCAAGGCGTAAATCCCAACAAAAAGGGAAGGCATTGCCTTTGAAAGGTAAACAAGCACCACAGAGTAAGCAAGAGGAAAAGTAAACACTAAGTAAAAAACGGTGCATGCTGTGCTGAAAGTAAAAGGGGCCGGAAATACAAGCCCAACTGTAAAGTACAACTGAAGGAAAAACAGCAACTGAAAGGAAAAGTCGCAGCGTCGAGCCGTCCTTTGGAAGTCCCACCTGAACGGTGGGTACGGATAGCATCCACTGCTCCTCGGTCCACCTGACCGCTCCGAGTACGTCCCGCCCAGTGGTCCACCTCCAGGTACTGTCCTGCTCCGCACGCCTCCACCACGATCAGCGCTGTCCGTCGTCTGCAACCAACACAACGTAGTGCGGGCAAAGCTCGTGCATGGGTGAGTATAAGCTACCCAGTAGGGACCCCGAGACCCCCGAAGGTCTCCCGAAATCCACAAAGGATAATCCACAAAGGAAAGATACAATCACGAAGTATCATCTGACAGGGCTTAGGTATATGCCCATACATATACCTAAGTCTTCAATTCTCGTTCGGCTCCAACGTCTGAGCCCAAGCACAACACAGTCCACACAGGAAAGAAAACGTATACCCACACAGGATAGAACAACACAATCCACAAGGAGAGTAAACAGTAAATCCACACAGGATAGATCAACACAATCCACAAAGGAGAGTAAACAGTAAATCCACACAAGATTCAGCTCACACGGGTATACTTCTTCGGATGACGATAAAGACGATCACTGATCCATCTAAGTCATCGGACCCACGAAGGATCGATAGGTAACTGACCCCCGCAATGAAACACACAGGATCGGGCCCACACAGGACCTGTAGGCGCTGGCTCACACAGAACCGTTGAGTGCGGACCCACACATGATCAGACCCACACAGGATCGGGCCCACACAGGACCGGGCCCACACAGGACCTGTAGCACTGATCCACGTAGGATCGCTGAGTACAGTAATCGTCGCAATCCACTGAGGATCTCTGCACAGTCGTCGCCGCAGTCCACTAAGGATCTCTGCACGGTCGTCGTCGGAGTCCACTGAGGATCTCTGCACGGTCGTCGCTGTCGAAGAAGCAGTCGCAGCCAGCTCTAGGGTTCCCGCACACAGCAAGCTCGTTCGGGACGGTCCGCTCCACGAGCCGAGAGGCCGATACATCAACTGACACAAACTCCGAAGTTGATGTATCCAAAAGTTCCGTATCATCAACAGGAACTCAATGTCGCAGACGGCGCGTCAATCGGACGCCCGGTCTGAGAGTTATTGGCTTTTTCGTCCCAGGGGCCCGGTTGGTTTTTAAGGAAAAACCGACCCGACCGTACTCCACCTGCGTCCAAACCTCGGGCAGAGTATGCCAAAATATCCGTCTCACAAAGAGGAACTCAACAAAGTTGACCGCACGTCAATCGGACGTTCGTGGCTCAAGATATGAGCGTTTCCGCTCCGAAGGCCCGGTTGGTTTCGTGTACGAACCAACCTGGCCGAACTCAGAGTATTCCAGAACCTTGAGTGTGATATATTGAAACGACTGTCTTGATGCAAGGATCGCGTTGCCGCTGACGGCGAGTCGTTTGGAGGCCCGTAGCTCAAGTAACGGGCGTTTGAACGAAAACCGTCTGAAGACGGGGGTCCGGGCCCGGGCCGACCCGGCCCAACCCCCCGGGAGCCGGCCGAACTGGGTCGACCTGACCCGGTCCGACCCGGTTCGGTCCGGCCAGGGCGCGGCCCGGCCGGTCGGACAGGCCCAGTCCGGTTCGGCCGAGTGGCCGAACGGCCTGGCGCCGCGGGGCATTGCCCCCGCGGCCTGGTGGTGCCGTGGCCCCCCGCGTGGGGCCGCACTGAGTCGAGGACGCGGCTTCAGCAGCGTCCCAGGGCACCGGACCCGCGCGGCTGCGGGTCCGCGGGGGCCGCCGCCGCCGCGGCTTCTGCCGTGGCGGCCTGTCCGGCGGCGCGCCGGGGCGCCACCGCTCCCGGCTGCCGGCACCGCCGCGCCGGCGACCCGCGCCGCCGGCGAGTTCCGCGGGCCACCGAGATCGCTCCGGTGGTCCGATTTTGTTCCCGTCTGGGCCGCTGCTCCTCCCGGGACTCGTTCTTCACTGCAGGATCATCAAACTTCCGTTGCGGCACGTTCCGTCGTCGCCCGTCAAATCTGCACAAAATGAAGAACGACGGAGGGTCGTCGGGTCGTGTTCGTTTGGCCCGCACCCTCCGCGTTAGATATAACCAAACGGGAGAATTTTGTTCAGCACATGAACCGACAATTTTAAAAAAATAAAATTGTTCATTTGAAACCGGTTCTTTAATTTTTAAAGAACGTTCATGGGAAAATAAAGAGGGGTATTCCAAATTATAAAATCTCTACCTCGTTGGTCGTCGTGCGCGGGTGTTCTTCGCGGAAAAGCTCGTCGCGGAAGAGGGGGATTGTCGCGTCGTCGCGGGAAGGCGTCGCATCGTCGCGGAATCCGGCGTTGATTGGGCGAGCTCAAATGGCTGGTGATCGGAGATCGGATCGGGGAAGAACGTCTCAGACGGAAGCGTCGTCGATTTCCGGGTTCGGCGTTCTTCGCGTTCTTCGCGAGGGAGAAGAAGATACAAGGGTCCTCTCAAATCTTCTCAACGTGCAAATAACCAGAGGTCATGCGTTGGCCTTATTTTATTATTACGCCAACGAATTTGAAAACTGGTTAAGAAACGACTAATCAATTCGTTGAATTAATTCAACGAAAGAAACAACCCATTTAATTCACGAAATAAACCGCCCAATTAAATGGTCTGTTAATATTTTAAGAAACGCGTCAGTTAACTTTCATAAAGACGGGTTTTCGCTGGTGCGTTTCTTAGCGGAAAGAAACGGCGGGGCTCGTGCGGGCCCCACCTCACAAATATCCTACCAAGGGGGTAGGATATTTCTAGATAGCATCCTATCCGGTTAACTCAGTTCAAGCCGCCTTTAAGTGGCTTCATGTGGCTTCCAAGTGGCTTAAGTGAAATAAAATAACGTTGTCGCAAAATTATTTTATTTCTTAACTTTAAGCCTGAAAATTAAAAACCACACCCGAGAAAACGCAACTCCGGAAGAGGCGTTTCTAGGAGAATACCGGCGCTACGATTTCATCGGAGCCCTCAGAATTCGATTCCGGGCACCGGTTCAAATGTTAGAAAAACCCGCTCGTCCGTTCACTGAACGTACCCGAGCCAAAACTTCGGAAAATGATTCCGGGAACACCGGGCCTCAGAATCAGGTGCCGTCAGAGACTACGCTCTTGAAAAATTCCAAATAAAATTAAGAAAAAAAATTCCTTGAAATTTAAGGGTCTTTACATTACTCCCACCTCAGGACTTTACGTCCCCGTAAAGATACATAAAAAACTAGGGAAACAAATGTGGGTACTGAGCATGCATCTGAGCCTGCCGCTCCCAAGTGCTCTCTTGGAGGTTCCCGTGCTGCCATCTGATGCGCACAAGAGGAATCGATCGCCCACGTAGGACCAGCTCCTGTCGATCCTCTATCTCCACTGGGACCTCCGCAAAAGTCGCCCCATCATCCACGTCTAGCTCCCCATAGTCAATGATGTGTGTCGGGTCATGCACGTATCTCCTCAGCTGGGATACGTGGAAGACGTCGTGCACCCGGTGCAACTGAGGTGGTAGAGCTAGGCGATAAGCCACCTTGCCAATCCTGCTGAGGACCTGGAAAGGCCCGATGAAGCGTGGAGACAACTTGTCGCCCCGGCCAAATCTCCGCAAACCACGTCGAGGTGAGACACGCAAGAAGACGTGGTAGCCATCCTCAAACTCTAGTGGCCTCCGCCTCCTTTCAGAAAATGACTTCTGCCGGCTCTGAGCTATCCTCATCTGCTCTTCGATGACCTGGACCGTCTCTATCGTGGCCCGGACCATCTCTGGTCCCACAAGTGCTGACTCTCCAGTGTCTGTCCAGCACAAAGGAGATCTGCAAGGCCTGCCGTACAACGCCTCGTATGGTGCCATCCCGATGGTGGAGTGGTAGCTGTTGTTGTACGCGAACTCCACCAAAGGTAGGTGGTCCTCCCAGATGCGACCAAAGTCAAGGACACATGCACGGAGCATGTCCTCGAGAGTCTGAATGGTCCTCTCCGTCTGACCATCCGTCTGAGGGTGAAAGGCGGTGCTCAGACGTATCCGCGTCCCGAACGCCTCCTGCAACCCCTTCCAAAGCCGGGAAGTAAAACGAGAATCCCGTTCGGAGACGATAGTCGATGGAACACCGTGAAGCCGTACAATCTCCTGGACGTAGAGACGCCCCAAGCTCTCCACTGAGCCCTGCTCTCGAATGGGTAAGAAGTGTGCCGACTTGGTGAGTCGGCCAACAATCATCCAAATGGAGTTATGACCTCTGGAAGTGCGTGGAAGTCCAGTCACGAAGTCCATAGATATGCCATCCCACTTCCACTCCGGGACGTCCAAGGGTTGTACCAAGCCTGCTGGTACCTGGTGCTCTGCCTTCACCTGCTGGCAGGTGAGGCACCGCGAAATGAACTCTGCCACAGCCTTCTTCATGCCCGGCCACCAGTGCTGACGTCTGAGATCCTGGTACATCTTCGCCACTCCAGGATGTACCACCAAAGGAGAAGTGTGGAAGTCTCTCAGCACCTCTTCTCGTAAAGCGACTGGTACCAAGGTACGTCCTCTGAAAAGGACATCGTGCTCTGCTCCAAGGGAAAAACCATCAGGTGCCTGTCCCGAGGATATCTGTGCATACCGTGTCTCACAGTCAGCGTCCCCACGCTATGCCTCTCTGACCCGCTGTAGAAGTAGAGGAGAGACTATGAGAGACTGATGGAAGGATGCTCCGTCTCTATCCACGAAGGATATCTGCAAGGAAGCTAGCTGCTCTATCGCCTCCTCAAGCAGCTGGATGCCCGTCCTCCTGCTGAGGGCATCAGCTACCATGTTCTCCTTCCCAAGAGTATAGACTATCTCAAAGTTATAGTCCTGGAGGAACTCGAGCCATCACCGCTGTCTCAGGTTCAGGTCCTTCTGAGAGAAGATGTACCTGAGACTCTGGTGGTCAGACAAAACTGTAAAGAACTCGCCCATCAGATAGTGCTGCCATGTCTTCAGGGCGAAGACCACTGCTGCCAACTCTAAGTCATGGGTAGTGTAGTTATTCTCATGCGGCCTCAACTGACATGATCCGTAGGCAATCACGGACTGCTCCTGCAGCAGGACACACCCAAGTCCGGTCCCTGATGCATCGCAGTAGACTACGTATTCAACTCCCTCCTAAAGAAACCTCAAGATAGGTGCGCTGGTCAACCTATGCCTCAGCTCCTAGAAGCTCTGCGGACATCTGTCTGACCACACGAAGTGTTTCCCCTTCTTCGTCATTGCTGAGAGTGGGGCCGCAACTCTGGAGAAGTCTAGCACAAATCTCCAACAGTATCCGGCTAGGCCCAAGAAACTCCGCACCTCTGTCACGCTCTTGGGTGGCTCCCAAGCTAGCACTGCCTCGATCTTCGCGGGATCCACTGCAACTCCCGCCTCAGAAATGACGTGGCCCAAGAAGTGGACCTCACGTAACCAGAACTGACACTTCGACATCTTTCCATAAAGCTGGTTTTCTCGGAGTGTGTCTAGTACAACACGCAAGTGGTAGGCGTGCTCCTCCTCCATGGATGAGTACACCAAGATGTCGTCGATGAAGACTATGACAAATCGATCGAGGTATGGCTGGAAGATCCTGTTCATGAGTCTCATGAACACTGCTAGAGCGTTGGTCACGCCGAAAGACATAACCAAGAACTCGTAGTGGCCATACCGACACCTGAAGGCCGTATTCTTCACATCCTCGTCTCGAACTCTGAGCTGATGATAGCCTGACCTGAGGTCTATCATCGAGAACCACCGTGCCCCCTTGAGCTGATCGAAGAGGTCATCAGTCCTAGTTAGCGGATACTTGTTCCTCACTGTCACCTGGTTCAGGTGACGATAATCGACACACAGTCACAAGCTCCCGTCTGCCTTCTTGGCGAACAATATCGGGGAAGCCCAGGGTGAAACACTGTGTCAGATGAACCCCTTTCCCTACAAGTCCTCCAACTGTACCCGCAACTCTCGAAGCACAGCGGGGGCCATCTTATATGATGGAATGGATATCGGGGTTGTCCTGGGGTATAGGTCAATATAAAAGTCTACCTCGCTGCGAGGAGGTAGTTCTGGAACGTCGTCGGGAAAGACGTCTTCGTACTGATCCACCACTGCAGGAAAACTGGGACTCCGCACGTCAACTGCTCCCAGGATGAGGCTAGACAACTGATGAGTGATGGGCTGACCTCTCCTCTGCGTGAGTCCATCCTGTGGTACTAAGTCTCCCTTCTCACCGGTGAAGGTGAACCTGCTCCCGTTGGTGCGCACACATTGCACCTTGCGCCTAATGCAGTCAATCTGAGCATGGACCGTAGATAACCAATCCATGCCCAAGATGACGTCGTAAGGCCTCAACGCCGCTACAAAAAGATCCCAGCCGAATCTCTCGCCTCCTAGAGTAAGCTCACACTGCCGGTACCAGTGCGTAATCGTCGAGTCTTCTCCCGTAGGAGTCTCTAGCTGTAAGGATCGAACCAACGGCTCTGTCAGAATCTCTGAGCTCCGAACAAGGGAAGTGGCTATGAAAGAGTGACTCGCTCCTGTGTCTATCAGAACTGCAGCAACTGTGGAATAGACACAGATCGTACCTCGAATCATCTCTGGCGCGCCGTGGTCGTAGCCCTCTGCTGCCTGGAGCTGTGCCTGTCTATACCCGCTAGCTTACTGGGGTCGGGGCGGGCCTCCTGGTGGTGGTGGTGGCAGAGCATCAAAGCGTCGCCCACCACCTGCTGCTCGGCCAGCTCCTCTGCCTCGTCCGCCTCCTCCCTGCGGACCGTCACGGTCAACCCTCTTCCTATGCCTGGGTGGCCCCTCAACCATCGTCTGTCCCTCGGTACGGCGGGTCGGGTAGTCACGAGCCATGTGGCCCTGCCCGCCGCACTCGTAGCACTGCCTACCTCTCGGAAGACTGGCTCCGCGCTGAGTGCCCTGCACTGCTGAGCCAGTGTCCCGAGGTCGTCTGCCGGAAGGTCTGGTCCGCCTGGAACCCTGAGTCATCCGTCGGCTACCTGCTGCCGAAGACTCCACTATCTGCCGCCCTGTGGTAGGTCTCGCTGTGGACTCAGCCAGGAAGCTCTTGATCAGAAGGGCTCGCTCTAGCACTCCTTCCTGGGTCGGGATGCTGAGGGAGATCAGCGATGCCCTGATCTCGTGTCTCAATCCCTGCTCGAAGGTCCGGGCCCGGAAGAAGGGGTCCCGTACCATGTCTGTCGAGTATCGAGAAAGGTCGGTGAACCTCGCCGCGTACTAGGCGACCGTCAATCTGCCCTGCCGCAGCTGAAGAAGCTCCTGGATGCGCACCACACGGAGGGTGGTCGGGACGAACTCTGAGCGGAAGAGGCTCTCGTAGTCCGTCCAGATGAGGGTGGCCTCATCGTGTACCTGGAGCATTAGGCACCACCATCGCCCTACTGCTGCGTGCAGTAGCCTCGCCGCGAGGATCACCATGAGGTCTGTTGGTGTCCTCACTAGCCTGAAAACACGGACGACCGCCTCCAGCCAGTCCCCGACTGCCTTGGGGTCCGACTCCCCATGGAACCTGGGTGGTCGCTGGCGCTGGAACTCGTGTAGAGCTCCGAGGCGTCGTGCGTCGTCAGCTGCCAGTGCTGGAAGCATCGGGGGCTCACCGGGTAAAGGTACCACCGGTGCCTCTGCTGTCAACAAGCCCGGTACCGAGGCCTCGTCGCTCGGCGGGCTGTCGTCGTGCTCTTCTCTAGGAACCCTAGCTGGCTGCTGTCGTCGTGCCATCCTGAAAAGGAAACAAGTATGCCACGGTAAGAACAGTATACCTGGTGAGCTGACACACGTAATCACAGAGAAAACTTGAAACACACATGCAATCAATGTTTTCGTGCATTAAGTCGGAAATCAGATGTCAGGGTCCTGGTGTATGGATACGCCGGCCGCCGCACCAACACTGGACTCCCTGGACTGATAACCACACCTAATATGCTAAACACTATTGCTTCACATAGAAGAAAGGTCAGAGTCTGCGGTAGAACCAACCACCATTGATAGCAATTTTTCACGACCCGTCCTCGGAGCCCGTGCCGTGACTACCCCAAGCCCGCCTTCCATAGGCCAGGGGCTGGCGACTAGGTCCAAGGCGTAAATCCCAACAAAAAGGGAACGAATTTCCTTTGAAAAGTAAACAAGAACCACAGAGTAAGCAAGCATAAAAGTAAACACTAATTAAAAACGGTGCAAGCTGTGCTGAAAGTAAAAGGGGCCGGAAATACAAGCCCAACTGTAAAGTACAACTGAAGGAAAAATAGCAACTGAAAGGAAAAGCCGTAGCGTCGAGCCGTCCTCTGGAAGTCCCACCTGAAGGGTGGGTACGGATAGCCTCCAATGCTCCTCGGTCCACCTGACCACTCCGAGTACGTCCCGCCCAGTGGTCCACCTCCAGGTACCGTCCGGCTCCGCACGCCTCCACCACGATCAGCGCTGTCCGTCGTCTGCAACCATCACAACGTAGTGCGGGCAAAGCCCGTGCATGGGTGAGTATAAGCTACTCAGTAGGGACCCCGAGACCCCCGAAGGTCTCCCAAAATCCACAAAGGATAATCCACAAAAGAAAGATACAATCACGAAGTAACATCTGACACGGCTTAGGTATATGCCCATACATATACCTAAGTCTTCAATTCCCGTTCGGCTCCAACGTCTGAGCCCAAGCACAACCCAGTCCACACAGGAAAGCAAACGTATACCCACACAGGATAGAACAACACAATCCACAAGGAGAGTAAATAGTAAATCCACACAGGATAGCTCAGCACAATCCACAAAGTAGAGTAAACAGTAAATCCACACAGGATAGCTCAACAAAATCCACAAAGGAGAGAAACACAAGATTCAGCTCACACAGGTATACTTCTTCGGATGACGATAAAGACGATCATTGATCCATCTAAGTCGTCGGACCCATGATGGATCGATAGTTAACTAACCCCCGCAATGACCCACACAGGATCGGGCCCACACAGGACCTGTAGGCGCTGGCTCACACAGAACCGCTGAGTGCGGACCCACACAGGATCGGACCCACACAGGATCGGGCCCACACAGGACCTGTAGCACTGATCCACGTAGGATCGCTGAGTGCAGTAATCGTCGTAGTCCAATGAGGATCTCTTCACAGTCGTTGCCGCAGTCCACTAGGGATCTCTGCATGGTCGTCGTTGGAGTCCACTAAGGATCTCTACACAGTCGTCGCTGTCGAAGAAGCAGTCACAGCCAGCTCTAGGGTTCCCGCACACAGAAAGCTCGTTCGGGAGGGTCTTCTCCATGAGCCGAGAGGCTGATACATCAAATGACACAAAGTCCGAAGTTGATGTATCCAAAAGTTCCGTATCGTCAACAGAAACTCAACGTCGCAGACGGCGCGTCAATCGGACGCCCGGTCTGAGTGTTATTGGCTTTTTCGTCCCAGGGGCCCGGTTGGTTTTTAAGGAAAAACGGACCCGACCGTACTCCACCTACGTCCAAACCTCGGGCAGAGTATGCCAAAAGATCCGTCTCACAAAGAGAGACTCAAAAAAGCTGATAACACGTCAATCGGACGTTCGTGGCTCAAGATATAAGCGTTTCCGCTTCGAAGGCCCGGTTGGTTTCGTGTATGAACCAACCTGGCCGAACACAAAGTATTCCGGAACTTTGAGTGTGGTATACCGAAATGACCTTCTTGATCCAAGGATCATGTTGCCGCTGACGGCGAGTCGTTTGGAGGCCCGTAGCTCAAGTTACGGGCGTTTGAACGAAAACCGTCCGAAGACGGGGGTCCGGGCTCGGGCCGACCCGGGCCGACCCCCCCCCGGGAGTCAGCCGAACCGGCTCGACCCGACCCGGTCCGGTCCGGCCTGGGCGCGGCCCGGCCGGTCGGACCGGCCTGGTCCGGTTCGGCCGAGCGGCCGAACGGCCTGGCGCCGCGGGGCGCTGCCCCCGCGGCCTGGTGGTGCCGTGGCCCCCCGCGGGGGGCCGTGCTGAGTCGGGGACGCGGCTTCAGCAGCGTCCGAGGGCCCCGAACCCGCGCGGCTTCAGCCGTGGCGGCTTGTCCGGCGGCGCACCGGGGCGCCGCTGCTCCCAGCTGCCGGCACCGCCACGCCGGCGACCCGCGCCGCTGGCGAGTTCCGCGGGCCACCGTGATCGCTCCGGTGGTCCGATTTTGTTCCCGTTTGGGCTGCTGCTCCTCCCGGGACTCGTTCTTCACTGCAGGATCATCAAACATCTGTTGCGGCATGTTCCGTCGTCGCCCGTCAAATCCGCACAAAATGAAAAACGACGGAGGGTCATCGGGCCATGTTTGTTTGGCCCGCACCCTCTGCGTTAGAAATAACCAAACGGGAGAATTTTGTTCAACACATGAACCGACAATTTTAATAAAATAAAATTGTTCATTTGAAACTGGTTCTTTAATTTTTAAAGAACGTTCACGGGAAAATAAAGAGTGGTATTCCAAATTATAAAATCCCAACCTCGTTGGTCGTCGTGCGCGGGTGTTCTTCGCGGAAAAGCTCATCGCGGAAGAGGGGGATCGTCGCGTCGTTGCGGGAAGGCGTCGCGTCGTCGCGGAATCCGGCGTTGATTCGGCGAGCTCAAACGGTTGGTGATCGGAGATCGGAGTGGGGAAGAACGTCTCGGACGGAAGCGTTGTCGATTTCCGGGTTCGGCGTTCTTCGCGTTCTTCGCGTTCTTCGCGTTCTTCGTGTTCTTCGCGAGGGTGAAGAAGATACAAGGGCCCTCTCAAATCTTCTCAACGTGCAAATAACCAGAGGTCATGCGTTGGCCTTATTTTATTATTACGCCAATGAATTTAAAAACTGGTTAAGAAACGACTAATCAATTCGTTGAATTAATTCAACGAAAGAAACAGCCTATTTAATTCACGAAATAAACCACCCAATTAAATGGTCTGTTCATATTTTAAGAAACGCGTCAGTTGACTTTCATAAAGACGGGTTTTCGTGGGTGCGGTTTTTAGCGGAAAGAAACGGCGGGGTTCGTGTGGGCCCCACCTCACAAATATCCTACCAAGGGGGTAGGATATTTTTGGATATCATCATATCCGGTTAACTCAGTTCAAGCCGCCTTTATGTGGCTTCAAGTGGCTTCCAAGTGGCTTAAGTGAAATAAAATAAAGTTGTCGCAAAATTATTTTATTTCTTAACTTTAAGCCCGAAAATTAAAAACCACACCCGAGCAAACGCAACTCCTGAAGAGGCGTTTCTAGGAGAATACCGGCACTGTGATTTCATCGGAGCCCTCAGAATTCGATTCCGGGCACCGGTTCAAATTTTAGAAAAACCCACTCGTCCGTTCACTGAACGTACCCGATCCAAAACTTCGGAAAATGATTTCGGGCACACCGGGCCTCGGAATCAGGTGCCGTCAGAGACTGCGCTCTTGAAAATTTCCAAATCAAATTAAGAAAAAAAATTCCCTTGAAATTTACGGGACTTTACATTTTATATTTATCATTCCTAATACTTATTCAATGTTACAGTTTCTTGTTTACAACTAGGCTTGTTGGACAAATAATATTAAATTTGATTATCTATTCATATCACTGTTATATATATTTCACATTTCTTATTCTTATATTACATAGACTGGACTTGTTATAGATACCCTTAGTGGTGGTATATTGAGTGTTATCTCACACCCAATATGTGTCCTCATTGGGTACCTAGAAAAACATCATGGATGAAGGTTTTCACTAAGAGAAAAACCTACAGTATAATTCTTGATTGATTATTCATAGGAATAGGGTAGCACATGACCAATATTTGTTCTTGATGGTATGTGGAGATAGTTCTTTTTGTCTTTTTTTTTTTTAATTTTTATTCATTTATTGTACTATATGCTTATTTCCATTTATTTCCAAACATTTTGTAAAGAGACATGACATACGTCATTTTTGAATATGATATTATCCTTCATATTGCTTTATTATTACTATTGTCATCTTGATGTTTATCTTCTGTTTAGTTTTTTAATATGATTTCACTATGGATTGATGTGATTCCACCACTATGATACAACTTTATTATTAGGGTATAGTCTCCCTAATATACCACTCTATACCATCTCTTCCTGATTGTAGTCTCAATGATACTGAGAGGATAACATTAAGACATGTGACCCACTAACATGGGGAACTGTTTAGTGGTTCCCAATATGAGACATTACAAAGGTTTAATCATTTTTAATTTTGGGTCACACATATGTTGTGGGAGGTGTTTTGTTTTTTTGATGGAATCAAGGGGAAAGAAACTAACTTGTGGAGCATACCAGCTAGCTGGTGTGTGTCACATATTGACCTAGACCACTCTACAAAAAATAACCATAGTTGTTGGAGAAAAGGCATCAAGAACACCTCCATGTACATCAGAACTTTTATCTAAAATTTAGGGTCTAATTATTGTATGATGGTGAAACTATACAATCCTGGTCATCACTAATAATGTAGATGAGTGGATAGAAACATGTGAAAAGGTCAGTGCCCAAAATAATGGGGAATGCATACAACAAGTATAGATAGATAATAATTAATAAATAAGAAACCCAATCCATAACTCACCCTAATTACATTATTTTCCAACATGTACCATGTTATGTACATGTCCATAATAACAAAAAAATGAGATTCATAATTCATGATCATAACGTGCATTAAAGATAACTTTATGGGTACACAACAATATCCCAAACAAGGTGTGATTACAACTAATTACAAAATAACCAACGATGTCTATAACTAATCATATAAGTAAATATATAATTTAATAGTGTTCACATAATAATGAAAAAGTTAGAAAATGAAATAGTAGACATGTCAACTCGGGTTTCTCTAGGGATACCCAGTAGACTCTACAGGCTTCAAACTATGATGCATGACACTAAGTATAATCATGTGACATGGTTTGGTCCATAATGAAAAAAATACAAGATATCCACATAAAATAAACATATAGGACCTAATATTAATACATGTTATCCTTGATTTAGGAATTTGATCCAAATCCTAGTAATAACTCATATTGTTTGGGTATAGGGTTCAGAGTGTAATCCAATGGATAAATCCATTGTGTTCCCCCATATATTTTTATGTTCAAGTTTGAGGATCATGTCATAAGTAATCTTGGGCTAACCATGACCATGAGACCAAGGTGGTAAACATGATATCATGTGTTTGATGAAATAAAGCTGAATCTAAGGAGGCAATCTAAGGAATTCAAATTTATAGATATAAAGCGGTTGAATCATCATAACTTCATTGTGAAACTCACATATTAATATTGAATGAACAGAATTCCAAGATTCACTATGCATATAATAATCTAGCATACTCCCTGAGAATTATCAATCCCAATTTATAACTTATCATGATCCATTTCATTGATCCAATTAAAATTCAACTAAATTAATTCCATCAAAAAATTTATTTATAATTCAAAATAGGCCAAGTGATTGTATTAAATAATTTATCAACTGATTTAATTCAATTATAGCTTCCACTAATAGGTGGAAAGCATGATAACACATAATCAATGTATCTAGTGCACATTACTTTTACAAATTTCATAACCCATTATCAATGATATGTTAAAAATATATATTAAAAACACACCATAATGATGGTTTATTTAAATAATTAGGGTTTACTATTATGATATAACTTAAGGAAACTGAGTTCTAATGTCATAATACTATTAATTCATTAATTTAGGTAATTATATTTATATTCGAATTCCCATACACAACCATTGGGTGTTTTGGATTTTATCTTGATTAATAAAAGTTATCATTAAGTTTAACCCTCCTAATGTTGAGGTTTACATTGAGGTATTCATTATCCAAACATGTTACATGGTCTAAGGGAACATCAATTCTTAGTATATGTAACAAATTTTTGGCTTTAAACATTTTAGGATCAATACACTAAGAATTGATAATGCATCAAAACATTGAAAAGTAATAAACACACTGATGTTTATGGAAAAGTTATAGATGACCTACCTTATTCCAATGAATCTTCACTCCTAAATTATAAAACTAATTTTGAGTTAAAATGATAGAAAATCATGAACTGGATGAATGACCAAAATAATCGGCACATTAGCTCTCACCATGATATCTCCAAATTCAATAAGAGGAAATGATAAAATATGTAAGTGGAATAATAAAATCACAACTAGGATTCCAATGAATCTGATGGAATTTTATTTAGGCCAATAATGATGGATTTCACCCATGGTAAGTGGATAAGGAAGGGGTTGAATGTGTAGGGGATTTAACAGGTGAAGTGAGGTAGGAAAAATGGGAAATCCTTTAATGTATGGAGATGAAAATAGTAATTTACTACTTTTAAATATGTCTATTGTTAGGTCGCATGATTCAAAAATCCATGTGGCAACCATGGGGTATTTTCCACCCAATCACCCCTACCATAGAGTTTCATCACAAGTTTACCAAGTGTGCTCCAACCATGAAGTACCATTAACCATGAACCACCCTACCCTGCACAGTTTTAGTGGAATATTAAAACAATTGTGTTCCAACTATTAATGTTCTTCAAAAAAAATACATACCTAGTCATATAGATTAATAGATACCCAAAAATTTTAAACCAATTGGGTCCCTAAATTAAACAGACACATGGTGTGGTTTTATAGTTATCTCTAACTGTATTCCCACCATGTTCCCAGGGCTATATCTTCAAAAACTCTACTTTCAATGATGCGGCTCCCAAAACGGAATCGATCTCTAAGAAACCTATTAGACCTTAAAACCCATCTAAAACGCTTTTAGGTGTTTTAAATCTCTAGATTCCATTATGATACTCGGTATATGATTTTACCCATCTACCAACCCAAATTTAATTTTCCTTTATAATTTCACAAATGATTCAAAACATTGTTTCTTACATGCTCTCGATATTAGATCCTCTCTTCCATGCAAAGACTCACTGCCCAATGAAAATTTCACCCAAATTTACTAGGTAATTAAATTCCCCCTAAAATTGGATTGTTTCTTTTTCTAACATCCAATGTTTCTTTGAGTTCCAATTTAAATATATGGTACATAAGTTATTAGAAGTTGAGTTAATTCTGAAAACCACAATTTAAAAACTAAGATAACACTTACCTTAACCTATATAAACCTAAGATAAAATCACATCATCATCTCAATTATAAACCATCCCATGAAATTCCCATACTTGGGGTCTATGTTATTAAATATAATCTAAAACCATTGTACATTAAACATCTAATTATTCTTATGAAACACCCCCTTATCACACAAGTGAAACTCTCAAAATATTTCACAATTTGCTCAACCTGAGAAAAAATGTGGACACTTCTCGTGGTCCTTGATTTGATTAAAATATATAAATCCAAGTAGACATAACAATCGTAATAGAAATGAATATTACTAAAAAAATAAACCACAAAACATTAGACTACACATGTATTATCTCAATGAAATTCTTTAATTGGTTCCCCATCAACTATATTGAACAAGTGGAGAAATCTCAATTCAAACAACCTCTATCCAAAAAAATAAAAACACTCACTTTTGGTAGACAACATGTTACCAAACAAGATTCCATCATCCGTTATCATAAGGAATACTAAGATTATTACAAAAATTCTCACTGAATCTCATACACTACTTATGGTGAAATATACAGACCTAACCATCCTTTATCAAAAACATTTACTATTTTAGAGTATAATCACTTTAACCAACACGATCCAAATCCCTTAGATCATCAAAATCCTCCATGGACCTAACTCCCACAATGGGAACTAAAAAAATCTTTATTCAGTCATGTACACATCATTTTCCATCGAATGTATCCATACATTGTTCCATTTATACAATGGAATATGACATAAAAAATGACTGTCACAGCAGGCCTCAAGGTCCCAATGACTTTATCACATGAGGGCCATTCCCCATAGATTTTTTCCCACTCTCTATATTAGTAGCATCCTTATCGGCACACCAATGAAGTGATTTACTAAATACCACATCCCTTGTCACGGTCATCCCTATGTATAATGGTTGACCTAGATAAGAACCTACTCCTCTCAATAAACAGTTGAAATTGTAACCCAACACTCATTTCCAATTCTCGAGAATAGTTACGAAGAAAATATTCTAATTTAAAATCATAATAAAGGTCAAAACCCCTCAATTATCAATGTTTTTTTTCACACTATATGGATTACCTTAAACTATTCCTCGAGTGATAATCATAATGATACCATTAATCAAACCAAAAAAGAATTATAGATAGTTAAAAACACAATCGATATCCTCTTAGTATACTCTCGGTGATTCCAATATATTGGTACTGATCATCTCTAAACAATGATTATAATTATATCCCATAAATAGGAATTTATTTCTCACCCAGATATATGCTCACATAATTTTAGGTTATACATTCCATTAACAACCCCCTAACACCATGTATCTTGAAAATGCATTTTAAAGTCCTCCTAAATTTCAATTGTCTCAGGGCACCAGATTTATTTTAATGTTATCTATCATCACATGTAACACCCTTAATTTTACCAAATTCCCATGGACGCCAAGACTATAGGAATAATAATTGAAATTTCAATCCCCATTTGGAACCTAGGTTCTCACTAATGACACATATCAACCAGTTAACATTCACAATTATTGTGAACTAGTATTTCCATACACCACATTCATAAATCACAAATAGATTAATAAAAGCCCTAACTCCGGATTCTATAACTCATCCATAAATGATTCCATTTTTTCGGAGATACATTGAATATCAATATTTAATAGGAAAAGATATCCCATTTGAAATCCAATTCAAAATCATTCATGTACATGTCCCATGATTTACCAATTGACTAATAACCTCATGAAGACATTTTAGATACAAAAGTAGAATCCAAACCACCACTAGTTAATAGGTCTAGGAACCTGAATAACCTTCCAATAAAATATGTATTTGATACCTAATACTATTGTTTCTTTTTAAAAAAAATTAAGGTAATCGACATTCCTTTATTTAAAAACATTTTAACCTTTCTTGAAAGAATATCTAAATGTGTGTGAAATAGTTTCCATTTACTTAACGAAAAATTTAAACTATTGAAAACAATATCACTCATGTTTCCATCAATCAAAAAAATGGCACTGACTCAATAGGGTTAGTGTTAAATATAAGGGTCTCTACGTCTGTCACAAAGATATATTGATCAATCCTCAAAACAAGGACACTAGGTATGTCCACCTACCTCTATAGTCCCTCACATGATAACCATGCCCCTATAAAGGGAAATTATAACATGAAATCGAAAAACTATTAGGATGATTTTAAAAAATTATTTAACCTACCATTTATCGTAAAAATAATAGGGAAAGATACCACATCAGAAGAAAACACTAATAAACCAGGAAACAAGTCACAAAAGCATGGCATATAATTAAGCATGCTAATAACATGTCAATAATTTGTTCTTAAAATTATGTATGAACACACCTATAATATTTCCATGAAATTAACGGATATAAATCATATAAATCAGTAACTAGTGAAAATAAAAATTCACATGAGATGAATGAACAATCAACCATATTAACAACATCATGATCAATAATCTCATCCCTAGAATCATTATCATTTCCACTATGTTTGGGTTGGTGATTCATATACAAGACATAGATTATATGTTACAACATATTCTTAGTCTCCTATATACCACTCAATAATTAGAGGTAAATTCAATGGAGTCCTTTGATACCACATTTTCAGGTCTCAACCCGATTCAATCTACAAATAGTAACAAAGCCGTTGGGTGACATAACATCCAATGTGCCCCCAATGAGTCAGAGGTTGCCGACGAGAAATGAGGGTCTAATTAAGGTAAAATGGAGATAATATACCCTATATAACGATAAAAAATAAAAAAGTGGAACATATATAAATAAGTTAGAAAATAGAAAAAAAATTGAAAACCGAATAGAAGCCATAAAAATAAACCATGTTTAATTAAATATGATACAGATACACAGGGTAGTAAGTCATACTGAATGAAATATAATCATTAATGAAATAGAGATAAGAACGAATAAATAATAAACCAAACTCTATTGATTATATATAGTAAATTCTAAACCTCTATCTCCCATGTCATGTTTAAGTCCACCATAAGCAAAAACAGAGATTCATATTCCAAGATCTTGTCATGTAGTGAGGAGATCAGTTAGGGTACCCAACATAGTCCCAATGTGGGTTTGAGTATAACTCAGTATTCCACCACCAATTATTTATATTGAAAATTAATTTTTTGTATTTTAAAAATAATATTATACATGTACTAATAAAAAAGTCAGTAAAATTATTCCTAAACAAGTTATCTCATGTTCCTCAAGAGAAACCCATTTGAATCTACCTATATAGTCCTAAAACAAGTAACTCTTATCATAAAAAAATGAAACATATATGGGCCTAATGAAAATATCCCTATCATCAAAATAAAATAACTATATATCTGTAGGATCCAAGATGAAACGATGGCATACATAACCTTAGCTGGTGGATAAACTCATTGTAATTACTTATGTCGTTCATACACGGTGTGATTATATTGTAAAGGCTGAATCATTAATATTACACCATAAAAGTTTCAAATTAGGTCCTAGGGTCATGTCTTGTGTAATATCGGGCTACACATAATTTCGAGTCTAAAGAGGTAATCCATGGCATCGCCTATCTGAGGACATAAAGATGAATCTATCGAGGTAATCCAAGGACATCTAATTTCTAGATCAGATGTAAGTAAATCATCAATACTTCACCAATTAATTCATATATAAATATATAATATCTAATTCAAGGTTGGTATTTCGGTTGGAAACTGTTTCGATGAATTAGGGTGGTTTCCTATGAGTGCTCAATGAATTCCCTTAGGAATAAATAGATGGATAAATTATGACCAATCCTATAAAATGAAAAAAGGCTAGTAATGAATAGTAACATTACATTTAATAATTAATCCTAGGACCTAAGAATTAACCCTGTAAATTTATAACTCACCACGACTCAATACATCAATCCATCTACAATTCAATTCAATTATATACCTTAACCAATTAACATTTAATTAAAAAGAGGCCATGTGATGGTAATAATTAATTTAAAATTTCATATAATTGAATTATAGCTCCCACTAACTGGTAGAATTCTCAAAGTAAAATTATCATTATTTCTAGTGCACATTCCATTTAACAATTACATAACCCATTATCGATTATTTGTTAATAGGAGACGTTACCAACATGCCCAAAAAGTGGTTTATTTATATTAATTTGGTATAATAATATGATTTAAAATAAGGAGAGTAAGTTTACAATTCATTATAAAATTCATTAATTCATTTAATAAATTACTTTTATTATTGACAACACAAACAAACCCATTGAGTGTTTTGGATTTATGCTAGATTAATAAATATTATCAATAAATTGAACCCACGTAATGTTGTGGTTTAGGCTGAGGTTTTCAAGATCCAACCATCTCGTATGGTATATAGGGACATCATGTCTTGGCCTAAGAAACTAATTTATGTCTCTATTTATTTTTAGAGCAACACATGAAGAGTCTATCCTATGGGACAATTATTAAATATAATAAACACAAAGAAATTTAGTGAAAATTAATTGATCACATTAATTATACAAGGAAATATTCACTCATCCCTTAACAGGATTTATTTCAATAATAAATGACTAAAAAATAATAACTAGAAAGAATACATAAAAATATGTCATTTTAGATCATAAAAAATCAAAAAACTAGAATAGAAACTGATAAAATTGGTAAGATAAATAATAAAATCAACTCTAGGATTCGAACAGATATGAGAAAATTTTATCAGACTAAGAATGAGGGTAATTTCATATTGGATTTGGAGAAGGATGTGGTTCAAATACTAGGAATCTGTTTGGTGAAGTGATGGAGGAAAAGGGATAAAATCCTTTAAAATGAAGAGGGTAAAATTGGTGATTTTTTACCTCTATAGATCTTCACAATTAGTTAATGGTGTTAGAAAATCTATATTCATTCCATGTGGGAATCACTACCCAAGAACCCCAATGTCACATGGTTTCATCACATGGTTTATAACCGTGCAACAACTTTTTTGTGTCACTACCAAAGCACCACCCTTCCCTATATAGTTGTAAAATATGGCTAGAAATACTATGCTCCAACTATGGGAGTTCCACTAAACCATTTCACCATGACACATAGAACACTAGATCACCCACATGGTTTGAAAAAAAATGTCCCTATACCAAACATGTCTCATAGTTTGGAAAACCTATGAGAACTAACCATGTAATAACCATGTGCCTCGACAGTCTCCCCAAAATAAATCATTCAATAATAGAGTCTCCTAAAACTCATCTATGATTCCAAGACACCTCTTCGTCCTAAAACATCATCTAAAAACACTTTTCTGTTTCCCAAATCTCATAATTTCATTTCAGGTCTCACTTTAATATTTTTCCCATCCGCCAAATAAAAAATCAAATTCATTTATAATTTCATATATGTTTTAAAAAATAAGATATTGTACTTTGGTTAGACAAAACCCCTCTATGGATTAATGTTCCACTGGCTAGCTAGTGGGATTCCCGTGGGTACATAAATTATTCCAAAACCCCCAATCATGTCGGTGACACTACTATAGTTTATAATTTTTAAGGGTTAAAATTAAATTTTCACCCAATTTAAAATTTTAATGGCCCTAATATTACTCTTTGATCAAAATATAATTTATTATGAATCTAGAGGCTCCTTGGGGGGATTTGGAGGTCTCCCACGTACCATTTTTGAATCACAATTTGAACCGAAGGCTTCACTCTATGTTTTTCATATTAATTTCCTTTAGGATATGTTCTCATCCTCTCTACTTTTCTCTCAAATGAAATATTTTATCCTTCTATTTTAGTAATTTTTTCATAGTATACTACTTAAGGGGGTAGATTCATGTAGTGGATGACTCTCCTTGCTCATGTAACGTATGGGTGGATTTATAGGGAGGTGAATTATGGACATATGAAGATGGACCAATGGGATTTTTCATCTTATATGGAATTGATGATATTCTTAATGAGATGTGAAACCTTGTTATAAATATGTTGGATGTTAACTTTTTGGTTGTTGTTTTGACAAATGATATATTTTTGTTATCAAATGTTTTAACCAATTTATCTTATATAATCTGTTCAATATGGGAGAAATAATTCCAATAATATTTTTGATGATATGTTGGTGAATGTATCTAACTCATGTTGAATGGGGAAGTACATCAGGACTTGTGGAAGACCAATTTGGGTGATGTTTTGAGTTTTCATGGGTTAGTTTGTTATGAATTTCTATCAGAGCCACAGGATACAATAAAGCCTATGGTAATTATTTTTTATCACCCTCTTATTTTGTAAGTTGTTGATGGACTAGAAAAGATAATATCAAAAATCAAGAGGTATTATGGTAGTGTTCTTGGTCTACTCACTTTATGAAAATTCCTTATGTTACCATGGGAATTATTGATTTTTTCAGTGTTAAATCATATGATTGTTGAAAATTTGGTATCAAAACATATAAATTTTATGAAAAAAATTCATCAACTATTGATGTTCCAAAAAGTCTAAGAACTATTGGTATGGTTTGGTTCAATCTATTGTTAAATTTTACAATTTCATATCTTGTTAAATTATTCCAAAATACCTTTTAGAGTTCAATCATTTTACCCATTATAAACCTCAACCAAAACTTTTATGCAATTATGGAATAGTAAACTAGATCACACTAGATTCAAAAGGTTTACCCCAAGTGTGGGTGAGTACATCATTTCCATGTAGACACTCTTCAGTCTATAAAAATAAACTATAATATTAATTTAATGCATTTTGATTCAAATCATGTTAGAATCCTTTAATATATTGATACATAAATATACTAACTCCCAATAAAAATAGTGTTTTATTATGAATCTTTTATAAAAAAATTTAATTATTTTCTTAAAATCTAATTGAATGTTCATAATGAAATTATCCCTCAAATTTATTTTATCTATTAAGACTATTTATGATGTGATATGTATTTTTCGATATAAATCCATCTGGTGCCCCATTAATTTTTAAATCTCAAATTGGTGATCTCTATGAAGAAATAATAACTACCACTTCTACTAGTTCTAGGTCTAATTACTCTAATATATAATCCATTTTATGTTAAATTTGAATGCAACAACACTTCCCATTAGCCTCTTCGTCCACAACCAATAGAATCCATGGTTAGATCCTCACACTACTCATTACTTCTACTCATAATTCATTTCCTTCATACGATATCCCTTATATTATACATAGTCTCTATTTTTAACATGAATAGTTTTCTCACACCACTTAATACATAACATTCACCATATTTTTGTAGGCATTCACCTGAGATAGAAAATCGAGAACTCAAATGATTTCCCCTCTCATCCCAAATTCAAAATTGGAATATCCCCATTAGTATCTTCCATGGGATGCTTCTATTACCTTGAAGAATATTCTTGAACATTTTTAAAATATCTACCTTAATTCAAACATACATAGGTTTTCTATATATAAAAATTTTGATGGATTAGATCATCATTATCATTGTTAGAAACATTATAATGTTTTGTAAATATTTTTAAAAATACATCCAACAAATATTTGAATAGTCAATTTCATAGGAACTTATCCATCTGGATCCATACTGTCTAATTCAATTATGAATTATTTTAATTAACCAATAGACCTGGTCCTATGAAATATTAACTTCTCCATCCATTAACCTTTATAAGCATCCTCTTTTTAGTGGATTCTCAATAGTTTTTATGATGAACATGAAGGAAATTATTCATCACATGTATAGACAAATGTTTAACCGAATGACTTTATATACATATAACATTCTATATTAAACCAAACATAATACAATTAATTGTTCACAAAACTCAGTCTAGTAACTATTCATGGAATTATCATCCTAATGATATTGTATTTGTTTTTTTGGTGCTTAACCGTAGGATAGAACTTTGACTATTCAATATGACATGCTAATCTAATATTTGAGAATTCATTAAAAAAATGATATCTCTATCTTATGTACATCCAACTCTCTTACCCTCTAATAAATTGTTAATTTTACATATGATGGAACATTTTTCACTGACTATATAATATTATTCCTAGAAAAATTCTCCTATAACTCTTGGAAAATAAAATATATATTCATTGGAATAAATTTTCTTAGCTACTACCCCCTCTCTGATCTACCCTATACTAGTCAGTCAGTTGAACATATAAACAAGAATTTTTATAGAGAGAAAATAAATCGATAATATAAAACATGGCTGGATAAATATTTTTCTAATGGACTTTATCTGGTAGCCTTCATACAACAGCTTCCTACATGGGTTCATAACTTCAAACACTATACAATGTGTAGCTTCAAATTTTAAATGCTTTCACATTGAATTTTTTTACATCATGACTCTATGAATAGAAAAATCTAAAATATTCACCTTCTTGGAAATTTCATATGCCATTGACTAGTAGGATCGGTATCTCAGCCACCATGTATGTGTTTCTAATCATTTGTTCGATCATACTTTGAAATATGACAGAGTGTAATTCTATACCGTTTTATAAATATTTCTATACTCTTTTAGGATCATGATTATCTTCATAATGATATTGACATGAATACAAATATATAATTAGATAAAATTTAAAAAATGTTTATTAACGTGATTATAGAAACAATATTATCCTCCTTCAGCACCTTATAAGAATACATTATTAATAACTCTACATACAATTTCCTAACAGAGATATAAAAACGTTTTGAACAACATATAATGAAAAAAATATAGAATATGTTACAAAAACAAACCAACGGATATTTAATGTCCACTATTTATTTTAAGGAAACATTCATCATAAACATAACAACTCTTTCCTCAAACATTTACCTAATCATATACATTCTCATTGAGAATGTCTTGAAACCACATTACGGGATAAAAATCATTTTGACATAATTTCATCACTCGATGATAATAAATCTTGTTTCCTTGATAAGATAATATTCTCCAAAATATTTTAAAATCCCATATTTTATTAAAATAATAATATTCATTTAACAAATTATTTTCATATAGAGTCAGAATATCTCTCTCCCTTTTAAAATAAAATACAGAGGATCATGGGAGATTTATACCATAAAAAATATTGAAACATTGGTTGAGAATGAATTTGTATTTTTGGAATTCAATCATCAAATATATACCTTTACATGGATTTTGTGAAAGAATCTTAATTTCATATTTTGTTAAAATATACTTGAGAATAACATCTCGAATGTAAACTTTCTCTTTAATTAAATGATACCTTATATTAATGTTCTTTGATCTAGAATGTTCTAAAGTATTTTTGAATGAAAAATAGTACATTTATTAACTTAAATAATATTTTATTTTTAACCAAATTTCACTCTCAAATACTCTAGTTGAAAATTCATCAACATAATTTGTGTAAAATATTGGGTTCTAACAAGATATTATACTTCAATTGTGAAAAAGTTAATAAAGGTATTTTTTTTCATATACAACATTAATAAAATAAAAATTGACTTTATTACTATTTAAGGGAAATAATTTCCAAAACTAAGGTTGTGTTTATTTTTTCAGCAGTGAATGGTAAGTGGTCATAGGGAAAGCTCCATCTTTGAAAAAAAATCAAACCCTCTTTCCCAATAATTTGAACCCAATAATTATTTTGTTTGAAGTACCTATGATGAAGTGCACCATCAATGAAAATATTTCCATGAAAGTGTGTTCTATGAAATTATTTTATTGAATGTTATTTCTTAACAAGTTCCTTTATAAAATATTTTAATAAAGAAGGTGTCCCCTAATATAGTTCCTTTCACCGCCCTTAAATACCTAGCTTGAACTCTATTTTATCCTGTCATCCCATCTTTGGTGCCTGAATTCCCATCCTCTTCATTCTGGTGACTCCACCTCAGTAAAATCATCTCCTCTTCTTCTCATCCGGATTACCTTCCTGTCATCATTTCGTTCTATCATATACTCCTCTCCTTTATATGTTTAGGTTTGGCATACTTGAATTGAGATCTCACATCCCTTCGAAGTGTAGATATGGTTTTTTGAAACCATTTTGTGCAATTCATGAACATGGATCATCAACGTTCAGATTCGGTATACTTGAATCATGTTCCAACATCCCAGCATAGCATGGATAATGTTTTTGGAATCCATTTTACACAAAAGTGTTGATTTTTGGTGCATCCCCTTGTCACTTAGGTGTTGTCTTCTACCACAGCACAAATCTCCATTCATGAATCCGAAAGCATTCCAATTGAGATACTCATTTGTGAATCCCATCTTGCATAGGTACATCGGTGGAAGGAAATTTATAAATTTAATTTTATATTTCTTTTATCTTATTAAATAATATTTATTTTAATTATGATATAGGTTTTTTAAAAATTTCTTTTGATATGTTGTGTCATTTAGTTGGGAATTGTAAAATGTGTATTTTATTTTTTATTTGATTTGAAAATGTGTTTTTTTATTATTTTGTACATATTTAAAAAGGTTGGTTTATTAAATTATTATCATTCAATTATTTTTATTTATTTTATGGTTTCATTTGTTATTTTATTATATTATTCTTATTGTTTAACCATTATTGCATTTTATTGGCCATATATATTATTATTTAATTTTATAAAATATATTACTAAATTATTTAATGATTGTGAAATTAAAATATTTATTTAATTATATAAAATATATTATTATTTAAATTATTAAAATTTTAATTAATATATTATTTCAAGGTAAAAAAAATATATTAATTAGTATGTTAAATTTATGTCTATATTTTAAGTAACCGAAATTAACTATTTTGTAATTAATTTTAATTGATACAAACATTAAATCAAGTAATTCAGTTTAATAGGTTATGATAAATAAAATATTTTGGTAAATAAAAATGATTTTTTTAGTTAATTAAAGAATTAATGGTTAAATGGGTTTTTTTTAATTATCATTCATTTTTCTATTATTGTGTATTATTGTATGTATATATATATAATATTAAATTGTATAAAATAAAATTATATTTATATTTATGACCTGAATATTTTTGTACAAAATATTTCATTCTATTATGCATATGTATATATATATTATTTAAATGTATAAAATATATTATAAAATTAATTATTGATAGTGAATTAATATATTATTACTGTATATGATAATATTTCAATGTAATTATTATTTTAATATAAATTAATATATTATTATAATAATCAAATAATATTTTATTGTTATATTTTTATATCATAATTAATATATATATTATTGCATTATATAAAATAAAATATTTGTTAGTTAAATTTTAATTTTGTAAATAATATATTATTATATTGAAAAAAATATACATTAATTTGTAGGTTAATTGTATGTCAATATTTCAAGTCAGTGAAATTTAATATTTTTTAAATTAAAAATTTATAGTATATATTTTTTTATAATAATATTACTTTGATAATAAAATATTGGTTCTTAGCATTTAATATGATAATAAACCATTCTATAATGTAGCACGAATACCCATTTTCACTGTTTGTTTCATCTGGTCTCTACTGATTAGAGGAATTATAATTGAAATAATAATATTTAATGTTTGATAATTTTAGATTTATATGAAGAAATATCAGTGTATATATTTTACCAATAATTTAATTTCAAATAAAAATTATAGAAATATGGATAAACAGCTATATGCATTTTTTTATCAAAAAGGTAAAATAATATTTGTTGAACATGGGATATCTGATATTGGTGGTCCTACAAGATTATTAAATCTGGCTATATGTGATACAATAAACAAACAAAAGAGTAAATTTCATAATCAATTGATGCTTATTGGGGATCACTACACATCATTTGTTATTTATAGATTTTATCAAACTCAAGATAATATATATTACATGATTCATAATTTGGTTGATGATGAATATTTGAGGCTTTCTAATGATACATATCAAGATCATGGAAATGTTTGTGTGATGTAATTGTAAATTGATTTTATTATAATTGAAGATACCACTCAAATAGAACAAAACATATCAGATGATGGTGTATTTATTAAGGGGTATATGGTTACATCTAATCTAGTTGTTTAATGTGGATCAAGGGAAGAAGAAAAATGTATATAATAGAAAAGGTTTCAGATGATAGTGCTTGTATATGTTCTTGTGTCATCGGTTTTTGTAGTCGATCCACACATGGGAGCAATCAATGATGCTTATGACAATAATTTTGAGGATGATGATGTATCTTAAAGAAAATATGGGATGACTCCTGACTTGATCCCTAAATAAAACATGCATCACAAGTGAAAACATCATACTAAATTACACCGGTGGTTTCTGAGTATGATTGGGATATAGTGACACTAAGAACAAAGTTCCCATGTATTTTCAAACAAAGAATTATTGTAAGGAATGTTAATGAAATGTTTTTTGGATGATGATTTGATAGAAAAGATACATTACAAACATTTATAAATAAGTACCATGTGAAGAGGTATTATAATTATCTCCTGGATGAGTATATAAGATCAGTATTTTCTATAAACTTTTAATAGTTTGGTGAAAAATGCAAGATGTGATTGTGAGACGCCCTTATAATAAAAATACACATGGAAAAAAATTAAAATAATTTCAAGAAGACATTTTTTTTGAATTTGAGGTATAATAAAGATCGTAGGGATATTTACAAAACATTCATATGCTCTATTATTATGGGTATGATAAGTGTTATTCAGGTTGTTCCAGTTTAGTTAACATAGGAACTCATGGAGAGTGAGTGTGGATATAAAATACCATTCAAGAATGCATAATTATAAAGGAAAAATCTATTTATAAGGTCTATGGAAATTAGGAAGTTTAATTTCAAGTGATTCCTTATTGGATTGAGTGATTTGTTCAAACTAATCAATTCATTCATAAATTTGAAATAGTGGATCATGTGGTGACTAATCGCATCTCTTTAGACAAAGTCCAATTTCATTAGATATTATGGGAGTTCCTTCCATGCATCGCAATATTCCCAAACAGTAAAAAATCATTCAAGTGAATGAAACTTTTCAATATGGAATGTATAATGTTGTTATCATGACTGAAACCACTCATGGTGGAAATATATGTCCCTTATCACTGGAATTTGAAATTGTAGGGAATGAGAATCTGGACACTTGGAGTTGGATTCAATATTTTATGTGTGTTCATGTCACTGAAAATAATGGGATATTCCTTATTTTATATCATCATTATGATATTAAACAAGAAGTTAATATCAATGATTCTGGTTGGATACCCCCACATGTCTATCATTATTATTACATGAGATATATTTCATGTAATGTACGATCAAAATATAATGATGCTAATGTGAAAAAATAAATCATCAACTATGTAATTGGATCAAAATTTTTTCACATTCATTACATATGTGTATTTTATATCTATGTGAAATTTTTATATTTTTATAACATGACATTATAGCATATGAAACAAGAGAAAAAATTTCTTTCAAAGACTATAAGAAATAATAAAAATAAATGGTGATCTATACATGTACATGATGTGTATCCCAATGAAAAACTGTTGTTGGCATTTGATGAAGGGAAGTGATATAGTAACACGACTAAAAATAATTTTGAATGAATTTATTGTATGTTCAAGAGAAATAGAAATTTACCATCATAGGTATTTTTTCTCAGGCATTGTATTAATGTGTCAAAAACATTTTGCACATATCGTAATATTTCAATAAAGAACTATCAAGGTCACCGATACTCCAAAAAATTATAATGGAGCATGAGGTTAATCTAACCAATGAAACAACAAATCATGTGCATTATATTAATAGTATGGGAAGTCATGTTAATGTCGAAAAGGTTCAGAATGGTTGGGAAATGACTATTATTCTTGATAACTAGATGTGTTAATGTGGTTACTTTCAAGAAAATAAGATACCTTGCTCACATGTACTTTCATCATGTGCTCATCTTCACCTCTCATGGGAGAATTATATCGATCTAGTGTATCGACATGATATATTGCTTAATTTGTAAAACTTAGTGTGGATCCCAATTGGAGATGTATCGATGTTAAATTCCCCTCTTTATCTTCAAATTTTTCTTCCATATCCTTCATGGTTGTGTGAAAAAGTCATCCTAAATCTAAACATATGATAAATGAAATTTATTTTCCTCAAGAGAATAGGGTACTTCAAGGATGTGGCATGCGTAGGTAAGAGGGACATAATCATAGATAGTGTATATAGAAGGATATCATGGAGGGTCCATAATCATGCACAAATTGTTTTTTTACCATGGATTGATTATTTAAATTTTTTTAATTTCCATTTATAAACATTTAATAGAAGAAGAATTTAAATTATCATAATTTTGGTTCCAGTAAAAATAGATTTTACTTATTAAATTTATATGTTTACCATTTATTTTTTCATTTAAATAGATTGATTCCACATAGCTAGATCTTGGACTTGAGGATCCATCTCTTGCTAATGCATTGAGTGAACACATGCAATAGTATTTATGGGAATATGGTGAATATCAGATACATAATGTCCTTAGGTCTCATAAAATTCAACATGAGAGCTCACTAGAGCATATCATACCTCATTTTTATTGGTATATGTTCTATTAGTTAAGAATGCATAGCTATGTAACCATTTATTGTTTAATCATTTCTGCTTTGGTTGAGGGATGGAGACAATAGAAACACACATTTCATTGGCCTCTACAGGAGAAAAAAATTAAATTACTGGATGTCAATATATTATTTTGTCATACTATGAATGGAGATGTTGTTATAGGTATGATGATATACAGCTGGGATTTCATTTTACATAGATATTTGTACATACTATTTCCATATGCATTATGGATCCTTATTATAAGTAGGATACAAACTTCTTGGATAGACAATCATTTTGGCCTTGATGATATAGATGTGGATCATGTGACATTGCAGATATATTCAGATTCTAACATTCTGAAATTGATTAGACATATGTTATATCGAGATAACTATGGATCATATGTTCATCATTTTAACCTATCTATACAAGGATATTAGGATCATGTTGATAGGTATAGTCAGGGTTTGGCATGTCTGGCATATTTATCTAGAGAGATATTTAGGGAATCTCACATGGGGAAGAAGGAGATAAGTGGTTTTGTTAGTTATTAAAGGTGTGGGAATTTATATGATTCCCAACACTTACACCTCACTTTGTCTCTGATTTACCGCTTGATTCATTGCGTATGGGATCATTTGCTCGTTGGTACATTAAAAGTTTAATACAAATTTTTTTCCAATATAATATCCATATTATACTATTTACAAAAAAATTACTTGTTATTCATAGGTGGAGCCACTTGGGGATATATATATATATATATATATATATATATATATATCCATATTCATTCAATTTCTTATTAACATCTTCTGTTTGATCATTTTTCCATTGATTATTAAAGAACAAATCACTTTTGATATAATTGTTTGTTCTTTTTTTAATGAATGATAAAATTGATTAATTTGTGTAGATTAGTTGGATTCCATATACGTGTGATATTCTATGACATATACTATAATATTTAATAATGGGGCTCCATCATTCTTTGATCATGGTGCCATTGATCCATTTTCATATTATTCAGGGGCACCAACACCGATATAGTTAAGAGACATTTTGGATATCAAAATCTTATTTTGGGGCCACTGAGGTAGATTGAAGATGTTCACGGTATTAGAATTATAAGAAAACATGATAGACATTATAATATTTTATACAAGTCATACTTATGCATGTGTGATTCACATGAGAAGTATTGTGTCACCAGATATTTTGGAGGACATATTTTCCATGGTCGTCACACTAAGTACTTTCTAAAGAATATGTGTGTGACCATATAATTTATCACATAGGTTGGAGGGTCATATTATACCTTGGTGATTTAATTTTATCATATTTATTTATTATTTATTATTAATCTAATAATCTTTTATTTAATTTTTTTTAGTGTGATGGGATTAATCGAGTCTGTGATATGATCACACCTAAGACATGAGATGTATTCACTATTGATGCGTTTTTTTCTATTCTTTATTAGATGATATGTGAACTGCATAATGATGACATCATCTCTTTATTGTCAGAGCATGATCCTTTCCATTATCCCATTCCACCTCAGGTTGTGCTTGATCCATCATACATTGATGAGGACAGACCTCCACACCAACATCGTTTGAGTCATTCCACATCGCAGACAGCTCCAGATACCACTACACAACCATCAAATGGACATTCTTCATCCCACATGGCTTCAATAAATACATTACCTCACACACCGTTCTTTATAGTGGGGAACCACTGCACACCGACCAACTTGACCATCCTCCTCACATATGGCGTTATTCAAGAAATTAACCACACTCCCTTCATCGAAGTGGGGAAGTGGTTACAACACTAAGATTTATATTTCAACCCATAATAAATCATCAACTACTATAGTTCCATATTAATAGATTAGGGAACTGTTTTAGGGATTCCACTCATTGATTTTTTTTCCCGGATCCAGCTGTCTTCCAGTTACTTGTACATAACTTGAGTGGATGTGAGATCAGTTCTATTTTTACTAGTAGACCCACTAATGAGGACATTAAACCTGGAAAAATAGCTGAGGACATCTCACATCGAACTATAGTTAAGCACACTCCAGAACCATCTAGACGGACTAGTAAAAATGGGCATACTATCAGAGTCCCATTGTGGGAGAATGTTGGACACTTACATACACATAGTAATTGATGATGTATTACATTCATGTTTATTTTACTTCAAAGTTTTAATTATGTATAATAATATATATTATTTAATAATAACCGGTGCAATTATTTATTTTAAAAAGAAATATACTGACATTCACATTTTATTGACTGCGAAATATTAATTATTCATAACAATAATTATTACTTAATAATCATTGGTAATATTTTTTATTTAAAAAATGAATCTACCTAAATTTAAATTTCACTGGTCTTGAGAAAATGACCCCTTTGTTTAACATGCCGTGAGATCCTAATATTCAAAAATGAGTCTAAGACATCTTTCATCAGATTTCACATCAATTGGCGATAGTTTTATATGGGTTTTATAGTTAAATGCATGTTTTTGCATTTTAAAATATTGATACATTGTTCTTGTTCATATCAAGAAAATAAAAACACGGTTTGTTCTTTCGTAGGTTCATAAAATTCAAAAATCAATCAATGATTTTTTGAGATTTCATCGAAATATGAATTCATTTTTCCAGAATTCCCTATGTAGAAAAAATTTTAAAAAATGCATTTTTTAAGAACAACTTATGTTGTCTTTTCAAGCACAACACATTTCGGGGTGATGCTTCATCTATTCGCCCATATCAAAACTGAGTATAAGAAATCTTTTATAAGACTTAACATTAATTAATAACTGTTTTCTATGGTTTTAATAGTTAATAACACGTTTTAGAATTTTAAATTACTGAAACTATATTTTCATTCATCTCGAAAAAATGAGAGCTCAGTTTGATGTGTCGTAGGTTCCTAAATTTCAAAAATCAATCAATAGTTGATATGTTCTGAATTTATAGAAATATGAGTTCATTTGGTCAGCTCCCCATCTATGGTACATGATTTTAAAGACCGACATTTTTAAGAACTCATTATTTATTTGTTCAAGAACATCACATTCTGGATTGACATGTCATCTACTCACACACATCCAATTTAATTCTATGACATAATTCATATTATTTCACATTAATTGGATATAATTTTTTTGGTTTTAATAGTGAAGTGCATGTTTTAGAATCTCAAAACAAAAAACCTATGTTTTTCATCATCTTGGGAAAATGACTCTATGGTTTGACACAACATCATTTCCTAAAATTAAAAAATAAATCAATTGTTATTGCTACCTAATTTCATTGTAATCCATGATTATTTGAATAGTTCCCCTCTATGGGGCATGTTTTTAAAGACTGAAATTTTCTAGGAACTCATTATTTAAACGATTCAAGCACACCGCATGTCCTATTGGCACTTGGTCTTCTCACACAAATCAAAATTAATTATATGATGGATTTAATTAGATTTAACATCAATTGGATATTATTTTCTGTGGTTTAAACAATGTAATATATGTTTTAGTATTTTAAATTACTAAAACTAAATTTTTCATTGTCTATGGAAAGTGACACCTCTTTTTGATGCACTATCAGTTCCTAAAATTCAAAAATCAATCTACGAATGCTCTTTTTTTTATTTCATAAAAATACGATATCATTTTTCCATCACACCCTCTATGGAGAACGTTTTTAAACATTGGTCTATTATAAAAACTCTTTAATTAGTCTGTTTAATCACATTGCACGTCCAATTGATGTGTTATCTACTTGTACACACCAAAAATGAGTCTAATACAACTTTCATAAGATTTCACATCAATTGGATATCTTTTTCTCTAGTTTTAATAGTGAAATACATCTTTTATTGTTTTAAATTACATAAACTATGTTTTCCATCGTCTTAAGAAAATGACTCTTCTGTTTTATTGACCATCATTTTATAAAATTAAAAAACCAATTTATGATTACTTCCATATGATTTTTCACCAATCACATCTCATTTGGATAACTCTCTCTCCGTGGAACACATTTTTAATGACTGGAATTTTCTAAAAACATCTTCTTATGATTCATGTAGGTGAATTTTGAAGCCTACAAAATATAAACTATAAGACCAATGAAAATGTAATTAAAAAAATAAAAAATAATATAATAAATCGTTGAAAATAAAAAAATAATAAATATATCAAGCCATAAATAATTTAAATTACACAACCATTATTGATTATAAACATAACATTTAAACTTCAAAAAATTTAGGTGTATAAAATATATTATACATAAAGTCTATATGAAATTCAAAACATTTACTCTGAAAGTAAAAATTAATAAAAAATGAAAGGAAAATAAAAAAATAATAAATAATAAATAATAAATATTTAATTATGTTATTATTTTTAGAAATTATGAATTAAATTCATAATAAATAAGAGATTTATTTTAAAATATTTACATGAATTTAAAATATAAATATTAATAATGATTAAATAATATAATTCTTAATTTAACAAATAAATTATTTAATAATATAATTTAAAATAAATATAATAAAAACTTTTAATATAGAAAATATAATTGTTCATAATAATTTTATTATTAGAAATTTATAATACCATTATTTATCAATTATAAATTCCATAATAAATATTTAATTTATATTTAAAAATTAATAATAAGAATAATTTTAAATATTATATATAATCTAAATATTTATGTATTCTATAATACTAAAAAATAATATAATTAATAAAGATATTAATTACAAATAATTATTAATTTGAAATTATTATAAGCACATAATTATTATTTAATAATAAAAATATTTTTTTGATAATATGATTGTAATTTATTTCAGTATAAAAAGTAAATATTAATTATTTTAATAAATAACAATTTTTTAAATTTAAGAATAAATGTTTTATTTTGTTATTTTATTTTTTTAATTATAATATTATTATTAAGATAACTAATAATATAATAATTAATAATTATTAGAATATTAATTATTACTATTTTTTAAAATGAAATTATATATTTTTTTTATTGAATTATTTATATTTACTAGGTGAAATTATTAATAATCATATTTTTATTAGTAATGACATAATCCATCACATTATATATAAACAAAAAAATAATAATAAAACTTTTAAAAAACTCATGGATGTATACCTTTTAAAAAGGTGCATTATTAAAAGTATTTATTCAGGAGGTGCCTTCGTACAAGTTTTTCTGAGGAGGGAACCTTCTATTTTTTTATAAATAATGATCTTTTATATATTGTTCCTTATTTAATATATTTACATAGAGGACTTCATCTTAATAAGACCTTTTCCATTAGTAAAGCACCCCCATGCGTAGAATGATACTTTGGGAAAATGTTTTCCCCAAACATTATAATGGGAATTTTTTTTCTTTTTTACAGTATAATGGAATCATTTTGGTAGTAGATATTTCTTATTATTATATGAGATCACACAACAACCTCTTAAGAAGAATGTTCCCCATGATGTTTAATATTTATTATTTCAATCTATATCCCAATCAGTGCCACTGAATATAAGAAAGTTCATCTCATTACATATTCTATATATCATCCTATAATTTTTTATTCCATTAACATAACTCGGTATTCTTTTAGCTTTCAGTATATGTAATTCCTCTAAATTATTTTTATATCTTGCATATAATTTAAATAAATATACAATTCTTCATCTTTAAGAATTTAGATAGTGTAAGTGTTATATCATTTTTTAGAATCCTTTTGATTTACAATTTTCCTTGATTCTTTATTACTTAGTTTCATACTAGTTGAGATAGATGTAGAACGTATTTATAAATCCACCATGTCAAATATTTATTTCATCTTTTTAGTATAAATTTCATTTGAAATAATGATGTGTTTTACATTTTCGGAAATTTTAATCCAATAATGAAAATTAACACTTCACATATTGAAATTTCAATTTTCTTCTACATTTTAACTGTAAAATTTTCACAATCTTTATCATTGAATCCTAAAAAAATTAAATCATCAACATAAAAAAGACAATTATGTTATGAGTTATCACCCAATTCATAAACAAATTTTTACCACTATTTCCTTTCAAAATTTTCAACTACTTCAAGAAATATTCATGTTTTTAGTGCCATGATCGAGGGGCCTATTTCAACCTATAAAAATAATTAATTAGTTTATAAATCATTGTTCTATCAATATCATATACGAACCCACTATAAAACCAAATTCAAACTTCTTC
The DNA here is from genome assembly GCA_963277665.1 of Viscum album. Taxonomy (NCBI): domain Eukaryota; kingdom Viridiplantae; phylum Streptophyta; class Magnoliopsida; order Santalales; family Viscaceae; genus Viscum; species Viscum album. Next base: position 666,893,927 of record OY728120.1, on the reverse strand, counting down.
TTAAATTTATACAGTTAATATATCTATCTTAACATCATTATGATATAAATTGTAATATTTATGAGGAACAACATCAAATTAATTTATTATAGTCTCAAGTATCAAAATAGTGTAACATGTTTCATTATAATCAACACCTTCCACCTATGAGTAACCATTGAAATCATGTTGAGATTTGTTTCAGGAAATATCCAATGTTTTTTAGATCATTTCTAAACATACATTGTTTTCTAATAATATTTATTAATTTCGGTCATCAAATAAGATCCTAAGTGTCTTTTTTCAATTTGATCTAACTCCATAAATAAATCATTTAACCACTATTTATATTCATATACCTTTGAGACATAGTATGGTTACACCTATGATATAATTGAGATTTTATTCTAAATCCTCAATTTATTCTTTTTTTAAACTTTAGATCCTAGATTTACAGTAATGTTTTCATATTCAAGTTATTTCCTTAATGTTCAAAATATAAGAAACATTATACTAGTCTTTATTTATTCATCTCCAAACTATTATGAATGAAAATGTACATTTTTAGGATAAAATTCATCATCCTTAGAATTATCCTAAATATAAATTAGTATTCTATATTTCATAAAATATTACTTATCATCTTTGAAAACCATTTTTTAGTGTAGTATAATTTTTAATAACATTCTTATCATCAGAATACACCATATTTTATACACATTTATTATAACACTTATAACTTATTCCATTAGTAGAACATACCATGAAAATCACATCTTCAACATTTTCATCAATAATATCTTAATCTATAGTTTTATCATTAGAGATAAAGTTCTCAAAAAAACATTGAAATACTTCACCATTGGATTTTTTTTATACCACATATCATAGGGATTCATTTTAGATTCGATATGCAACAAACATACGATTATAACATTAAAAAATTCACATATACATTCTCTCTAGGAGAATTTTGAAATTTTCTATACATCAATCTTGTTTATCTCTATTTCTGCTAAAATTTTGTTTTTAATTAATGATAATCCATTTTTTAAGAGTTGAGGTATTATTATATTAGTGTTCGATTCCATGTTTCTTCTAGTATGACTCATCGTATTTACTTGTGTTCTCATTTCCACTTACTTTCCTCAACTTAAATATATATATATATATAATCTATTTTCAATATCAAAATACCTTATAAAACATCAAAATGTATATGTTGGCTATAATTTATGTTTCATAAACATTATGTTGTCCATTAGGGTGAATCCATCATCAAGTGAAATATAATAAAAATACCCCTTTAATGGTTAATGTCTCTTGAGTCCAAAAAATATATTTTTATGGTATCTAATAGTCGAATGGCTGAATTTCAACATTATTATGTCTACCACTAACCATCCGTCCATTGAAGAAATTATTAAAAGAAATATCACCATTAATTGTTAGTCTTGGTATTATTCTTACAATATTGTTCATATAAATTTTGGTAGTGATTTTTATTCCATGCTTCCTAAGCCTCATTAATTTAGTCAAATGACATATAAATATCCCCAGAATAGAATAGAATACAACTGATTATTTATCCCTTACAAAATTTTTTTCCATATTTCAGACATCTAAGGATACAAGGATCATATAAAAATATAACATCATTACCTGCATCATAATGTTTTATAACAATTTGTATGTTGTGATTGAGACCATAAAAATATATAAATTCCTTATATTTCAATTTATTATAATAACTGTAATCATATCTTATTATAATAATATTTATTGACTTTTTACTAAAATGTAACTAAATATAATTCATTTTAATCAATATATTATAATATGTTTATATCACATTTAATGTGTGAGGGATAAAGAATATGAAGAATGATTTGATCTTTTTTATAGCTTTTAGAGAAGTATCAACAAAAAAATATCTTTCATCAATTTTAATCTTCTTATACTATTTTTTATAGTATAAAAATCTATTCCCAATAGTGTTTTACTACATTATTTAAAATAATGATGTAGTTTGTTTTTGTATGATCCCATGACTTTGAGGTTGTTTAAAGATTCAAGGTAATTTTACTCTCCACTTTGGTGTGAAGAAAAATTATAAATTTATTCACCAGAATTTAATAATGAGAGTTTAAGAATTTAATATATTATTTTAAACAAGGGTTATGACTCATATTGTTTCTTGGGGGTTCAGTTTATTTTTTGAAGATTCGGGATTTAAAAACCAAATTTCAATAGACATGAAACTGGGATCATAGTTAGTGAAAGATTAGTGTTAACCATGAAGTAATAACTATTTATCCCATTTATACAAGGACGTGATTAGTTTTTATCATGTTGTTCACCCATTAAACAATGAGTTTGGGAGTAGAGGATTAAAGGTAAATCCTTGGTTACTGAATGGTTTATCTAATAATTCATTATTACCATTGGAGGAGGAGTATCCTTGGGATAGTATCTCAACAAATTTGGTGAATAGTTTGATAAACCAGGTATCCAAACCACATATCACATTAATGGGGATAAAATGACCAATTTTACCTCCATTCATTAACCGTTCAACCTATTTTTTAGTCCTAATTATTGGGAAATTATCCCATTTTGTAAGCTCTTCCTTCCCTCTCCTATAGGACTTGAGGTTTCCCCTAAGAATGAGCTCTAATTCATGTATTTTCAGTTGTGTCAGATACTCTTAGTTAGTATCTCATTCCTCTTGGATCTTTTCACCTTATCTCTTATAGATTATAATTTTATTTCCATCTGAACAAATATACCCTATAACCATTCAATTTATCTGGTTCCACATTTTCTCTTATTCCATCTCAAATCAGAAGACCATCTTTAATGTGTAGACATCTATGGGTACATAGATGGTGGTTTCTTTCTTTCAATTAATTTTTATGTGTTTTTATGTTATTCATGGTAAATATTCATTAATGGGTGGAAATACTAATACTATTTTTATAGTTTTTTCTTTATTTATAATTATTAGGAGATTTTGTGGTTTAGTATCATCTATGATAAGTTATTATTGAGACTTGTATAACATGTAAGGGGTTTAAAATTGTTCCATATTGGTTTAACATGATATTTTTGGTTATTTAAATTATTTAAACTAATCCTATAGTTGTGTGGGTTTAATGGGAATTATTTGGGAATGGGCCATGAGGACTTGGGTGATTTTGATCAATGGTGGTGGATTTCATTGTTTTTTGGTTCTGACTAAGGTTATATAAAGATTTGTAATAGGATTTTCATGATTCCCACTCACTAGGATGGCTGATAGAATCATTGGTGTTGTTTGAACACTAGATATGGTCCTAGTGATGTGTTTTTGACCACTAGATGTGGGTGGATACATCTATAGACAAATTATAAAATGGGATAGTGATTATGATAAGGATTGAGAAGGTCCTCACCATAATAATAAAATTTTATGGTGTGTGTGGCCGTCAGACATGATATAAGGCTAGCCATTATGTTGGGGTCTATCAATCAGGATAATAGAAGGATGGATATCACAACCCCTTAGGATATTCTTATACTGAGACAATGGTGGTTTAATTAATGGAAATATCTAGGAGTTGTAATATATTTTTGGGATTGATAAAGGAATGATAGATTTAATTGACACATTGCATTCATGGTAACAGTTGACACCTAATTACAAATGGTATGTTAATGGATGGGAGGTGGACGGTTATTCCATTATGACTCACTGTGGATACTTCATTCCACTGTGGCAATGTACAATGAAATTAAACACTCACTTGTGGCAATTGACCAAATGTGATGTGTGTTATGTGATTTTTTTGGAAGATGTTATTTATTAACATGTTTCATGAACATTTATATATATATGGATGTAAGATAGTTACAAATTGGTGGTGGAATAATTATTTCATACTCATACCTTGGAAATCCCCATTGAGATGCATGAATATTTTATTCCTTTGAGTTAGAGAAATGGACTAGGATCATATTTAGGACCACAGTCATTAGTGTTGTCTAAGGTTTATGATATGGATGGAATGGTTTTGGAAGACGGACCAGTAGGTCTCTCTACGTAGAGAAAGAATCTTTTTTGGGTATTTTATATAATTTTACAATCAACCCACAGGTGATCTTCCATGATTATGTACAACTGTAATGGTATGTAGATATTATCTTCTATGTTTATCAGGATTATTTTGGATTTTTATTGGTGTTGTTGCATTTTACCTAAGCTGTGTTTGGATTAAAAATTATGCAGTGTAATTTATATTACCATTATTATTACTATTACTACTATTATTACTACTTATATTATTATTATTATTATTATCTATAGATGGTATATTTTTCCCACTATCACCTAATAGACACTCACTACTAGTTGAAAAAAATTTGTGTATGGTGATGTAAACGTATGTCTATGTCGTTCACCAGATTGAAGCACTGGTTGAGTGGCTCGTGGTTTTGAGTGTTACATGTGGTATTGAAGCACTTTTTTACAATTTGATTCAAAATAATTCTTTTATAATATGGTAACCATGTTTGGGGAGTTATCATCTTTTATAAAAGGTAGGTTTTTAAAAGTATTTTTTATTTGATCTATTGTAGTTTAGATCCTAGTAATGACTCAAAACATGGGATAACATTTATGTTAGGTGTCTCGCAAGCACCTGTATGAACAAAATTCCATTTTACTTGGGATGATTGTATTTTTTCTGTCTTCAGGGTTATGGTTGATTTATTTTCTTTATATGTGGTTATATTTAATATTATTGGTTTTTCCAAGACTCTTGGCTCTATGGGAAAGAGGATATAATTCATTCATAATGTTAGGCACTTAGGCTCACATGACATATGTGTGTGCTTGCGGTGGTTTCAAAAAACATGGGATACTGTTAAGGGGTTTGATATTTCAAATTTTAACAATTGAATAAACAATTATATATACACACACATTCCATATATAGATATTAAATATTAATATAATAATATTAATTATATAATACAACAATCCATGTCAGAATTTCATAGGTCAAGTGGCTTTGAAAACATGGAATCATAAAAAAAATTGCAAGAGTATTCAATAAAATAATAATTATTTATTTATAACTACCAACCTTACTATAAAAATCATACAAAGTACCTATCTTTATAACCCATGGAAAAGAAACATATGTAATAGTTATCACAAATGCTCATTAAGGTCAAACAAGGGAGATATTGAAGATCACCTAAGAATAACACGAGCATAAGGGTGTGAGAAAATGAACATAAAATATGAAAAAAATTCCTCTAATATCATAGATTATAAAATTGAGTCATGGAATAAATCATAATAACTCATAAGACATGAATTATATAGGAATCAATGAACATGATCATTGAGAACATTACATTGACAACATTCATTGATTTTTGGCATAAACAGAGGCATAGAAAATAACTTCCTTGGATGTCAAGTCTCATTTCCAAAACTATTATAATGGAATTGGTTCACTCCAAAAGACATCATAGTAGACAAGGATCACTACAAAATCCATATTATTGGAAAAAGACCATTAGTAAACTAGGTTCAATCCCCATTCCAGTCTGGTTTATCTCATGATATACCAAAATTTATCCAATTCATTAAATAGAGATATAGTTCCCACTACTCACATAATGAAAATCTTACTTAAATGTTTCATAAGATCATAAAAAATCCCTCTTATCAAATCCCATGAAAATAAATTGGGTTTATAAAAATTTTACCATAGCTCAAATCTTGTAAAATTAATGGGTTTCACAAACATTTTATCATTTCATTATTTAATAACACATGGAAATGGAATATGTTTCATAAAATTATTTTCATATTAAACATTAACCATCCCTGGAAAAGATAAAGATAGTATCATTGGATCATATCCCAAGTAAATCATATGTAACATCAAAGGATGTCATCTTATATAAAAATTTATTTTCAAAGATCACCTGGAAAATTTATTTAAGAAAATATACTTTTATCTTTCAAAAAAATCATTCATATATAAATATTTCCAAAATATAATAGAAAATTTTATAATTTATAATAACCTTGAAAACATAAAATTGATTCATTAAATCATTGAATATCCCTGATAACCAAAAATAGTTTTCATTTCATACAAGTTAAAACAAGCATTCCTTTCAAATTTTTAAAAATATCCAAAATGGAATTTTTTGAAATTTGAAAAGAAGGTTTATTTCCAACAATTTGATGAAATTCAAACATGGGTAAAATTTAATTTAAATAATAATTTTATAATACTAAAAATTTTCTTTAAATTATATTTATAAGACATGAAAATGGACTAAATGTTTTTTACTGGAGATAGAAATAAATTTGGTTTTTTCTTAAAAATTATTTTGAAATCCTAGTTATATAGAGAGAGAGGAAAATTAAAGTAAAAAATGAATTTCCATGAAATAACCAATGGAAAATAAAATTCACGAGTTTAATTAGAGTTTTATCATAATATTTCATCATTTAAATCTTAATCCTAAATAGTATTAATAAATAAATTAGATTATAACATAAAAAAGTTACCATATTGGTATATTTTGAGTCATAAACAAATACAGGGGTAGTATAAACACCACATAGTAGAACAAGTGGTTTATAAATCACGTGTCACACAAAAATAAAGGTGTGACAAAAAACCCTTAAAAAATTGATAAATTTTTAATTGTAAGGCCTATGAAATAATAATGTAAAAAAAATTAAATATCAATATGATAATTATATTAAGTATCTTTATTTCCAAAACTTATAATGAACACAAAATAAAATAAACTATTGGGGAATATGGAATATGTCTCCCAGAAATAAAAGAGAGGCTAGAAATCCATTACCATAAGTCTTGAAATATATCGTACACATTCAAACCTCTTATATAAATAATATATGTTTATTATAAACCTATTACAGATAAATAATACTATTTAATATACCATTTATGATTTAATTATGAAAATTTATTACTCATTTTATTAACAATTCCATGTTAAAATAACATTTTGATAATTACTGCTTTATTAGTCATGTATTGTTGGTTTTGGTTTATTTGGACCTTTTAATTATATTATGGTTTAAATATATATATAATTTTAATCATGATCAAAATATCATATATAATCATTAAAAATGTATTTATAGTAATCTATAAAATTTAATTATGGAAAATTAATTACAACATTTAGGGAGACGATATGTCGTACATACGCAGATATGTATTTTCCATTTTCGCAATGAAAGGAATGGAAGGAAGGAAATTAATATATCTCATTTATATATTTATTTTATGTCATATATATCAAATATTTTCACTAAATTTACCCTAAAAACATTCCGTGTAAATGTTAAGTGAATAATGATATCACATCTCTTCGTATGGCAGTAGTCTACCATACACAAAGGTGACGTTTTTGTATTCTCAAGGAATGGATAGTAGGATGTTTATATAATATTATAATTATAGAATTATAATTATGTTATTAATATCATATATATATATATATATTAATTTCATCATTATATTCTTTCTTGATTGGATGTGATGGAAAATGGATTACATTAGTTCGTGAGCCGGTAGTACACAATACACAAGATCGATGGTTTCATTTACCATGTGATGTAAGAGGATATATATGCTATTTTTTGTATTAAAATAATAAAATATGAATATATGGTATATAATTATTTTATTATATCCTTAAGGGGGATATTATTTTATGTAGTTTGGATAAGAAATTAAAAAATGCTCGATTAATAACATTACCACTTCATCGGAAAACCATAATAGGTTAGCACCATAAGCGATATTATAAGGGTTAAAAATAACAAATGTGGACTATATGATGTTTGAATAGATGTAAGGAATATATTTTTCTACATTTGGGAAAATAATGGGTTTTTAAGAGTTAATAGAATTTAATAGGGGTTCACTTTTAAAAGTGAGGAGATGACACATTTGAATTTTCTAAAAAAAAGTGTGTGCCAATATTTTAAACATTCCAATAGGATTTAGAATGGATAATTTAGAAACCTTATAAGAGATAAGGGTGAAATATTTCTATACAGTTATAGTATTATATGTTTCATGGTCATTTTGCACTTTATCTTTTTAGATTAACTCTTAGTAAACTCGTTTTAACCATAACCACAATAATAAATTTTTATTGTATTTACTTTTCATTTTATCTAAAAAAACTGTCAACCTTATTATTTATAATTAGTTATTATGATTAAAAATATAAAATCCGTTTTTCCAAATTTCATTCAGATAAGTGGAAAATTTGAATTTAAAAGTAGGCCCAACTACATGGTAAAAAAAGCATCATTCCAATGAGAACTGTTTTATAATTATATAACATTTTAATAGAACAAAAATATATAAAAATTATTAAAATTAACTAGATCATATTAATAAATATATAATTCAACTAATTTTAATTATAAAATAATATTAAAATAAATTGTTTTTTGTAAATGCTTTAAAAGAGTAGGTATTTTTTTACCATTCATCAATAAAATAATATTTCCATTGTATTCTTAAAAAATCACTCAAGGATAATTTTGACATGATTATTTAAATAAATAATTTCATTTTTTCATATTCAATTTCTAAAAAAATAAATATAATAAAAATTGTATTCCTTTTTCAAAAAATGAAATAAAATCTTTTTTTGAAAACGTATGATTTTCAAAACATAAAAATACATTACTTAAAAATAATTATTCTATATCAATATGAATTCATTATATAATACTATAATTTTTTATATTTTGAGAAAAATATTCTTATTCATACCACCAAGTTTAATGTTTAGATTATAATACTCTCGTTTAAATAATATTTTTATTAATATTATATAGTGGAATGTTAAAACATAGTGTTGTTTAAAAAAATGATATCAATGAAATTAAATTTATTTGAATAGAAATATTTCATCAAAACTCATGTAGATACTTCATAAAAACTATAAAAATAATTTTCCCACAAAATATGTCAGTTCAATAAAAACAAATGAGTATACTCATGTGACATAATATCCTCATGTTACCATGTAGCATCTTCAAATTAGTGGTTCCACCACAAAATATTGACCAGGTGATTGGTATTGTTTCATATAATATTCAATATATGATTTAAAATCTCAAATAGTTGTTCCTCATATGAAAGATATTTATCTAGTGTTATGAATTTTGACTTTAGTAAATGTAAAGGATTAATAATATACTTCATTAGGAGAGAAATGTGTCAGACATTGTAGAATTGAGTGAGAATTAATGGAAGCATGAATCGATAAGATACCATCCTGATATGATCGAGAAATTAAAATTAGCTAATATACATGGGATTATATTTCCTCTATTTCTAAATATCATAACCTTCTTCCATGGAGAAATTTTTAGAAACACTTTCTCACCAAATTCAAATTTCAAATCACACCAATGATCGTCGGTATAACGTTTCTATTAACTTTTTTGTTTCCCTTATGTGTTTATGGATGTATATAACATTATAATTCATTTCTTTATCTATATTAGGTCCCCATTATTTTATTTATCAAACTACATCCTATTAATTTTTACTTCTACCCTTAATTCAATAGAGGGCTTCATACGAATCTATCTAAATGCATGAGTGAAAGTTTTTTATTGTAAAAATATTCTAAATAAAGGTGTTAATCCCAATATAATTTCAAATACATAGAATAATATCTCAAAATAACCTCTATTGTTTGAATTATTCACTAAGACTGATCCTCTATCTATGGATATTACACAGTGATGAAACATAATTTTATATCATGATATTATTGAAGGCTTCACTTTAAAATTTAGGTAAACCTTAGATCAAGATCAAATATAATATATTGTGGTACTCTATGAATCATTACCACTTCTTAAATGTATATTCTAAAATACTAATCCATACATAAATATTTATTGATAGTGATAAAGTCTTTGGAATTTGTAAGTTGATATACTATTATCAACATATCAATATTCCCAGTTGAAAATTTTTGGGTGTCCGATGAAAATATATATGGTGTTGTTTTCCCCTTTTTATTATTGTATGGGTAATGGTTGTGACATCCCCTTAGATTTCTTTCACTCAACATGAACTTTCTAACATACTAGGCACTAATATATGAACTCTTCAATATATATCTTCACACCATCCTACAATAAATATCCTCCTAAATATCTATAAATATATATACTTATATGATGAATAGAGAATGAAGGAATATAAGCCACTTCAAACTTCTCCTTCTTCTAACCAGGTATGGATAAAACCCATACATAGTTTATAAATTTTTCCCTTTCATTATAATCAATGATGACATCAATAACATTTCTCACCTACTTTTGTATCTCTAAATCTTCCTATTTAATCATCACATGGATAGATGGTCAAACACTTATTTAATAAATATAGGATTTATCCCCTTACATCAGTATTTTATGGTTCATAAGTTTAAAATACAAAAATATTATATCATTTGGGATCCATATTGGGGATTAGCTAGCATGATCATTTCAACTCAAATCATGAGTCACCTTGTTCTCATTCCATGGACGGTAATATATCAAGAAGTAATAATCATTAATCAGTTCTAACCATATTCCGTATAACTAATTCATCTCCACCTGTATGAATATATTCATTAAAATTCTATGATCATTTTATATATCACACCTTTCTCTATAAATATATTTTCTCCATATCACTATTGAAAAAATTACCGTGACTATCTCAAATCATGATTTTGGTTATATTTTTCATCGACCTCAAACTTTCATGACTGATAAGCAATGACCATATCATTTTAAATCCCCTAGTTATATCTATGATAAAACATATGATCCCAAAATCAAATTAATATTTATCTTTCAAATAAATTTTTATAACTAAAACATCATGTCATCTAGTGGTAGGTGTTTTACCCTTATCTCCCTCTAGTTTAGTGTTCATGCCCCAAGACATTTTTAGATATAAGAGGTTGTCTTTTTTACAAAATGATATTAATATAATTCTAATAACATTACCATAAATTTGATATAGATCCATAAAAACAACCTCAATCATCAATGTAAAAATAAACCCAAAAGGTTATAAAAAAATTTAATATTATGAAAATATCATTCATCTAAAAATAATAATTCATTTTTAGCCTATTATTTTAATATATATTATTCTGATAAAAAACTAAAAAAAATCATTAATGGATTTATAATACCATTACATAGAACATAAAAAAGGGATTTCGAAGACATTGAACTTACAATCAAATTTAAATCCCTAAACCCATGAAAGTATACATAACTCTATTGTCAATCCTACTTGATAACAAATATACTTCCAAACATAACACAAGAAATAGATGTTTCATGATTATTATAACCAAAATACCATTATTAAAATTATTCTACAACATAATTCTTGAATCCAAATACATAAATACTTCAACCATTATCCTTAATTGTTAAAACATATATTAGGCCATATCATCTTATTCCTTAATAACTTCTTCCATTCATATTTTATTTGTAGTATCCTCATCATCAATAGAGAAACCTTAACTTATAAAACCTTACTTATACTATTCATGGAATTTCCCCCTAGGAAATCAATTTTCATAATTCTTATACTTTCCATAATTAAATCATTCAACCATTGATAATTCCTCCAGTAGCCCATTATTTTCACCCATTACATTAACTGAACTTTTTACATCTCTTCATAAATTACTAATTATGTTCCCTTCTTCTCCACACATATAATATCTTGATATTCCATTGATACAATCTCTTTAGGTATTATTCACACATTCTCAATATATAAAATAATTTATATTCTTTCCTCTATTGTCTCCACCACAAATGATTTCAATGAACTCTATCTCTTCCTTCTTTCATGCGTCCAAGAGTAGGTTATGGTTTTTTTAATAATATATCGTGATAATTGATTATGAATAATCTCAATATAACTCACTGCATTCATTATCACATTTTGTTTCACACTATCAAATTTTCTATCACTTTCATTATTATCCCAATTCTTTCTGGTTACTGCCATTGAATAAAACGAAAAAAAATAGTGTGAGAAACAATAATCATAGTTGAAAAAACATTATCATGAAGAAAAATAATATATAAGATAGCTTAAATAATGACACGTTTTAAAAATCTATGAAACCTAAGGATTAACAAAGGTCAATCATGGTCATCATTAAAATTATTTATGATGGTTCAAAAAGTGTTAATAACTTTCTAAAACATATATGTAGGAGTGTCAAACAAGGGGCATAGTATATCACATTTTCATTCACTCAGTGATGATTGAATCCATGTCAATGGACACTTTTTAGAGTTATTACCCCCAATTATAAAAATGATATATCCACACCCACTAATAATATCTATATAGGGATGCGATTTCTTGGAAACCACTCTCTCAGTGATTTAGTAAAATTCTAAGACATTTTCCTTAGCAATTAATTATCCTTATACTTATCCATAGACAAATATTCGGAAATACCCTTATTCATATCCTTTGGGATCTTAATAATTTTTTCTCAACCATATTAAAAATATTTATTAAACCTTGACTTGATACCAAATATAATTAACCACATATTTCATATATAGATATTACATAGGAATTTATGAATATTCATTACATAACATAATGATCCACACTAAGAATAATATAGATCTAGCACCGTTTGAAATGTGGAAACATAAAAATCGAATTCATAAGAGTTCTAAATTATCTACAACTTATTTCCCCATAATTGGAAACCTTCTTACACATATCATACTTAATATCATTCTTCAGAACCTATGGAAATGAAACCTAATAAATGGTCACCATAGATACTCTGTAAGGGTAAAAATGGGATATATTTATGATCATGTAATCATAACATGATCCTAAGAGTACAAGAACATGAACAAAATATATGAATATTATACCCAAAATACAATTAATACTAAACATGATTAATTTTATAAATCATGATAGTTTGTTATATGTGAATCATAAATGAATCAAATAACATGATCCATGAGAACCTAAAATGGGAATCATATTTAAATATATGGAATTATACAGAATCATTATAAATTATTTCCACAGTATTCAAGGATGATTTTGAAACAATAATAGTAGAATGGGTTCACTTCCTAAGACATCATAGTATTAAAGGATCACTCCCAAGACTGTCATAGTGTAAAAATTACTTTCATCAACTCGTAATGGGTTTTATAATCATTATATCATAGAATAAAAAATATAATACAAATGGGTTTCATGATCTTATCATCATTTCATCATATAATAACCCATTGAAGAGGAATGAGTTTCATAAACATATTTTCATCAAAATCATAAACCATCTAGTGTACTAATAAGTATGGTATCACTTGACCATATCCCTGATAAAGTGTAATTAACATCAACGTATGTCATCTTAGATGGAAAATATTTTGAAATATCAATTAAAAATTTTATAGAACAAAATGTCCTTATCACATTGAAAATACTTCATTGAATTATTACAATTTCCCATTTATTTAATAAATTATATCATTTTATAATAACCATGAATCTTGTAAAGGAATCATTAAGTCATTGCTTAGTCATGACTTTAATTAATATTAATCATTTTGTGCACATTAAAACAAATATTTAAAATGGTCTTATTTGGAAAATGGGAAGAATATTCCTTCAAAAGATTTTGTAAAAATTCAAACAAGTATAAAAATTTCATTAAAAAATTCCTGTAAAAATGTAAAAAATTTCCTAAAAAAAATTCTAAAAAAATTTATGTGGAAGAAAAGGGGGTTTTGACAAGAGGGATATATATTCAATTGTTCTATAAAAACATTCATTTAGAATACCAAGTGCATATAGATAGAAAGATGAAATAAAAGAATTTATTATCATGAACTATGAAAATGATAATAAAATTCATTAGTTTCATGAGATTTATATCTTAATATTTTATCATCTAAAACATAATCATAAACAATCTTGATAAATAATGAGATTGTAACGTAATATCCTTACCAAATTAGTATTTTTTAAATCCTATGTTTTGTGAAAGATAAAACCATATATTTTGAATATATAAACCAAAATTTTATTTATAATAATCATAAAATAAATTTATTGATAATATAAACGCCAAATAGAATGACAAGTGGTGTATATGGATTGTGCCCCATGAAAATTAATGTGAGATAAAGATACCTTACCACAGTGATAAATTTTTAATCATAAGGCCCTTGAAAGAAAAAATAAAAAATAAAAAATAAAATATAATTATAAATAATTATACTAATTATATAGCATGTACATAGAGTATATGTAAACCTCACAAATGACAAAAGTGGTGAATATGACATATTTCTCCCAATAATAAAAGAGATACTAGAAATCACTTATCATAAGTCTCAAATTCACTCAGACAAGTTTGAAGATATTTTATAATCAATATAAGATTATTATACATAAATTATAAAACCATTTTCATATTTATGATAACATATATGATTTAATTATGACATTTTATTAACTATTTATTAAAAATTCCTTTCCAAAATAACATTTTGGGTAATAACAACTTCATTTTTCATGTATATTTAGTTTTTTTGTTTTATGTCCTTTATTATTGATAGTGATATTATAATATCCATAATATTAAACATGATAAAAAATAATATATCTTCATTATATATTTTTTTATAGTAATCCAAGAAATGTTAGACATATTAAATGAATTACATTATTCAAGGATACGATTGGTTGCATGTACGCATGAATGTTGTCTCCATTTTCATGATGGAAGGAATATAAGGAAGATAAATAATATATCACCTATATGGATTCATTTTTATTTCATATATATCACATATTTTTAATAGATATGTCTGTATTACCTTTCATGTAATTTTAAGTGAAAAAATAATCGTATCACTTCGTGAGGTTGTAGTTTGTCGTACACATGAGCGAAATTTTCGTATTTATAAGGAATAGAATTATAGAAGTTATATTTGATATTATAATTCCATAAGTATAAATATTTAACTAATATATATATATATATAATTTATATCCGTAATTATTTCCACCCATTATAGCTAGTGATGGAAAATAAATTACATCACTTCGTGAAGCGGAATTCCACCGTACACACGATAAATGGTTTTGTTTCTCATTTTGAATGAATATGGGAATGATATAAGTTATTCCATTAAAATATTAACATATAATTATTTGGTAGAGACTAATTTTATTATATCATAAATTTTTAATATGATTTTAAGAAGGTGTTTGAATTCATTAAATAAAAACATTCAGTTAAGAATGTTGCCTTTTATTCGGACAACCTCCATAGGTCAGCACTAAAACAATTCATTGGAGGGTTTCCCAAAAAAAAAATGTATCTAGGATATGGATAATTATTTAAAAAATTGTTTTTATTTGGTATTGGATAATCCAAAGGGTGTTTTAAATGAGGATATGAGAGGATAGGGGGTTCCTTTTTATAATTGTGGGAGATGACAGAATTGGAATTATATAAATGAAAAATGTGTAACCACAATGAAACCGACCTCAAGGATAAAAAATAGATCATTATACAAACATAGATTATATAAAGACTAAATATTTATATTAAATTTTGGTTTTATAGTTTTATATGTCTTTTTAACCCATCACTTTTTAGTTTACACTCCCCTAGTAAACTTGTTTTAACCTTATCCACATTTGATAAATTTAACTATTTATAAAATTCATTTTGACCAAAATTAAGATTAAAAATATTATTTAATATTAAAATTTAATATTAAAAATATGGATTATGTTTTTTCCATATTACATTAAAATAAGTGGAAAATTTTAATTTAATATCAAACCCCCAGACACGATATAAAATATCATTTCCAAGAGAATTTTATAAAATTATAGTAATATTTAATAACAAAATTTAATAGGAAATGGTTTCCAATGAAAAAAATTAGAAAAAAATATATATAATAGAATTAATATTACTTTTAAAACAATATTATGATAAACTATATCTTTTAAATTCTATGAATGAAAATTTAGTTTTAAATAAAATTTTGTATTTTTTCTATTCATCCAAAAATTAATCCTTTTTGAACATTCTCAAAATTCAAACATACTTGATTTTGAAATTAAGAACTCAAAAAATAAAAATATATTTTCATTTATATTTTCTAAAAATTTTAAGAACTAATTTTATAATTTGTTCAAAAAAATTATGAAATCATTTTTCTAGAAAATATTATTTTTGAGACATATGAAGAATTTACTAAAATAATGTACGTTTTTGTCCCATATAGGTGGTTTTGGTGGCAGGGGGTTTGGGGTTTGCGGAGAAGGTTGCAGGGTCAAGTCCCTTGGTTGGTTTTTTTCTTATGTGTGTTTTAATAAAACCACTATTTAAAATAATGTACTTTTTAAGAAATGTTTTTATTTATATTAAACAATTATACATAAATTTTAAAATTTTCTTACTAATATTCAAAATTATATTTATAAAATGCGGTTATAAATTTCATTTGATAAAAAAATATTAGTAGTATATCATGGTTTGTTTAAATTCGGTGTAGCATGGAATGAAAACTATCAATGAAATTAAATTTGTTTAAATAAAATATTTTATAAGAAATTAGGGTGTTTCAAATTTGTTTTCCTACATATCCTCTTATTTTCATTATACTCAGTCATCCTAGGCATGTGGTTCTTATTGTGATTGATATTTGATTCTATTTTCATATATTGTATTTGATTCCAAACTTTGATATGGGTAACCATGAATAAAAGAATGGGTGAGATTTTTAAATCATTAACAGTAGTTCAAATATTGTTTTCCTACATAGCATATTGATGAAATTCTACACATACAGTCAAAACATGTGGTTTCGAGTGTGAATAGTGTGTGATGTCTTCATTTGATATGGGTAGGTAGGGGGCCCTATGGTTATATGTTATGTGATATGGGGGTAGTAGGGAAGTGTAAGGGTGTTTAGTTGTGCTGCCTATTATAGTTTTCCCTATTTGAAATATTTGTACTATAATCATTGGTATTGATCTTGGATTTTGGTTCTCAATTTAATTCCAACTAAATAGGATCTAGTAGACCATCACGAGGGAAGATATTTGGTTCCACCAAGGGGTTTAAGGGATTAATCCCCTAAGGGTGGTAGTGGACAAGATCAAAATGTATAGGATCTAAGGTAGGTAGGCCAACCATAACTGGTAGTGGAGTTTGGTTCCAAGATGGATGATAAATTTAGTGTGATCTTAATGTAGTTAGTTCTGATCATTTAATGATTAGCCTAGGGAGTTGAGTAATCGATGTAATATATAATTTAGGAGTTTCAATAGTAGCACCCCCCCCAACTTGTTTAAGGGTGTTGGTGAACCATAGGGAATATTGTACTAGATAGATTCTATGAATACAATTTAGGATTCGATTTTGACGACCACATAGTGGTGGATAATTTTTTCTACTTATATGCTAAGGGGACATGAGAAGCATTGGTGGGACATAGGGTTACACGCAGGTATTCAAGAGGGATTGACATTGATTTAAATTGATACAAGGTACATTAAGCACTTCTTCCCATAGACATTGAGGGAAGATCAAGATCATGTGTTTATGAACTTCTAAAAATTAGACAAATTAGTCATGGAGTATGTTGGGAGGTTCACAATCCTATAATATTTTATAACCACTATATCCAAAGATAACATCACCATGTCAATGTGGTTTAATGATGGTTTTCAAAATGCCATCTGGGAACATGTGAAAATATGTAGGTTTCCCTAGTTCTCAAAGGTAGAGAATCTGGAATTTATAAATGAGGGGATCTTGATAGATATGAAATTACTGACTGAGATAGTAGCATCAGGTGATCCCTCAAATGGAGATCAATGTAGCTAGAAGAAATCCGAAGCAGAGTCTCAGTATGGTAGTCATGTTATAGACTTGGGAATATTTCCAAGAAGTGTATCATTGATTATATTCATCAATTTTGGGTTGACATGTCATGTTCAGACTCAATGTTAGTGGCTTCCAATGGATTTCTATTCATGTGCGAAGATGGCTCACATAGAGACGATATGCCGAATTATGTCTTAGGTAGTAATGGGTTAGGTACTAGTTCAAACTAAAAGATAAAAGGTATAATTGGGAGTGGTTCAAGGATTGGGTAGTTGGAATACAACTTTATACATTGATCATGGTAGGGAGAGTGATACAAGGAAGTGGCTAATAGTGAGTACAGCTTTTCCAGAAGGATAAGTGATGTAAAGTTGGACTTCCAGCCAGTTGCCTAGGGTTGAAATGAAATGTTTAGAGTAGGTCAGTGAGCCATTGAATTTTTTAGGGGATTTCTATGTGTGGTCTTTTTATTCTTATTATTATCAAAAAAACACTTGTTCATGAGGTGAACATATATTGGGTGAGTTAAACAAGTACTGATTAATATGTTATCATCCGTAATTATTCATGGTATTTTTTTAGAAGCACTTGAATCATAGAACATATATAGGAATTGTAAAATGGGTATGAATTTATGGTATTTAGGTGTGAGGTGAGATTTATGGGTGTCATGTGTGATGTGGGACATTCATGCATCATCTATAATGGAAGACTTTATGGGAATCATATGTGACATGGGTGTGTGTGTGATGATAATCTATTGATACAAAAGGATGGTAATAGATAATTATTGTGGTTTCTGTCTCTATAGGAATGGTCTATGTGAGAGCATAATATTATTTGGATTTGGTTCGGGAAATCACAAAGTAGGTAATTCATAAGGTGGGGAGTGTCGCTTGTGGATTTTTTTATGAGTATGAGACCGATGTAGTCTATATTATGTAAATAATATGGATATTTATGGTATCATATCATGGTATGAGAAAGTAAATAGAAGGATACTCCGGATAAGAGAAACATTGAGTCAACATGTAACTAAATAGCACATTGATGAGCTATTGTAATATAGGGAGGTTTTATGATTCTTTGATTTGAGTGGGATTAAAATTCCAATGGAATTTGAACATTCAGTTGCATGGGTAGAACAAATTTGGATTTATTATTTGGAATGTAATTTTGAGATTTGGATAATTATAAATTTTTTGATATGGGATAAGACCATAATGGTATCTCTAGGGTTTGTTTGTGTTTCAAAATTATTTGGCGTCAAAAAACCAATTTCTATAGACATGGAAATATGTTCATGGTTTGAAAAACAATTTCTAACTGTGAACTACAACCATGTGATGTGGAGTTTCCGTGACATAGAAACTCCACACTGTTAGAGCATGATATGAAAAACATTCTGGCCCAATAGTGTCCCTCATTAAAGGAGATGAAATGACTAGTTGCACCCCATTTTCAATATCCCTTAATTTTAATTTTTTCTTACCCCTTCCATACAGTATCGCACTATGGTTTCTCCTCCTTCCCTTTTATCTAGTTTTTGAGGATTCTCCCTAGTATGATATATCATTCAAGTGTATTCAGTCATGTGGAATCCATCTTACTCATTATTTCATTCATATAGTAAATTTTCACTTTTTCCCTTGTTGATTGGAATT
The DNA here is from genome assembly GCA_963277665.1 of Viscum album. NCBI lineage: Eukaryota > Viridiplantae > Streptophyta > Magnoliopsida > Santalales > Viscaceae > Viscum > Viscum album. The sequence continues at coordinate 666,874,263 of OY728120.1, read as the reverse complement.
CCATTTTCATGTGAGATCATGTTCCCTATTTCTTAGGAATCTGTCTAATTCCTCATTTTCACTTTTTTCATCATTATTCGAAGGCATGCCTTCAACAATCATACATATATGGGTATAAAGTATATAGTACCCAAACTTCTCCAAATTTATATATGTGTTTATATGACATGTGATATATAGGAATGAGTGACATGGTCGAGGTGATACTATATATATATATATCATTAGGAGATGCTGAGGGGTTAGTCTCTTTCGTGATAAGTTACTCATGAGCCTCATATGATATTTTTGTGGGGAAATTTAGTTATGTGTTTGTTCAAAAGGATATTCCTAGGGTTTTAAATTATTTAAATTGAGCCAATTACTATATGGGTTCCATGGGAATGTTTTGTGAATGAGGAATTATACCAAGGTTCATGTTAATCACTAGGTAATTTCAAAATGGTTCATATGTGGGTATGGAGTATTTTTAGAGGTGCAGATTAAGATGTTGGTTGTTTTTGCACATTTAGGATGGCTGATAGCAATGTTAGGGTCATGTGTACATAGGATATGGGCCTAGTGAGTTGGGTTGACCACTCGATGTAGGAGAAATAATATGTAGTCATAGTGTAATTGGGCTTAATTTTGAACACCATAAAAGATGAGGTGATCGCCATAGTAATTAGCATGTGATTATGTTTGAGACCAATGGATGGGTACTGAGGTTCACTGATATATTAGGGGTAACAGGTTGGGACTATAAAAGGACGAATATCGATGTGCATAGGGATGAGGGGTTTTCGAGCCGATGAGGATTTATTAAATGGAATGCCAATGACATTATGATATATTTATGTGCATTCCAATGGGATGTAATATTTACTCAATATATTTTATACATGGAAACAGTTGGCATGTTGTATCGTGTGTTACGGATATGTATGTGAGATCAATGGTATTCTCAGTATGCCTAGTTCTGGATTCATCTTTCCACTCTAGAATTCTCCAATATAGGTAAATAATTCTTTCTAGTTATTGATAATAAGTGAATTGGTCTATGTTATATGGGGGTAGGTGTTATTTGTTTTTGTTTTACATGAATAGGTATATGTATATAAGTAAGATACGAACATTTTTTTTGTGGCCTAATGAGTTCACACTCACATCCAACTCATGCAATATGAGATCCATGAAATATTTATAGAATTTATTATAATAAATGGATCATAGTTTTGATATAGAGCTTAGTGAGTTGGTGGATTTTGAGGTGCACCAAATGGATGGATTGGTTTTGGAAGATGGACTAAGTGGTTCCTCTACACTGAGTTGAGTTTCATTTTAAATTTTTTCTTAGGTACTTATTATGTTAACCCAAAAGAGATATTTCATGATTATGTATTATTTTCATAACATGTAGATATAATTTGGAATATATAGTAGGATTAACTATGTGTCATAATTGGTATGGTTTCATTTTTAATCAATTGGTTCTGTATGAACTCTTTAATATTTCCTTTTTATTACCATTATTATTATTATTATTATCACAAATGGGAATAGTACCCTCTATATCACCCAATAGACCTACACTGCTATTTTAAGCCTTTTCCATTTGCGGATGTGAACTTATGTCCTAGTTGTGAACCCATTTGGTGTCTCTTAGATCATTTCACTGTAATCACCCCTTCCAAAATACATCCTAAATTAAATAAAATCAATTTTTATTGGGGAACATTTTAACTTTTCAAGGATTTGATTTTCATTCTTCTTATAACAAAATAATGTTACCCCCTTTTAATCCATTATAATTCCACTTGTTTAAATCTTATTCACATGGGTTTTCATGTACTCCCAAAAAATAAGATGCCTTTGTGACCAAATATGCCATTATAACAACAATTCCCATAGAACGTTTACCTTCTATAGAAATATGATCCTTCAATATATTGAGTTTATATGGTTCAACAAAATATTATACAACATTTTCCCCTATGTATTGGGAACATATTTATTCTTCTTATTATCAAAATTTCAGGATGTGATGTATTTCTCACATCATTTCTCAAAAAAATCATTCCCAACATTATATCTAGAATAATAATGTTCAGTAAATTTAGTTTATCTTTTTTCATTATTGGGTGTAGAGTTCTCCAGATTAATTTAATGAGTAATTTTATATGCATGTGAAGTTTCATAATTTACCTCGAAAGCATTTTTAATGTTCTCCCTACTTTTCACAATTTTACTTTTATCCTCAAGATATCTCTATTGAGTTTTAGAAAAATCATCTTCCTTAATAGTGAGTTTATAAATACGATATTCCTCTATGTTTATTTATTATACAAATTTAATATTGAGTATAATAAAATTTTCAATGTAAACATCTTATTATTTTAATCAATTACTCATTGACAGTATTATTTTTCTCAATTTATTTCTTAAGAATTCAATCTTATTTATTGATTTTTTTCTCCCCTGACAAGAAATTTCTTCTGATATCAGTTGATATTATTGATAGATTTATTTGCCTTATTTGTATTCACTACTGGAATTATATTTCTATCATTACAAAGTACCAGTGATAGGTTTAAACTTCTCTATATTTTCATATTTTGATGAGTTATTTTCATTAAATTCATATTCAATATTATTACTTAACATGATTATCATATTCTTTATAGTGAACTTTTTCATGAATTCATTGGATTTATAGTCTTCTTTTGATGATTTTATCTCGTTCTTCTAGGAAAATATTTCTATAGAATCATCTTCATGTTCTCCGTAGTTCTTTTTTTGAAATTTATTAATGAAATTTAATATTCCACAACTATCATGGCATATAAGTGAGAGTTTTCCTTTTTTATACTTTCCTGTACCTTTTTAATAATTTCTGTAGATAAGAGAGATAATTATATCATTTTCTTCAGTATCAAATTCATGTTATTCTAATTTTCTGTGTACCACATTCTAATGTTACTATTTATGATTATTATGTTTCTCTATAGCATAAAAATTTATTTCATCCTTAATATTCATAATGAATTATGTATAATTTCCCATATTATGTGAAAATATAATTTTTGACATTTAATCAAGATATAATTAATATCATTATTATAAATTTTCTGCTTTAGGATCAAACAAGTTTAGAATGTTTCTTAAGAGTTTCATAAACATGGTTGAATCTTCGGAGACATCTCTAAATACTCTGATGTTGCAGACAATTTCACCAACTCTAGTGAATTACTCATCAAAAATTTCATCATATATCATTCTAGTATTATTAAACATTATTCTTGACATTTAATTATTTTTCTAATTCAATTTTATAATTCCTAGAAATACACTTTTGAGTTTTTTCTAAATTTACATGGCATTATTGATACCCACCACTATAATAAAAAAAATTATAAAAATTCCATTAGAATCGTAGTTTAATAATTTCCATGGACCACAATATTTATTTTGATAAAAAATATCCAAGTAGAATCCTTCTCAATTTTTGGAAACCCAAAAATAGCCGGATCAACCCCCTATAGACCCTAATAAATATGATAGAGTAACATTTTGTTCTTTCATCCATGATAATTAAAAACATTAAAAGTAGGAATAAAAAAGATATTAACTAAATTGATACTATCCATGATAAGAAACATAAGGATGTCATATATGGAACCTGGATCCTCTGATACCAATTTTTTTCATGGATTGTGAGAACCACTAATATGGGGGGTTGAATCAATGGTAATCATATACTATTTATTCTATCATGAAATTAAACCGTATAACTTATTTGAGTTTATATCAATTTAAATACTATAAATATCAACCCCACTTTGTATGAAATGTTAGGAAACATACATAGAGTGAAAAATATTTGCAAGGATTTCCCCCAGTGTGGGTGACTACATTCTTAACATGGATACTCTCATGGGTCCATTGAAATCAAGTATACAATGAACTATATAATACTTCATCCATCTCCTATTATACTAATTGTATATACTTAAAGTTTATTATAGAAAATATCATCATTTAAAAATCTTTTTTATGTATCATATCCAATAAAATATAAGAATTTTATTAAAATATCATATAACCTTCATTTAAAAATTCTCCATCTAATGTACTCTTCCCGATAGGGCTCCATCGATGTGATAAACCTTATCCAGATATAAATATATGTGTTACACCAAAATTACTTCACCTCTCATCAATTATTTGTATAATGAACTATACTATAAACCTCTCATTATTCTACTATATAATTCCTCTTATCGATAAACCATTCTTTGTAAACCCTGAACACTACACATCAGTCCAGTAGCTTCTTCTTCCTCAGACAATATATTACTTGGTGAGAACCTCACACTCCACTACACTTATACTCTCAATATGATAGTTATTTGTAATATATTTTTTAATTATCTTCATCATTATTTCACATGTGAATATTTTACTCACAAAAACTCATACAGAATATTAACCTCTTTATATAAGCACACACTAGTGAGGGGAAAGAGGGAAATCAAAAAAATATTCTCACTCATCCGAAATGTAAAATTCAAATCTCCAACTCAACAATTTCATTGGGATGTATACCTAAAATTATAGAAAATTCTAAAAAATCATAATTCTAACCTATTATTCAAACATCTACAGGATTTCATAATAAATAGACATTTAAGAATCACCTCAGCATTGTTATTGTCGTGGACTTTGAAAGGATTTCTAAATATTCTAAGAACTCCATCCAATTATTTTACTAGTAACATTATTAATAATTTCTCTATAAAAATTTGTAATGTTGGATTCCATTTTAATGGATTAAATCACTCAATCAATATAGTATGATGAACAAATCACTTATTAATCCAATAAAATTCACCTTCCCCCTCTGTCTAGTGGATTCTCAAAACATTGTCTAATAAACATTAGATAATTTCATCATTTGAGGGACACAAAAATGTTTGACCAAATAACATTATACTTTTATCCCCTTCTTGATTCAACCCAAATTAATATAGTCAAAGGTTAGAAAAACATAATCTATTTCACATACATTGCATCATCTATTTTATGAAATCGTATTTTCTTTTCTGATGCTCGTCTTTCTAATGGAAATTTGATTGATCAAAATTGCTCACTAAACACTTCCTATATACTTCATTAAAAAATCACTCTCCCTTTGTGATATACATCATAATACCTGAATCGATTGGACATTGTTAATTGTATATAATAAACAACATTTTTCACTAAATGAATTGTAGGTTTCTCCAAACACTCCTCCTATACCTCTTGGAAAATGAATTTTTTGAATATTGTGTCCCTGTTGATCACATTATATCTCTTTCTGATCAACCATGTACCTATCTGTATGAGAAAATTGTAAACTTTCCTTTCAATGGATTTAAAATTTCTCTATAATTATAAACTTTTTAGGGGATTTTTGTTCGATAGACATGATCTGGAATCCTTCCTAAATAAACTTCATTAATTGATTCGAAACATCAAACATTGTATAGCGTACAACTTCAAATTTTTATGCACTCACCTTCAACATTGTAAACCTTATATTTTAGACATCATAATATTAAATATTATTTAAAATTTCAAAAAATATTAATTTTTTAAAAAAATCACACAAAAAAGTGATATATTCAAATAGAAATTTACCTATAAATATTTTATATTTTGGTAAAAACATGAATTTACAATAGATATTATGTTTTCGATGGTTTTATTATGAATTTACATTTTTTTAATTATTATCACCATTAAAATTTTTACCATTTAAAAAATAAACTACAATAAATTATTCCATAATATTAATATTTTTACAAAAACTTGAATAAATATTTTTTATTACCTATATCCAACACATCATTCATCAATAAAAATATATAATTATAAACATAATTAAATTATAGGTAATAAAAAATATTTTTGAAATGAATATAAAAATAAACATATATAATTGATAATTTTCCATAACTTTTGAATATTATATTTTAAAATTATTCATCATTCATTTTCAATAAATGTTAAATTTATTCAAAATTATTTTAGGCGAATAAATTATCCATCATATAAAAATTATTTATAACAAATTTAGAATCTAAAAATAAAAAAATTTAAAATCTATAAAAAAAATAAAATAACTTGTATAACCATTTTGGAGGAATGCATAAAATATATATAAAATAATTATTATGTAAAATCAATGAAATTTTTTCCGACAATTCAAAAAATATATTATAATTCCAAATCCCTAATCAATCCATCCATTACTCTAAGCTCTCCAATATCCTCCTCAAAACCCTCCTCCCTCACCAGGTTCCAAATCCCACCCACTGGAATACCTTCTAAGTGCACCATCAGGACAATGTTGGTTCGGTGAAATACCGACCATCTGATCGATACCCACGGACACCGAGGTCAAATAAAAAATGGTTGGGTAGAATATCATTGAATCTTCACATGTGGGTGTTATTATTCTTCTTTCTCTTTGAATTATCTTCCTAATCCACTTTCCTTTTAGGTAATTCTTGTCATGATCAGGTTTTCTCAGATTCTGTGTAATAGCAACAACGTTGTTTCAGATTTGGGCTAATTTATCTGTGAATTTGATGTTCTCTAATTTAGATTGAGTTTTTTTTAAATTGTTGATTTATTTAATTCAAAATTTTATTTTAGGACCTAATTCTATTAATAAGGTGATAGATTTATACTTTTGTTTCATATTTTTTCCAAAATAAATCTATCCTTAAAAATAGACATACTAATAACAACGTGATTCCATTCTTAATTTTATATAGTGACACTAGTGTTTCAAATTTTTTTTTAAAAAATATCAATCACTTTAAAAAGGGAATATATAGTTATATTGTTTTCTATTACAATTACAATATTAATGATTCTAGACATTTCTTATTCTGAAATTTGTTTCCTTTTTTTTGACCAATAATATGATTTTTCAATACTCTTCAAAAAAATAATAAAATCGAAATAAATATTAATTTATTATAGATCCCTTTATATTCTAATATAAATCTATATACAATTGATTTTTGGGGGTTTTTTAATCAATATTCAATATATTGTAAAAAAATCACAACAACATCTCTGTCATTTTTTGGAAGGGACTCTTTTAAATTTTAAAAATATTATTTATGACCATTAGTTGGTGACAAAATTGACATCACTCCCAGGGCCTTTGGTTTGGGACATCAAGGATAACATAGTGTTGGGTCCTTATTTTACTCAGGCCAACTAGATGTAAAATGGGTGATATATGATATCAGAAATAATTTCAAAAGAAAAACAAATGGTTCTGGAAAATTATAATATTGATAACAAATTAATTACTACTTCCTATAATAAACTTTTAATAGAGTAGTAATTAATTTCACAAGATGATGATGATTTATATAATACTTGGTACATGAAAATATTATTTTTGAGACATTCCTTTCGATTGGAGAGAAGGTTTAATTGAGAAATCCATTTTCCATTACAAATATTTTAGGGCTGTTTCAGTATGATTAAATTGATTTAATGATAGCTTAAGTTTAAGGTCTATGATTGGTTTAGGCTATCGATAAGACATGTAGTTAACTCAGGCATTGGTATTTTATATAGTATATTTATGGGAATTTTTGTTTTTTGTAATCATAGAAAAAACATTAGAGGGATGGTTTGTGTATTGAATGATATAAATATATGATTTTTATCCTTGTGATTAGGTATATAAATTAATTGTTGATCTAAAAAAACTCATCACGATATTAGCTGAGAGTATTTTTATCCACTAGATGAATTTATGCATGTAATAGTCCCAAATTTTGATAAACCGTGAAGAATATTTTCATTACCAAAATTTTTTAAAATAATGTGTATGTTTGACATATTTGGTTGGGTCACCATCATAATGTCTAATCTTGATTTATTTATTAATCAGGTGTGCCTAAAACATAGGTAGTCACATGGTAAAACCATCCCTATCATATCTTTCAACTAATCACCCATCACTACTCATGTATTTAATATCTTAATGTACCCATCTTATCCCATGTCTAACAACACTGACCACATGACATGTCATTGGAACTAATACCATTAGTAGGCTTGGCCATCATTGAATTATCCCTCACCCTAGGATCTCACTTATCTAATTTTGTAAACACCTTTTTTAAAACCCAAAAACACTTGTCTGATTGTTGATCCATTGACTTATCATCTCTCAATCATGTGATATTCAACCATCAGTAGGTCATCTATTATAATCCTATATAACCATTCCTTCTTTTTGTCTGGATCCCTTAACCGTCTCCCATGTCACTTACCACAAGGTAACATAGCCATAAATCTCTCTGCAAAATCTTCCAATACGTAAACCATAAAAGATGTAAAAATCATAGGGTGACTATTAATATGACCTAAAGATTCACATTCACAATAATGCAAGTCCACCTAGACCCTCTCAATTGTTCTTAATCCCCTACTGAATGTTCAGAATTCCAAGTATACTAATTACTATATTGATCAATAAGTGTCTACTCTCATAGAATAATGATCTAGTAAAATATCATATAATCTATCAATTTTCATAGGACACCTCATGGTCACTTGAGACTTTTTTATTAGGTACTAATTTTTCAATGATATTCACATCGGTAAAATTACACTTGGTGGATTTATAATCAATGTATCAATCTCAGAGGAACCAATATCAGCCTAATTGAAAACACCTGTCATACCACAAAACAAAGGAACCCACCTTGGATCAATAGCAAGTAATTCTCACCAATTTAACCATGATATATTGCATTAATGCACATATAATTAAATATAATGCAGTAAAATTATATACCACTAACTGAAGTTATCCCAATTTATTTAGATTCCCAATGATGCTCACAAAATAACTCTTGATCATTGATAACATCCCTGAGGAATTTATATTAATTAAAAGTCTCAAAAATTAATTGGAAAACTTATTAATCAGTTTTTAATCAATTATATAATTATTTTGTAGGGGCATAATCAACTAAAAGTAACCTAGTGGATTATGCTTACTGGAATATTGCAAAACAATGTTATATTGGATCATTAGGGACTTGCGGCCCCTTTACGAGTAAAAGAACCACATTTAAACATCAATTTATCAAAAAATATCTCCCAATTTGATAAATATGTGCGACTAAATCATTATGATGAATTATATTAAGGAATAAATCAAGAAATATTGAATGATGGACGCTCCCAATCCAAGGGTACTAATAATAATATAACTCTAACAAAATGATGTTATAATATTATAAACTAGTGGTTACAAGACATAATGTCAACACATTACATGACTTCACCTGGTAACCTATTACATCCCCACTGGGTACCTAGTGGTGTTTATTAGATATTAAAACACAACCTCCTTGCTCACATCATCACCCAAACTAATATATTTCAAAAATAATGATTGAATACCTTCAAAAAACACCACATAGTACATACCTATAAAAATTTTGATACTATACCTTGAAATCAAATATATCCCATCACAATTTCACTCATTCTTAGTACTTTTCTTGTTCCACCAGCTTCCTAAAGAGAGGGCTATCACAAACACACGAAACATACTATTTCTCCTGATCAAGACGCATCTAGGGGAATCTCATTTAGGCCATGCATGTCACTAAACTATATATATTTTAAATCATTTTTACCAATACCATGATGCAATGATTTCCTCCAAAAAGATAACAAACTATTCAATATGTCACATTCTAAATTCACCAACACTAAGACGACACTCTTGTCATGGTGTCATTAATATTTTATCTAATTATAAATGTCTTACCCTATGATAGATGTGGTTAATGCAGAATAGACCAACATCCCACCAATTTTATAACAAAACTACATGTGGATCATCCATATCCAAATATGATGACTGCTTCATAAGACTATCTAAAAAATGCATCATGGATTTATCAAACAGTTCTTCATTCTGTTCTCTAGGTACATTTATTCATCCAAATCAGATCCTTCTACTAGTATGTTTTTTATATCACATACCTAGTTAGTTGCAACAACACAAACTATTAATGGTTTTTTTGATGATATAAGGCATGATTAATATTTTGATTATTGTAATGTGATATTAGTGGAAGTTGTAAAAACACCAAATGTTAATGATTGTTCGATATTTTATCTTTTGGGGAATGTGTTATAAATATGAAATAACAAATTCCATCCTAAATTATAGGTGACTATATAGGAAAAGGGGATTCAAGATAGCATGACTTGTATTGTGATCTAGACTTGGTCAGTGAAATATTTAGTGAATGATCTTCCACGGTTTATAAAAGGTCGGTATTTACTTACTATTAATGGATATCAATAGTGTTTTAAAAAAGAAGGGGTGGATTTTGGGTTGGGTATTAAGTACCCCCATGTATTATGCTCAAGCTGTTCATTTGTGTTGCTTTTCATGTGGAGATCGACCATGGTGAACATAATACAGTGCACAATGACTCCACTATCTAATATAAGGTCCATCTATATTATAGACTATTTATCTGTTCAAGATGCTAGGATTACAAGGGAGCCCGGGATGGCTAGAAGATTCCAGGTGGCCCTGATTCACCCCCTCATAGCATGCCATATTTTCTTCATTATTTTCTCTTGTGTTTTTTTCATATGGAACATCCTAATATAGCTGCTTATGTTGATTATTGATATAAATATGCATGAGGTAAATAGATATATTAAAGGGGTTTGGATACAATGATTTTATAACATATTATATAGTGCTAATATTTTATGAGATTTTTTTAAAGTATTAAATGTTTTTTTAATCTGGAATGATGAGAATATGTGAGGTAAAAATGATCCTTTTTCCAAGAACATTCAGGGAAATTACCTTGTTTTTCATTGATTCTAATCTTATTTATCATGTACATATATTAATGTTATGATTTTTATAATATATATGTACTATTATGTACGTATTTTGGTGATATTAATGCCTTAAAAAGTTATTTTTGTCAGAAAATGGTTCCAGGGTAGATTTTAAGGATACATCACATTCTAGATTGAGTGCCCCTTCAGGATCTCAGTCAAGACTGACCTATTCTCAGAGGCATAGTTGGTAGTATAAGGAAGATAATTTGGTTCAAATGTGTGAGTATTATTTATTTATCTTTTTCATGTTTGTTTGGACTAACTTTCTTATTTTTTAGTAAAATTTTATGGTGTATATGAATAATTGTTTTTAATTGTATTTATAAATATTTTGTCTAGACAAACCACATAAATTACCCATTCTTATTTCATATTTTCAATATGTAATTTGTTCTATTTCATATTTTTCATAATGAGCATCATGTACAAAATATCAAACATGATGTTGGATTTTTTTATTACTAAATGTTTTCAAGAATTACACTCATTTTAAATTAATACATTGAAAAAATAATATGAAAAAAATAAGCAAGTTGAATGTTGAGTCTGTTTATTTATTGTATGTATTTATGATGACTAACTCAAGTGGATGAAATATTTCAAAATGTTTTTCAAAAGTATACTGGTCATTTTTATTGGAAATGGAATTGATCGTGTATGATAATATTTTTCTTAGCTATTTTTTTTTTACATTACAGCTTTCAAAATTATACTAAATGATTGTTTTACTATGTGAGAAGTAATACATGCGGCTAGGGGGAAGGATTCTTCTTCACCTAAATGAGCTGCCATTATAGAATTATAGAGTGTAGTGCTAGCAGTTTCACTCATTAATTTCCAATAAGTAGGGTCTTCTCAATTGCATCATTTCATTCCTTTTAATTTTATAAAATAAGAGTGGATGTCTGATTGATGGTTAGTGTTATGATAGGTATTCACAAAATTGATAGGGTTTCTTAAGGACTCATCTGGAGGTGTCCATAAACCCAATAGTTTCAAAAGTATGGTGTAACACTTTTTTCACATAAATCCTTTATTTCTAAGATCTTTTCAATATGTGAACTCATATATTTGGTTTCACAATTTTTGATTCCGAACATGTTTCCACAGCTATAGAGCATATCTTCAAAAATACCATCTATTTCCTGACCATATAAATTCTAATGACTGTTCAAGATCATTGAATTTAGGGAAAATGTATATATATAAAACCTATGGTTAGTTTTCTGATTTGGATTTCCTGTGGATATATTTTTCCTCATTAAGTATTCTTTTTTAAGGGTTTTTATAATTCTAAATGATTGTGTATTAGATTATTAGTATTAGGTAGAGTGGATAGACTGTACAAGAATTGCATTTCAATATTTCACATGATTCTTCGTTGCCTATTTTTATTGTGACTAGGATTACTCATGTGGGGAAAAATTCATTACAAGGATCTTTTAGGGTTATATTGTTTTTTAAAGTAAATTTTCCTACCAATTATTTTGGATTTTATGGTTATAGATTGGTATTGATTTGGGATCAAAAGAGTATAGAATAAAGAATAACATATTATTGTTTCCCATTGATGCATTACAACTTATTAGGTTCAAATCTTGGATGGTATTTCAGACCTCGATGGTCAATTTCAGAAGTAAAAATTATGAACAACAATGTAGGCCACACCTTCAGAGGGAAATTTTCTCTGATTGGTATTACATTAATTCATGATATAGTAAAAACATTCTAGAATAGAATTGTATATGTTATTCCTTTTCATGTATGAAATTAATGTTAATGTCTAATTAATATTTAGTCATATGAGTGGTTTTCATAAAATTAATAAGGAAGGTGGATTGAATGACTGATCTGATGGTGACTACAAACCCAACTAATTTGAAGGACCCATTTTTCTATGTCCCATATTCGTTTATGAGCTTCATCAATATCAATCAGAATTTTCCTCATTATACAGACCATAAATTTAGGGATACTAGATGACATGTTATTTCCTTTTTGGTTTGTGTCGGTAGAGAATATAACTATTTTATTAATTCAAATCATTCATTTTTAAGTTTCACTTTAGTTTATAGGTTTGGGGTCTGGTAGTGTATACTAAAGTGGAAATATAACTTCCTAGGTGTTTATGTTATATTTTTTGTTTCACTGAGACAAACTATTGAGAGAATTGTTGTTGGATTCATTATTAAATAATATAACCAAGTTAGTTTTGATTATTTTCTATGTGGATATTCAATTTCAACAAACTTCATTAAACCTAATTTCATAATTATTATATAATAATTATAATATCCATGTTACATATAATTTTATTATTTCATTCAGTGTAATGGATATGGTAATGTTAAAGCATTTTTTTATTTAAAAAATATATTAGCAAAAGATATCATTTTTGGTATTGTATAAACACCAACAAATATATTATCTATTGGTACTATTATAATTTTAATAGATCTATTTTATTTGTCACAATAATATTTACCAATAGCGTTTTTACCAAAAAATAATTGACAGGGGAATATATTTTGGTAAAATGTTTTACCAATAAAAAATGAACATTTAGCAATAGATATACCCCTGTTGGAAAAAGTTAAATATTTTGTAGTGAATTCATATTCGTCTCACCATTAAAATCAGTCTATCTACCTCAATCAACATCTATCATATCATCACTGAGATCAAACATTTACTTCTCACACAATTTACTTTTCCCACATTGTAGTATTCTCTATTTCTAAAAATATTTACAAAATATTATAGGATCATGAATATCTTAATAATTTTAGGAACATAAAGAATAACATAGAATCATCAAACATGGAATGGATTTTTCGTAATATGGTTATGGAAACAGTATTATAAACTCAAAAAAATATTTCTTACCTAATAAACAAAAAAATAACACTAGTATATATTTAAAAAAACATTATACAAATTCTTACAAAAACAACCCAAATGATATTGGACACTAAAACATAAAAATTATTTTATTATTTTATCAAAACAAAACAACATCCAATTTTAATATATAATGACTTCTATAAACCCTATACTCACAAGAAACCCATTATAATTCAAGATTTTAGACATACCTATAATATTGAAAATAAATAAAATAATAGAAAACAATACCCTATAGTGAAATATATATCATCCTTCCTCACCACACCAGGATTCCTCTATACCATGGAATAGTTTTTTCTTGTAATAGAAACTCAATCACCAACATATATAATTCATGAAACTTGATTTTATGCCTATACTAAAACCTATAATATCCATAATTCAATAAGGTGGAAAAACATATACAATATTAAAGATACCACACATCAATATTTTATTATCATTTCAATTTATCATTATAAAAACATATGGTTATATTTTCACTTGTTCCATCTTATTTTCTACGTTAATTATCACTAATAAGGTGTATTTATTCACCAATACAAAGTATCTTAATGTAGTAGGTATCAATTCTTATTCAATCATTGGTAGCTTGATGACTGGACATATCAATTTTTGGTAATAATACACTAAAATGTGTTTCTCCACTCAATTACTTTAACTTCTTCATTATTCACCAAATATATTATATAATCATTGTTTTCAACCATCTCAATAATTATATGTATCATGTTATCCTCACTTTATTAATTTAACATCATAATATATAGTTTCTATTAATTGATAAATAATTAATAGGGGGTTTGATTTAGTTCCAAGAATATATTCCTGCATGATATCAAATTTTATATTTCGTCACTAAATATAAATATCAGTTTCCCATGGTTGACATATATTAAATGTTTTCATGTGAATCAAAAGCCTCGCCCATGAATTATGGGAACATCTACATCATCATCCATATAGAGGATCAAAATATCCATAATGATTATGAATTTTCCCTCTATAAAAAACTAAATAATTAATTATGCTTTCTTCCACAAAATATTATAAATTAGGACTGATATTCATGTTGGTATTTTTTAACCTTGTCTATGATTTCTAAAACTCCTAGGTGTATTAAATTTACACTTCCTCCCTAGTAAAAATTAAACTTCTTAAATGTTCATGAACCAATAGTGTATATAATAGAGAGGCTCAATAAATATCTTATCTTTTAGTGGATATTTATTTGTTCTACAATTGAAAACTGGTTATATAGATAAATAGCTTCAATATCCTCTAGTTTTCTATAATTTTATATAATCACCATTAAAAACATTTATAATCACATATTTTTGAAATAATATATATATAATTTCTATTGGTTTATAATTATTATAAGATATATGAAAACATCTTTTATTGGATCAATACTCATTATTGACTCATCTTCTCTAGGAATGAAAGAGGGTTTATTAAAGCTAACATATTTTTATACTCCAACATCTTTTCTTCCTATGATATATTAACATATTTTAGCTTCTCCTTAATATTTTTTTATAAAATTATCTTCTATTATAAATTTCCCCTTATTCTTATAATCTTTATTATCCTTCATCCCTTGACCACTATGATTTTTCAAAACCTTAACTCCTCTAAATTGTTTTCTAATTGACACCTAGTTGTGTACATTAGAATCTATTCAGAAATATTTCCGTTAAATATTCCCACATGATGCTAAAGATTTTATAAAGAATATTACATATTCATTAAAGAGTCATATTGGTTTTCCAATCACTAATATGACTTCTAAATAAAGTAATTTTTTTATACAAACATGATTATTTAATTGTTTAAGAGAGTTTTTATGGATAGAATTTATGTGGATAATGGCTGTGTTGAAGATAAGTGGTGGTAATGGTTGAAACAGCATCAGGTTTTTTCATTAGAGATCCGATGAATAATATCTTGTGTTTTCGGTGAATCTTTATCCACTTTTTTTGTAATATCAAATATTTTATTATGGATTGGGTTGAATTTGTATCATTTATATATATGAATTTTGGTACTATTTGTGTCTTAGTTATTGATCATATAATATATATATAGAAAATTAATTTTCAGAGAATCCTCCCAAAAATCATAATATTCATGAGTCCCTCCACACATTTTATTTGATTTTGAAATGGTATAGTCATTTAGGTTAATACGGTTGAGTTGATTCCAGGTAGAATTAGAAGTTTTCAATTTTAATTTCCAGTGCCACCACATGGGTAGAAAATGGGTAATTTCATATACATGAAGAATTCTCTCCACATTGTTCCCCCATCACCCTTCCATAAAATATTATTGATATTTTTATCTTTGATAAGGCCTTTCACAACATTATGTGTTTTAATCACGATTCTTCCATTGACAAAAGCATCTATCCAGGATAGATCCATAGACTATAAAACAAAATAGAACATTTGTGTTTATATCTAAACATCATATTTGTGAAGTGATAACTTCAATATAATCTCCTTGAATATTTATCACAAATTAAATGTTTATTCTCCATTAATTTGAGAAATATTCTAGATATAACTTCAATTATTTTATGTTTTCATCAGCCAGAAAATATTTATCTAAGAATATATTATCTATCTCTTATCAAACAACAATGGATCTTTATAGTGGTATTTTTACCAAATATATATCCCAATCTCATAGTGTTAATATTAATAACACTCTAAACCTTATTTAATATATGGTAATACCATTTTTCTCAACTATATTAATAATTTCTTAAACATAGGGAAAACGTATCTATGGAACATCACTCTCTAATATGATAAATTATTTCATATAATGAATTATCTACATAGGACTTGGTTTAATAAAATTGTATTTACACTGAATATGATGATTAAAATTATTGGGTCATCCATACCAAGGGATGATGTATTATATTCTATGATAATTCTATACCAAAGGAATATTTTGTGCCTCATCTTATCAGTTCACATGAGAAAACTATCCATTAGTCTCATTATGTACAGAAGGTTGATTTTGATCTTCAATGGTGGATCCTTTAAATCAGAAGTGGAAGCCCACAATATTTTGGTTGAACACTATGGGTTCTTCATAATTTGAAATCATCAATCATGTTTTCAACTCCCCCATATACATCAATCATCAGGAAATGAAAAAAATAAGAACCACTTCCACATATAAAGTGATTAATAATTAAAAAAATTAAATATATAAGGACTTAATCAGTTAATTTTAATGGATATTAAGTTCATAATGCTCCCAATAAATTATGTTACACTCATTGTATTCCTATTGTTATAATTAATGCTTATAAGTAATGAGGTATAAAATTTGGGAATATTTATTAAGAATTTATTATCCAAAAATTTTGAAATTTAAGAAGAGGATAATTCCAACCCTGTGCTTAATTCATCCTAATTTGAGATATTATTATTTGTTATATTGATTTTCATTTACATTTTAATTGTTATTTTTTCTGATGAAATAAGCTAATGTTAAGGAAAATGGGATTAGGTAGTCGATACCCCTTAAAAAGGACTATCATATACATTATTTTGAATTTACTATTATTATTCATTATTTGAATACTTTTAGGCCTTACATATTTTGTAAAAAAAATTATTATCTCTATTGACCCTACAATTTTGAAATAGATTTTCTAATATTTGGTTCTAAACCTCTTCAAATTAATGTGGGAAATTTATCTTCAAAATTTTGATTTTGTGACCACATATAAAAATAAAAATAAAATGTTCTATTAGATTATTGTAGTATAAAAATATCTATACAAGTAATTAATAATGATATTTAATATCGGATGTTGATGGGATTATTGTAAATTTCTATATATATGTTAAAAAAATTATTGATGGAATATTCTTTAAATTTTTTATTTTTATTTCAATTTAATGGTGAAATTTATAGATATAATAATATTTGATAAAGAATTTATGTTTTGAGGGAAGATTTATATAGTAGAAAAAACACCAGTTTTTAGGAAAATATAATACATTATGTTCTTTACAACATATTTCATGTGATGGTTTTTTTAAAACGAAAGAGTTATGTTTTAGAAACATTTCACTTTTATTGTTAGGTAGCTTGTTCTTGAGCTTGAAAGACGTATCCTGAAATCTTATTCAAATATTATTTATCACGAATGAAAAATTGTATTATTGTACTTTTTTCATTTTATTTTTATTTCCAACAAAAAGGTAGATTTCTGATATTTGATAAGATTTTTGAATCATTTTCTCATTATAACATGGAAATGATATGATATATTCTTAAATATTTTAATCTGAATGTGGAGATCATCTCAAAATCATGATCGTGTTTGTTTAGTTTTTAATCAAACTATTTAATCAGTTAATTTTTTTTCCTATTTGAAAAAATAAATTTCTATTTATAAATATGGTATGATTTATTTAAAAAATTTAACATGAATTTATTTTATTTTGAAGCCTAATGACTCATAATGGGACCCATGATTTATATCAAGATTATAAAAAAGGTTTCAAAATAAATTGGGAGTATAGTTAATTGTTAGTATAAACTATCACACACATACATATGTGTAGGAAAAGACAGTTATTCTAATTCAATAAAATATGGTTTATAAATTTTATTTATACATTAAAAATATATCATAAATCACATATTACAATAATAGTTTTTCTTAATTATAACATAAAGATCCTTTGTGATAAATTGTTTCAACAAAGTTTTTTTATTCCTTGACATATAACCTTTTTTCATAAGAATGATTTTTTTATTACAAAATCATACCAAATCCATAATAATGAGTTTTTTAAGAAATTTGAAAGGTTTCTAAATGATAAAAACCAAACATAATGGGTGAGAATATATTTTGTCATTAAGAATGTTTTTTTTCTAGACACAGGTTTCTGGAATAATGTTTTCAAACTAAGAACCACTAGAATCTGATTATCGGATCCATCAGTATCAAATTCAAATTATTAGATAAAAATTAATCATATGTGGAAATCATTAACTCTTGTAAGTTTTCCTTTGTTTTAATCTAATAATGAAACAAAAATCGTAATTAGATGAGAAAGAAACCGAAATTGAAATGATGTGAGAAAGAAATAGAAATCATAATGTAAATGAAATAAATATAAATTGAAAATAGATGATAAGGAAATAGATCATAATGTGATGAGAAAGAATCATATTATAATTAATTGAGAAATAAAGTAAGATCTTAGTGAGCTGATTATGAATAAGTCTCAAAAAAAATTCTAAATGTCTTATGAAGAGTTTTCATAGTCAAACATGAAATACATTATTTCTTAAATCTCATAAAACCCGAAGGTGAATTGAGCAAGTGAAAATTGATTAAAAATGTAGGATATTTTTTGAGTTTTTTAAATTTGAGTAAATGGGGAAATTTTTCATATTTCATACTTTTGATTTTTGAGTCACCTACAATTACATTCTCAAAAAAATTATTCATTTTTAAATTTTTCACATAAGATAAAATGGAGGAGTGATGAAAAAATCAAGGGAATGTCACTTCCATCTAGATATTTGGTGGGGATTATTAGATAGCTAAATGTTTGTTTACCATATTGAGAAATTTTGTATTGAGAAGATCATATTGAGTCAATCGTACAGAAGAAGATCCTATTAAAAATTTGAGTAGAGTTAGTGTTTTTCATATTGATAATGGGTTCATCATATTGATTCCATCATATTTAATTTTTAATTTTAGTTTTATAATTACATATTGAGTGAGGGATAATCATATTGATATCATCATATTAGTAAAATTTGATCCATCCTGATCAAACTATGTATTCTGACTGAGAAATTTTGGAGCAGTTTCAACAAAGACTTTATTATTTTTTAGGATCAATTGTTTTATAATAAAATTCTATAAACTAACTAGAGTTGGTATAATAATTTCAATTGGGATGTACAAGGTTTCTTTTGGGAGGAGGTTCATGTTTTATTCACTTCATCATAATAGTGTATTTCGATAGACCAACGGGAGTGGTTATGGAAAGGATGTAGGGTCTCACACTAGGGTCGAACCTCATAAATCTCATGTGATTTACATTCATTCCTACTTTTTTTGGAATTATTTTTCACAAAAGATGATAATGTAATAAATCCTAATAGGTTTTAGGGGTTAAGTATTGAAAATTATTGAAACTTATAAAAAGTAAAACAATTGATTCACCCCACCCTTCTTAGTTGTTACTCAATCCTTTAGAAAATAAATTAGTATCAAATCTAGGTTCCCTTATTGAATCATTATCATGAATAATATCATTTATTTCTATAGTAGTGTAATTCATACATTTTATTAAAAAAACTATTATTTATGGAAATATAGGATGATTCAATATCTCCAATCTCTTGGCTTAGAAGTTATTGATATTGCTACTATTGGTATTTCTCTTATTGAGAATGATTTTCCTATGACATGTATTGATAAGTGAAATATATAGGTTTATGGAACATCTAGAAATAAAATCTTTATGTCTTTATAATAGAGTTTTTATCAGAAGTTTATGTGTCTCAATACTTCAAAAAGTATGTTAGAAAAGCTGGAATATATTTTCAAAGGGAAAAATAATTTTATAGAATAAAATCTAAAAGTATTTAATAGTAAGTGTGAAGATATATGAAGGAGAGTTGATGAAACTATTTATGATTACTTCACTAAAGTACATGAAATATTTAGAAATGTCAGAGGATTCAGATATGTCATGGAAGATTATATAATTGTGAAGAAACTTATGTGAAACATCCCCAATAAGTATTTTTCTAAAATTTAATTTATATAATATTTGGATGATTTATCTCTTGATGAATTTCATAACTCTCTTGTCTCTTATGGAAGGAGGAAGAATCCAATGTTTAAAAATATGATGAATGATAAAATGGAATTTGAATCTGTGAGAAAGTTGAATATTCACGATATTAATGATGTTGATCCCGGGATCTCATATGGTTAAGATTATGATGAGTGGAATGATAAAATCAAGTCTATTATATATGAGAAGTATCAAAGAGGAAAAGGAAAGTATGAAGGTAAACTTCTAATCAAATATTTTGAGTGTGGTGGAATCAAAAAAATTTCGATGAATTGACCCAAGAATAATGTTGGTGAATATCAAGAAGATTTCGATGAAAAACATAAATAGAAGAAGTGGAAGAAAAATGATAAGGAAGAAAAGTCATTAAAAAAATAAAAGAATAATTTTTCTAGAAAAAAATGAAGAATTATGTCTAGTATGAATGTCTAATTGGAATCAACTGAAAACAATTCTTCTAAAGATTAAAGTCCAGAAAAACTAAAAACCATCATTAAAAAAGTTGATAAAATAAAATATTCCTTAGATAGTGAAGAATGTGGTGAATAATATTATAGATACTATCATATTAAACATATCTCATTTCATGTCTTGAGAAAAACAAACTCTCAAGAAATAAATAAGACTAATGAAGAAATATTGTGAATAAGATGATGATTGATGAAAATATGTCATCAAGAATGAGGACAAATACATTTAGGAGATCTTAAGTTATAAACTAATAATTTAGGAATAGGGAAAGATGATTAAATATCTCATTAAGAATCTATAATCTAAGGAAGAATAAGTTATAATTTTTTAATCAAAAGCTCTTGAGTCTAAAAGTACCTTGAAAAAGATGATCAGAAATTTCAACAATGTTTCAAAATTAAAATCTAAGACCTCTGAATTTGTTACTAAGGCTCAATATGAGAATCTGGTGATAAATTCACTTAGTAAAATTAATGTTTTATCTAATTATTTTAACTTTTCATATTCTAGAAATGGTTTTTGGAATGCTTTGGTAGAGAAAGTATGTAATAAACCTATAAAATCTAGAAAAGTATACAACTTGCTCAAAAGATGGTACACATCCTTAGTACATTAGAGCTGAATGAAGTTACCAACCACAAAAAAGATTATATAGAGAATGATGTTTCTTGAATTGAAATTAAATATTTTATAGTTATTAATTGGTTTTTGGAATATATGGGAATATAAATTATAATTTTTGGTACAACATATCTCAACCTTGACGAAGTATTGGGAATAGTGGAATAATTAGTGAATGTATAAAGAGTAACATTCATAACATATAGAAAGTTGAAAAAGTGAATTATCAATATGTTGGAATGGTTCTAAGGAAAAAGTAATTTAAATGTTTTTAATATGTGTTTGGAAGATGTTATTAGGGTATCCATCATTCTAAAAGATGTATTATTCTCATTCTGGAAAATGTTTCTTACGATAAAATGAAAATAATGTGAAAATAATAAATTTGAGGAATGAGATTTTATTCTTGAGACAACATTGAAAGATAGTAATGTGAAAATCACTAGATACATTATAGTGTTTATTCCTCACATATGACAAGGTGATATAAAAATCATGAAACATGGTAAAAGTCATGATGGTGGAGTATAAAACTTTTTTAATGATAATTCTTTAAAAATCTATGAAATTGGAATGGTTGATATTGAAGTGTAGAACTTTATATCTAAGGATGTTTTATTTTTTATGGGATAAATTATAACTTACATAGTGTAGGTCAACATTTTTATGATTGAAAAGAATTTATTTTTAGAAAAAAAATACCATAAAAGTGTGAAATATGGAAAAGTTAAAAAAAAGTAAAAACCTACTGAGAATATCTTCCAAATAAGATAATTCAACACTCTTGTTACTTGAGTGATGAAGATGAAACGGAATTTGTGGCACTAAATACTTGGGCACCTTGGAAAAAATAGTATGGAAAATATTTCTAAGGTTGATGTCATTCTTAAATTTCTAGAATTAAAAATAGGTGAATAATATATTTGTGTAACTTTTCCAAAAGGGGAGATGGCAAACAAAAGTCATAAAAGAGTTGAGATTCAAACTACCAGACAACTTGTTCACATTCATTCTGATTTATGTTGGATGATGAGACATGAATAAATAAATAAATTTATACTTAATCACTTTTATTTACTTTTTCCCTCATATGGTAAACTTCTTGCTTATGAAACACATTTTAGAGGATATTGGAATGTTCAAATTATTCAGAAAATATATTGAAGAATAAATTATGGTTCCCATAAAATGGTTGAGAATTGATTGTCACACAAAATTCACAGGCAATACATTTGGATATTATATGAGAAAACATAGTATCAAAAAATAGTATAGTGATCCCTATACACAACAACAAAATCAATTAGAAGAAGGAAACAATATAAATTTAGTGTAAATGGGAAGAAGTATGTTAGAAAAATACAAAATTTTAAAATTATATTATAGAGAAACAATTATTTATATGGTATATGTTCAAAATAAATTCTTTTGATACCGAAAACAAACCTGACTCTTTATGAAATGTTGTACAACAAAACACATACATTTACATAATTCACATTTCTTAGAACTCCATTTTTTCTAAAAATAAAAAATCCTAATCTGGGAATATTTGTTGAGAAAACTGAGGATGTAATTTTTATGTATTATTAATGAAATTGAATAAGTTAAAAATGTTGGGAAAATTTTAAAAATATTGTGTAATCGTATTATGTGAAATTTATTTGAAATCAAAATTACATAAAAAAATGTTATTGAGAATACTGATGACGATAAACTATTATTTCCAACTATTGTGAAATTAAGTCCAAACACTCTTATCAAGATTCATAAAATTAATGTGATGAGGAAAGTTTAGATGGGAAATAAACTTTGAAATTTCCTACTTTACAGAAAAAATGTTGGGTATAAAAACATAATTGGAAATTATAAGGCTATATTTAAAATAAAAATAAATTTGATGTTAGAAAATAAAACTTTACTTATCTCAAAATTTGTTCTATATTTTGTTTTTGAAACTATTATATACAAGGAATGGGTGGATGTTATGAATAAATAGTTGTATCAGATTGATATGAATGATAAATGGGAACTTATTTCATGACCATCAAATTAAACTTTTATAGAAACCAAGTGGATTTATAGAAAAATGTTAAATGGACATGGATAATATTAAATAAACAAATCTAGGATTATTTATTAAGGCTATGAACATGTGGAGTGCGTGGATTTTGAAGGTACATTTTCTCTAGTTTGCATATTATAATCTTTTAGAATGTTTCTATCAATTTATGCACATCTAAATTAAAAATATTTTTAGATGGATATAAAGTCATATTTCTTAACTAGTGAGATTGGGGAAGAATTTCACATTGAACAAACTTATGGATATAAACGTGATGAGGATTAAAATAATGTGTTTAAATTGAAGAAATATTTTTATGGTCTGAAACATGGTCCACATGATTTGTATTCAAAACATGATAATTGTTTGAGAATGCATAATTTTTATAAAGCAATAGTTCATAGAAACGTGTATGTTAAATATGTTGTCTTTTAAATAGTAATTGTAATTGATTATGTGGATGATATATTTTTTAAGGGGATGAATAAAAGGATTGTAAAGAGTTTTATGAAGAAATAGAAATGAATTTTGAAATTTCATTATTGGGAGAATGAATTTCCTTCAGTGGATTACTTGTTCAACAAAAAATATTTAATTTTCCTATCTGAAGAAAAGTATCGTGGGGAATTGTTAAAGAGTATTGGGATGTCAGAATCCAAATAAGTTAATACTCCAATATCAGTGAGCACAATGTTTAGTAAAAATGAATCTGTAAAAAGTGTGAATTAGAAATATTTTCATAAGCTGATAGGAAGTCTACTTTACCTCACAACATCAAGAAATGATACCTTTTATATTCTGACATTACGTTCTAGGTATAAAAGTAATACAAAATAATCACTTATATTGGAAGAAAAAAATGATATTTTTAAAAGGAACAACTTCACAAGGGTTGTTATACAAAAGAAATTGTGAGATTATGTTTAATGGTTATAATGATACAGAATGGGTTGGAAAATGTAATGATAGAAAATTAACCTCAGGAGAAACCTTTTTCTTTAGTGAATTTTGTGTGAGTCGGCATAGCAAGAAATAAATATCATTAGCTATAAAGATAGAAAAATCCAAAGATGATATTATTTCTCAATATTTTTTTGAAATGTTTTGAATGAAAGTTAATCATGAATATTTGAAATTAAAAGATTCTAAACCATTGAATATTCTTTGTGATAATCATACTAAAATTAATCATTCTATGAATCTTGTCCAACATTCACGATCAAACAATAATGATATAAAGTTTCACTTTATAAAATATAAAGTTTCTTCTAGAGATGTTTTTCCAGAATAAATTTCATTTAAGTATCAGATTATTGATATCTTTATAAAAGAAATGTCGACAGAAATGTTTGTGGAATTAAATCTATAACTACATGATCATCCTCCTCCCATTTATCCATAATCCTAATAAGGAAGAACCACCTATGTGATTTGGATTATATTTATATAGGGTTATATAATGTAAAAACATTTTACTTTTTACGAATATTCTTCTTATCATTCCTAAATGAATCTGAACATGTGGTTATTATAAAATGGGGGAGTGAAAATAAAAGTGATAGAGGAAAAGAAAAAGATAGGGGGGTTTTTATATTTACATGGTCAAAAAAATTTCCTTCCATCGAAGGATGAATTTTCTTAAAAACAATACTTTATATTGTAGTGTGGTGTCAAAAAACTCATCTTTGAGAAAGTATATATTTTGATAAAAGTTAAAAAAACTCGATTTTTTTAAAAAAATTGACCTGTGAAAAAACACTAGGAGTTGAAAAAGATTTTAACATGGGTTCTCTAAAAATCCAAATAGGTATATTGAATAACATTTTTGATAAATTATTTTAAAAAAATTATTGTGTTTTTTATACAACTAAATTTTTTTTATAAGAATTCTTTTCTATTCAGGAATATGACGCAGTCTATGATTATGAGTTTTGCAAGAAAGATGAAATTTTACTGAATTTTCAAACATGAATAGAAATAGGGAGACTTTTTTTTGTCTTTAATAATGTTTTTATAGACAGGGTTTTTCAGATAGATGTTTTTAGAATGAGAAGCACTATACATAGAGTATTAGATCCATCAACATTAGAGTTAGATCATTGGATCCAAAAAAATAGAGGTAGAATTGTTGATGGTTGGAAGTCTTAATTTTCTATAATATGAGAGAGAAACATAAATCATAATGATTTAAGAAAGAAATAAAAATTGTAATGATTTGAGAAACATACAGAAATCATAATGTGCTAAGAAAGAAAAATAAATCATAATGAGATAACAAATAAATAGATCATAATGAGATGAGAAATAAATAGATCATAATGAACATTAAAATAAAAGAAGATCTTAATGATCAGATTACGAAGAAGAATCAAAAACGAAGTTCCATAAATTTTATAATGATTTGAAGTGGTCAAACATTAAAATAATTTTTTTCATAAACCTCAGAGAAAATTATAGAGTATATAACAAGTAAAAAGTAATGTTTAAATACATGAGATTTTTTGTAATTTTTGAAATATTTTGAAGAGGGGAATGTTTTCATGTTTCCCACTTTTTTTAGAGTCATTTATTAATACATTATCAAATCATTCAGTTTTTGTCAATTTTTCACCTAAGTGGAAATGGAAGGGCACAGAAAAAATCAATTGAAATTCATTTATGGACAAATATCTCAGGAGGAGGATAAGACAAAATAATGTCTCGTTGACTAATTGAGAATGATCATATTGAAAAGATTTTATTGAATCACTGAAATTGTGAAAATTTGTTTGAAGTAGTTTGTAAAGAGAATTTAAGATATTTTGGGGGTTTAGATTGAGAATTTGATTATTGTGTTGTTTTTTAAAAAATAGTTTTGAGAAGTGGATATTGATTGAGGGATAATCGCATTGACTTCATCATATTTTGAAAATGGGATCCATCCAAATCAGACAGAGCATTCAGACTGATCAATTTGGGATCAGTTTCAATAAAAAAAATCTCAATATTTTATGTAAAAAATAAATATAAATAAACATGAGTCATTATAATCATTATTATCAATAGATATAAGGTTTCTAATGGTATTTGGAATATGTTTTATTCAGTTCTTTGGAAAATTGTATTTACAGAAACATATTGGTGTGGATATGAAAATGATGTAGGTTCTCACACTAAGTTCTAACCTTGTAAATATTCTATTCTTTACATTATTTCATACTTTTTCAGTCCTGAATATTTATAAAATAAGATAAACAAATAAATCTTAATAGGTTATAGGGGTTATGTTTTGAAATTTATTGAAACTAATAAAAAATAAAACAAATTATTCAAACCCCCTTCTCAGTTATTATTCAATCCATTGGAACTTCAAATCTTCTAATACATCATTTTTATGGAACCTTTTATAATAATATATAGTTAATTGTGGAATTAATCATTGTATTAGATCAAAACTAATGAAAATTCAATTGTAGAGCCAAAATTGTTGAAAAATATACATTGTGATAAATTGATTTTTATACATATAGTTTCTCCATCAAGATGAAATATTTTTCTATCAAATGATAATAGTTTCTCAAGAATATTATTTTTGAGGATAAAATGTATTTTAACAGGCCACCAAATTTTAGACACTAATGTTTTGAAAGGAAAGGGAAGTTAATTCTATAGTTTGTGGGACGTTTTGAGATTAGAGAATTCATTGGATAATTGGAATATTTTAAATAATTTTTACAAATATATATGTTATTACATAACATTTACATTCATCATAATTAATAATTTACATATCTAGTGATTCCATGGGTTGACTTTTGATAATTTTTATATATAGACTATGGTACTATATGTGGAAAAACTGATTTAGTTATTAGAATCAAGAGAATATATTCTAAGAAGATGTTGTATTAAATTAGAAAGAGTTTTATAGAAATATATAGAAATTATAAATAACAAATTTTATTGAAAATACCATATACTATGATAGTGGATAACTTGATTTGATAGGTTCATCCACCTAGTGATCATATCTAGATGAAAATGACTATATTAGAGAGAATTGTATCATTTATGTTCTTGAGTTATTTAATGATGTTGATTTTTTACTATCCATTATGTAGAGAAGTGTTATTGTTATGATTTTATGATTAAAAATCTATTTTTTTTAATGTAATGTGTTTTTGACATCATGTGACAATGGAAGTTAACAAATTATTCCAATTGAATTAATAGGAATAAGAAATTTCATATGATAAATGGAGATAGAAAGGAAATAATGTTGACATGAAATATATATTCTATGGTGGTCAATTTAGTACATTAAGAAAATTAATTCTATTGATTGAGATTAATTTTTAATATATCATTTCAATTACTAAACTCATTTGATCCTTAATCATAATATTTTCCATAGTCTATAGTTGAGAGGGGCTTAATGTTTTAAGTTGTGTGACATAAATGGATGAAATTTATAGATAATATTACATTGGGATTATATAATATAAATAAAGAATTTTAATTCATTCAATTTTCATGTGGGATTCAGTAGGAGTAACATTAGGTAGTCTAAATATGGGAGGGGTATTGATAAATTTTTCTACTTTTTTGAGATACATCTCAATGACTTGAGAAATATGTAAAATTTGGATGGTTTGGTTGATGGATTTAAATTATAAGGTAATGGATTGGGAATATAATTAATATTTGTAGAATTATTTTTCGTATATAATTTAATAATGTTATATCATGTACCTTTATTAGTGTATATAATATTAAACACTCTTATTCGTATTACCTATAATGTTGTGTAAAAGGAATATTTGAAATATTCCACATGAGACCTACCAAATTAAAATAGGAGTTCTGTTATTGATTAGTACATCTAAAATTTTACCCCCCAACTCCTTTAATTTGTAACTTGAGAGTTACACAAGTCTATTCCATGTGGCATGGGATATATCCATTTAGGGATATAGAGTCTAATTAGGAAATTCTAATATGGCACATGAAAATAAAAATTCCAAAAATTTAAGGAATTATGACTTCCTATATGTTAAATATAATTTATAATGTATTAATTTGATAAGAAACAAAAATAAAACATAGTAATGATATTTAAATAAAAATTATGGTAAAATCCATGAAATCCCTTTTAGGAAGGTTTCTTCAATACATTCCATGATATGAGTAATTAATATATGATTTATTGAATGATTAGAATCGCGAAATGACTCAATAGTCATGGTTTTTGTAATTATCACTAATTTTCTTTTCAAGAAAAACTTTTGTATAAAAAACTAATATTTAGTGTTGTTCTATTAAATTATTTAAATGAATTTTATTTGATATTTTCATATTTTATGAGTGAATATGAGAATTATTTTTTATTGGGATATGTTTTAAACAACTATAATTTTTTACCTTATATTACATGGAACATAAAAACATGAATTGATTTGAATGATTGGTATAAGGTAATAATTAATTTCTTATTGTTGGAAAGTTGTGGGATTGTACTTAAATTTGGGAATAAGGGATGTATTTTTTTTATAAAAGATTATATTACTATAATATATCATATAAACAATTAATTATTCTCTGTTATACCCTAACAAGAGTTAATTTTTCTGAAATCCTGGTGTTTTTAGTTTTTTGTATAAAATGGGGAGTTTGAACTATTTGGGGGTAAAGGGGGTGTTTCCTAAATGGTATTTTTAATAATGGTAGTATTGTAAAGGGTATAAACTCAATAATTTATTATATATTTTTTTCATTAAAATGTGTATTTTTCAACCAATTGTTTTCATATCATCTTTTTTATATCATGGTATCCAAATTCAGTGGTTAATTCAATGTTTTAAATAATCTTGTTTGATTTATCATCATTGGATATAATATATTTTATTGAATTTTTTCTATCATCTATATTTTTTGGGGTTTTGGAGAAGTCTTACTGAGTTCATGCACACATCAATGGAATTGTAACCATGATTGGTTATGATTCATCCAAATGAATGGTCTCATGAATTTTTATTGTAGAGTATCATAACCACATTGAATATGACTATGGAGGATTATTTAGGTTGGTAAATATTAATATTTATCTACATTTCCTTAGAATGATCAATATACCTTGCTTTTATTATTTTTAAAAAAAAATCAACAATGATAATTTTAAATGTTTTAATAAATAGTTTCTAATTCGACGTACACGATTATCGATTTCATTTAACATCGTTATTTCAAAAATAATTCCCTTCTAGTTTATTTTATCCCTCACGCTAGTCTCTATTATCTAGTGTCCAAAGGAATTTGATTGAGACTATTTCATTATTTAGTATATGTCTCCAGATTTGATACACAGGTTTGGTTGTTAAAATATCTCCATTTTTTATATTACACATTGTGAGGGAATACAATATTGAATGTGGAAATTACTTCATGACATGACTGGGATGTGTTAATATTTTCGGAAATCACATGTTCATTTAAGTGACAAGGTCATATAGATATCATTTCAAAAATTCCACACACGTCATATTGAGAAGGTAACTATCATGTATGAATTGGAATTTAGGAATCTTAACTTGTTTGTTCAAAATATAATATTATATATGGATCACAATATCATGAAATATATCTTTTAAAAACATTTTAATAATATTTCAAAACATTGGTGTATATATAATCATTAGAAATTTTTTCTTTATCATGTATATACACTGGATAAAGAATATTTGATTTTCAATTATTTGATCTAGAAATCATATATAATGGTGATTCATAATGATACTTTTTAGTTGACAGTCATTTGTATATTATCATATATATACATTAATATAATATTAATTTAAAGGAGTATTTTATTTTCTAGGATATTTATTATCCATATCAATTTGGATCAATTAATAGAGTCGTTTATATTTAATTCGGAATAAATTTTCTACTTATAACAAAAATTATATTGAATGTAAGATAATTAATTTGTTGAATCAGAATCTAACCCAAATATTAAAACTATTTCTTGTACTTATTCAGAAATAGGATATGATTTTAATTAATTTTTTCACATTTTCATTAACTTTTCAATAGATTTATGGTAATAAGTTAGTATGGAATAATCCCACTAAATGTTTTCATTTAAAAATGAATCCTATGACTCCACTGGTAGAGGATATTTTAATGCTCAAGTATGTGGAAGATAAGAAATTCCATGATTTTAATTGTAGATTTTTTCAAGTATTCCATGTTTTAGAATGATCTATTTTATGTTGTTTAAAACTACCCAACATCCTTAAATATATGGACAATTTGAGTATACCATACACGTATTGGGGGATGTGTTCTAATTATTAGTAGTGAATTCTAGAAGATCATTGATATGTTATATTACATTACAAAAAATTTCCTATAATAATATTCACCAAAAAATTTAATATATACTCCTTAGAAAAACATTATATGAAGTTATTTTAACCCCCCTTTCGTAGTCGAATATAGATAATGCTTCATTTTTATGGCCATGTATTGTTTTCCATCCCCTTAAAAGGGTCTATCAAATAGTAAAAATGATAGGTATAACAAAAAATGTAATAATATTATATTGACCATCATTGATGTTCTATATGATTTTATTACTGGTGATCATGTTAATATTTATGGGTAAACTCATAGTGGATATTACTAGGTAGGTAATCAAGATAAGTAATCACCTCAATATGTGGGGTCAAATGAGAATATTGATTAAATGAAGGAAATTTTATATCATTTAACTATAGCTCATTGGTACTGCATAAAATATAATTCCTTATTAATTTAAAAGGTTTTAATGTACAAACTAGATCCCTCATATATTATCAATTGGAATTATGTTTCATTAAATCGACGAACCAATGTTTTCCAAAAACACCTTTTGAAATATCTTGGGTTTTTCAGGAGGTATGGATCTTTTTTTTGGGTTAAATGGGTTTCAATACCTTTTTTCATAGACCCTATGACGGGTTGTGGTCCAGTTGGGTTTTTTTTGGGGAAAGAAATGGGAAAACATGCTGAAATCTAGTCGTAGGCCAGGTACACATCATGTACTTGGTATTAATGACGTTTAATTCAAGTACACACTGTGTAATTGGCCATCCCAACATGTAGAAATTCTGTATTAGAAAAAAATAAGTCAGAGTACATGTTGTTTACTTGAGGTACACATCTTTTACTTGACCAGCGATGATTTTTTTAAAGAGGTAGTGGCACTTTTTTATGAATATAATGTTTTATCTCATTTTTTGAACCCAAGAAACATCTATTGTTGTTTTTTAAGTATTGAAGCCATCCAGAATCCTATTCAAACACAGTCTTTCATGTTGGAATCATATCGGTATGTAATCAATTCATTTTTAGTCAGTCTTGATTCGGCCGAACAATGATTGTGCTCTTTGGATTTATAATCATATGCCCTAATAATCTATTCTTTGTCTGTTAATTCGATTTATTCTAAACCAGGACAAATCAGGACACGATACTGGATGAGTTTTCTACTACTGAGATGAGTTAGGTGGTTTATACTTTCCATCATCTTATCCTGGGGTTTTTCCAGAGTTTGGATGATATTCCATTTGTCTGGCATTCTGGAGAGGTCTCTTTTTTGAGTGAGTAGGTTTTAGTAGCTGTAGTTGGACCTACTATGGTTGACCATGGGTTCCATTTAGATGAGTTGGAACCCGTTGCTCATTTCGAGGTCCCCTAGGGGTGCGCCTTAAGGGAATAACCTATTTAAGCCTATTTAAACCACCCAAGGTATGTGTTCATGTGCTTTCCTAGGTAGAGGAATCCTATTAATTACTTGATAGCTTGAATAGATAGTTTAGGAAATGTACTACATCCTTGATCATTGAATATCATGTTATGCATCAGCTATATAGATAGTTTGGCATGTTAAATGGATGATATGGGTGGGTATACCTATATATAAATTATTAATGACATGTTAAATGGTTTATAAGGTATGGTAGGCAAATATGATTATGATAAGTGGTTTTCATGAGTGGTTATACTCATGGATTGTGCTTGTTGACATGAGTGGGTATACTCACCTGGTTATAGAAGGTTAACTTGAATTCATGAATGCTTTACTGCTTAATTGAATTGTTTCACAGCTTCCTTGGACTTCTCTCCTTGTATTTGGAATGAGTTAGTGGACGCCTTAGGTTGATTCTACCACTTGGTTCATGATTCTGTGGGATGCCTCGAGTCTTGCAACCCTGTAGGATTCGCCTTGCTTGGTCACGTATATAACTTGTTATTGCCTTGATCATAGGATCCCAGCCAGTGCCTAAACGAGTTTCCACCAGGGATTCCCATGGGACTCAATAGGATTCCTCAAACACGCTTCTTAGATCTGGCCCTTTGTGGTCTAGATATTTATTACGTGGATGCCTTTGTCTACTAACACCTTGTATCCTGTCCACAGGGTATATATTTCATTATATGGTGTGGCCATGGTATACTTGTTTTCCTTATATAGCATAGTTAAGGGTTATAGGGTACGGATTGATATACAATGTGGTCATGTCACTTGTTTACTTGTTACAGATTCCTTGTTAAGAGATGACTCGATTTTGTAGGTAGCCTTGAGGGATGTTTAGTTTTTACTTTATAGTAGTAACATACCATGAGAATATGCACTTACATTCTCATTGTTTACATTTTCTAGCATCCTCCTATGTTTTTACTGGATGGCGGAACACAAGCTGCTGAGTTGTGGATAGAAACCACGTTAGAATTTTTTAAGAAACTAGAGACACCTCTAGAGTAGAGTTTCTAGCTCAATACTTATATGCTATGTGGATTGGAGAAGTGCTGGTGTTATGTATTAAACTAGGTAGATGTGCTACGTGATATGGGTTGGGATGATTTCCAAACCTGCTTCTACGACTACTTTTACCCCTTGACTCTACAAGTAGAGAAGCTAGCGCGTTCATGCATCTAGAGAAGGGTGTGATGATAGTTATGGAATACTCTACATGATTTAGAGAGCTACAAAGATTTTCACCGATGTATCTAACTGATGATATGTCAAGGGTGAGGCACTTCAAGGAATGTCTCTGACATGCTATCAGATCTCAGGTCAATGTGTTCAGGTTCCCTTATATCATTGTGATTGTGTATGAGGGGATGATTACATAGTGTAACATGAGGGAAATTGGGGGTACATAACATGGGAGTACTGTTTTTCATCCTGGTGGATCTACGTCTTCAGTCAGGAAGTGTTGTTTGGAGGCTTCATGCAACATGAGTGCTAATCAGGTTGTGGGAGAAGACAAGTTGGTATTTTTCCATCATATTGGAAGGTGAGGCCACATGAAAAATCTGTGGGAATGTGACCTGGTCGAGTGCTGAGCTTTTGTCGTGATGGGGCACACGCAACAATTTTTCAAGACCTTCCCTCCAGTTATGAGTGGTAAGGGTAAGATCTAACATCAGGCTCCGGAGAAGGTTCATCAACTCTGAGTTTGGTTGGGAGATGGAGTAGTGCAGGCCGGCCAGGCTAGGGAATTGGTGGTCATGGTCGGGGTGGTCATACACTGGGTTCTCAGAGTCATTAGGATTAATCAGCTCGTGGTAGCTTTGTATGGTCACATGTTTGTGGTATAGGTTAGGCTTATGCATTGCAACAGAACCAACAGAAGTAGGATCTGGGACCGTCTACAGTGAGAGGTATGAGTTTATTAGCTTCTACTATTGCATATTCTCTTTTCAATACAAGTGCCTCTCATATCTGTATCTCTGAATGAGTGGTAAAGATACTCAGGCTTGTTATTTTTCTTTCTCAGAGCATTCTGACACTAGAAACACCATTGGGAGTTAGAACGGGTGATGTACGCTAGTGTTTGGAGTGTCCCCTTGAGTTTTAATGGTGCTAATTTTTCAAGGATCTATATATCCTCAAGATGACTGGGATAGACGTCATTCTCACGATGGACTAGCTCATATATTATCGAGCGTATGTTGATTTTTGTCATTGTAGGGTGACTTTAACATCACAAAAGGGTGTCTTTTTTATTCAAAAGGGTAAATGGAATGTCTAGGCAAGCAGAGTTGGACCCAAGCATCGTGGGCTCGGTGGGATGATAGCCCAGATTACTATTTTTTCTTTGGATGATCAAGGAGTGAGTTTGGTAGACTTTCCTGTAGTGGTTAAGCGCTTCATAGAAGTCTTTCGTAATGAATTTTTTAGTATACCTCATAATAGAGAGGTGTATTTCACCAAAGATCTAGTTCAAGGAGCTATGCTGGTATCCATTCTTCTTTATAGGATGTCTTCGATGGAGTTGAAGGAGCTCAAGAGGCAACTAGAGGATTTGGAGGAGAAGGGGTTTATCAGATCCTGTACTTCTCCATGGGGTTCACTAGTCCTTTTCACAAAAATGGCGGAAGGAACTCTTTTTCTATGCATGGATTATCAGAAAAGTGAACCAGTTGATGGTTAAAAAACAATATCCCTTACCACAGATAGATAAATTTTTTGATCAGCTTCAAGGATATTGAATGTTATCAAATATCAACTTGAGATCAGGATATCACCAGGTGTGTGATCGACCTGCAAACATACCTCATACTGCCTTTCGTAGAATGTATGGGTTATATGAGTATCTGGTTATGTCGTTTGGTCTCACGAATAGACCAGCAGTTTTCATGGCGAGGATGAACCGAGTGTTCCATCCTTACCTTGAATCTTTTTTGGTGGTTTTTGTGGAAGATATCTTCGTGTATTAGCACAATCAAGACAGCCATGTCAACCATCATCTGATCATTTTGAATACACTAAGAAGGCATCAGTTGTAAGATAATCTCACAAAATGCAACATTTTGATGGATGGGATTCACTTACGGGGTCACATTATCATTGAGACAAGAGTGTTAGTGGACCTAGAGAAGGTGAGATCTGTAGCTTCCTAGGAACATCCCAAGAACGTTTTTGACATATGGAGTTTCTTGGGGCTAGATGGTTACTATTGGTGTTTTATATAGGAATTCTCATGCTTAGAGGTGTCGTTTATGGGATTGACTAATAATGGTGTGTAGTTTGTGTGTTTCAAATCTTGTGAGACAAACTTTCTAGAGTTGAATGGGAGGATGACATTAGCACAAGTTCTAATACTTCTAGAGCCGGGCCATATTTACATAGTGTACTATGATGCATCAGGTATTGGGTTGGGTAGAGTGCTAATGTAAGGGGGTTGATTAATGCCTACGAGTCTCAGCATCTGAGGCATCATGAGAGGAAATACCCTACACACGATCTCAAGATATCTACGGTTGTCCATTATTTGAATATCTGGAGGCATTATTTACTGGGAGATGGTTTTGTGGTGTACACAGACCACAAAAGCCACATGTACATCTTTAGGCAGCATGATATGAATTTGAGGTAGCGAATGAGGGTGGAGTACCTATAGTCTATTCACATTTATCTTCCCTACACACCTAGAAAGGGAAATGAAGTAGCCGATTTACTAAGCAGGAGGACTTAGATATAGGCAGTGCAACAGGTCAATAGCGAGTGGCACGTTATGGAATTGTTCTCTGGGATGCATATGGAGGATCACAAAAGACATGGACTAACAATTATTTCATCCTTAGTTGTTACCTTTTCCCTTTTAGATATGGTTAGGATGAGGAAGATTTGGGATTGATAAGTCCTAGTTCTGTGAGAATGTGTGGTAGGTGAGGATCCTCTTCCATGTTGGACAGTAGGTGATGATGAGATCATGAATATCCATGAACTCGTTCAGGTTCCATTCGATAAACATGATGAGTTGATGCATGAGTCTGATGCTTCATCTTGGGAAGTTCATCCTGGGGTTACCATGAAGTATCCTGACATGCGATGTCAGTACTGGTAGATGATAATGAAGAGAGAGATCACTAGTTTTGTTATGAGGTCTTCCTCCTATTAGTAGGTGAAAGAGAAACATCAGTGACCAGTTGGGATTTTATAGAAGTATCTCATTCCGAAGTGGAAAAGGTATGATGACAAGATGGATTTCATGAATGGTTTTCCAAGGTCTCCATGAGGTAATGATGTGTTTTGGATTGTTGTTGACAGGCTTTAGAAGGTCGCACACATCTTATAAATCAAAAAGAACTTCAGTATTGATGACCTTGGAAAGTTGTACATCTGAGAGGTGGTATGATTTCATGGGGTCCTACGCACTGTCATTTCGGATAAAGATGAACACTTTATGTCTTGTTTCAAGCAGTGCTTTTAGAGGGTCTTGGATACAGAACTACTTCTGATCACAACATACCACCGTCGGACTGATGTCCATTCAGAGTGTACGATACAGGTTCCATAGGACATGCTACGAGCACGCATCCAAGATTTTGGGGGATCAAGGGAGAGGCACATTATCCTAGTTGAGTTAGCCTACAATAATAATTATCAGGCGATAATAGATATGGAACCATATGAGTATTTATATGGTAGGCTATTTCGTTCTCCTATGTGTTTGGTGGAGGTAGGAGATGCAGATTTACTGGGACTGTGTCTCGTATATGAGTCTTCTTAGTATGTCCAGTTGATTCAGAAGTGGATGGCTACTGCACAGTCTCATCATAAATCATATATCGATCACCATAGAATACCTCTAGAGTTTGAGGTTGGGGATCGGTTTTTCATGCATGTTTAACCGAGTTTGGAACACTGGTGGATCTAGAGACAGGGTAAATGTTCACCAAGATATGTCATGTCATTCAAGAATGGGGAGAATGTCAGTTTGGTTTCCTGTCGGTTGCAGTTTCCTTAGAGGTACTGAGCCATGCACTAATTATTCCATGAATCTCAACTGCATCACTACCACTCTAACAGTCTCACATTTTTTCAGCCCGACGAGGTTGAGTTGTAGGTTGATGCATCATTTGAGGAGCATAGGATTTGTATAGCTGACATGATCATGAAGGTTCTATGAGGATAGTCAGTTCCTATAGTACGAGTGATATGGTTTCAAAGATGTTTATAGGATGAGACTTGGGAGAGGGAGGCCGGCATATGTGCTTAGTGGCTGGAGTTGTTCTGAGGCAGATCTTGACCACCCTTCAGAGAGAAATTCGGGGACAAATTACTATAAGGGGGTAGGATTGTAAGATATATGGTTTTTCTTGGGCTATATATCTTATTTTTTTGGATAAATGTTCATCTTACCTTTTTATCTTAGACCCTAGGCCAGGTAGTTGGCTGGTTGGTTTGTTTTTGGGAATGAAAAGGGAAAACAGGCTGAAATCTGGCTGCAGGCCAGGTAAACGTCAAGTACATGGTCTACACATCATGTCCTAGGCCATCACGATGTGTAGTTAGTCTGGATCAGAAAAAAAAAGAAGATGTAGTACATGATTTTAACTTTCCCAATGAGGTTTTTTAATAAAATAGGTAGTAGATTATTTTTTATAGACAGTATGTTTTCTCTCATTTTAGAACCCCAAAATCATCTCTTCTAGTTTTTCAAGTATTGAAGCCATCCGAACTCAAATTCAAGCGACATCTATTGAATTGGAACAATATATTTAAGTAATCGAGTCATTTTATTCATTCTTGATTCTCCATAACAACGACTTCATTGTTTGGATTTAGTCTCATATACCATAATTATCCCTTTTTTGTCTGTTCTTCATATATCTTCCCAAACGAGACACATCAACACACAATACTAGATGAGATTTATACTACCATGGCATGGTGGGTGTACTATAATTTCGTTCAGATTTTATTGACGTTTTTAGAGAATTTGGATGAAATTCCATTTGTCGGACTTTCCCGTGAGGTCTCATTTTTGAGAGAGTATCTTTTAGTAGCTATAGTTGGTCCTAGTGATGTTGACCATGGGTTCCGTTTAGGTGTGTTGGAACTTGTTTCTCATTTTCAGGTCCCCCAAGGGGTGCACCATAGAGGAATAGCTTGTTTATGCCTGTTTAAACCACCCAAGGGGTGTGTTCTAGTGCTTTCCTAGTAAGGGGAATCTTGTTAATGACTTGATATCTTGAGTATCTTGAAAAAGAGATGTATTTCCTCCTTTCCCATTAAATATCATGTTATTCCATGCCTATTTTGATATCTTAACATGTTAAATCAATGATATGGGTGGGTATACCAATATGTAAATGATTAATGACAAGATAAATGGTTTATATGGGAGGGTAGGCCCATATTCTTATGATAAATGGTTTTCATGAGTGGGTATACTCAGGGATTGTGCTTATTGATTTGAATGGGTATAATCAAATGGTTATAAATGTTTTAGTTGAATTCTTGAATCCTTGAATGCTTAATTTAATGGTTTTATAGATGCGTTGGACTACTCTTCTTGGATCTGGAAAGCAGTAGTGGATGCCTATGGATGATTTTATTCCTTGGGTCTTGATTGCATGGGATGCCTCGGGCCTTTCTACCTCATAGGATCCGGCTTGCTAGGGATCACATAGTACTTTCTATTTCCTAGATCCTAGGACCCCTACTAGTGTTTAACTGAGTTTCCACCAAGGATTCCCATGGGACTCGATGGGATTTCTCTGACACAGTCCTTGGATCCAGACCTCCGTGGTCTAGATATTTAATACTTGGATGCCTTGTTCTGGTGATGCCTTGGATCTAGCCGTCGGATTATATATCTCACTATATGTGCATAGTGTGGGATACTTGTCTTCTTAATATTGCATGGATATGGGTTTCAAGATACAGATGGATGTACGACGTGGCCGTGGGACTTGTTAACTTGTTATAGCTGCCTTGTTAGGAGATGACTCTCTTTTGAATGTATCCTTGAGGGTTTTTCAGTTTTACTTTATAGTATACTTATTCCATTGGCCTATGCACTTACTTACCTATTGATTACACTATCTACCACCTTTGTGAATTTTTGTTAGAAATGCATAGGCCTAGTTGGTTTCCTAATGGGATGTTTATCTCAGACACATTTTGGGCCTCCTCAGGGACCCAAACACATTATATGGTTGTAGGTGATGATAGAGGCAAGCTCCCTTGTACAGGTTGTTTACTATGACTTTGGATTAGTGGATCATAGGACTCAGATGAGGCTTGTGATGCTAGGATACCTTTTTGGTATTTTGTTCATTTTGGGACTTGTACTATATTACATTTTCTTGTACCTTCTTTAGTTGTTTTCTAGACACTTCTACCACCATTATCATTTTTTTATATGAGATGCTTCTAGTTATTGATAGGTATATTCCTATCTACTTGTATTAATTTTATTTGTATACTTATTTATCTTTTCTATTATTTCATGTTTGTGACTTCCGCTGGGATACTCTGGTAATGAGTACAGAGTATCCCCACTAACTCACATATTCCCTCACTTCTAGTCGGTAGCCTCTGGCTGTTAGGGAGATACGCTTGAGGCCTTGTGACCAACCAAACTCGGGGAACCGTTTCGGGTGGCATCAAGATCTAGGACGTTACACTATTTTAAAATTGAACATCATGAAAGGATATTATGTGGTAAATTTTTTTCAATGTTATAAATTCATTGGAAACATGACACCATTCATGTATAAACATTGGAGAATGAATTATTTATATAGAAATATTGGTTTTATAAATTCCCTGATGATAATGATTTCAATCAACACATTAAAAGGAATTAAATTTCATGATATTTTTATAAGACTCCTAATATTGGTATGGAATTTCAATAATTGAGTTATATTAGATTTCATGATGGATTTCGAAAAATATGGCCTACTTGGAAGTGTTTTGGGGTATGAATATTTTGTAGTATGGTATGTTAACCCTAAAATATTGATTTTAACAACCTAAATTATTCATTCTGCTACGCTCTATTGTTTACCTTATTTTATTTTGAGTATATTATTTGTTGGTTTCATTTTTGAATGTGCTAGAAGGGAATAGTGGGTTCCAATTGGGTTTGTGGTCATCATATTGTAAGATAGTGAGGACCATTGTTGTGGTGGAGGCCACAGTATTTCTTGGAATTACCTATTTAAAATAGGAAAGTATAAAATTGGTATATCCAAGGGTGGAATGTTCTAGGTGTTCCCAAGTCCTGCATGGCAAAAATGGGAACCACCACACCATAGTGGTGGGTGTGGTGAGCCAAAACAGCATGTATTCTATCACCAATACATGGATGGTCATTGTGACTTTTCATTTATGTGAAACCACCATGTCATGGTGGGACACACAAGGCTATGGTTGTGTGGGTTTTAGTTTTAAAATGTTCAAACAAGTCATAATATTTCAATGGTGTATACTCTATCCACATAAAGCCTTAATGAGGGGTCACAAAGCATCATTGAACTCATGTTCAATATATTAAACTTAATAGACCCCTCCATTTATCTTATATTCCAAATTAATGGTGTTCCTAGTAGTGGATTGAGTATTTTTTCCTACCAATGACTTAGGGTGTCCCCCTCTCTTAATGGGTTGATATTTTAATTTAATCGTTTTTAGTATGGTATCTATTTTTATCCCATCACTAATCATGATTGTAGGGGTAACGAACCAACCCAAATACCATCCAAAATGGTACATGACCAGACAAATCACATACTAGAATGGAATTTCCAATCCCCAATGGTGCTGACTAGCAATAGATTCTTAAAAACAATAATAGGGAATGATTTATCCCAACATGAGGAAAAAATTTCATTTATATGCACAAGACATTGAGAAATAGCAGAAGATAGATATATTCCATAACTGAAACCAAACAACTAAAATTTATAAATAGTCTCCAAGTATAATCCCATCAAAAAACGACTAATAAAAAAGAAAACCCCAATTAATCCATGTGATAGTGTGGGTAGACTCCCACCAACTCACCACCAACTACCCATCAAGCAAAGAAAACAGCTCACCACCTCCCTGCAGTGCCTTGCCTTTCCCTACATCGAATTAAATACAATGGTCTCCACATGACCAAATATGTAAGTATGGTGTCAGATAACATGCTCAGTGGGTTCCCACCCAAGCGTTCTATAAAAAGTCTCTTTACTACATTCCATGTATGCTCATTTGAAATAAAACATGTCATGATAAGTTGTAAAGTATTTTTAACAAAAACAAGGTAAATATTTATATTTTTTCAAAACTTCTCAAACAGAGGAAGTTAAATAAATTTCAAGAATAATTTTCTATTTATCATTTAGAAAAATCCAACGAATGCATATCATAGGAAAACAAGTACAAATACTAGCATTGGTAAATCACACAGAGGGACTCAACAGATCAGTCTAGTAGACTATGCATACCACAACATTTACTAGTGAACCACATTTCATTAGAACACCTGACTAAGATGAAAAAAAACACCCTATGAGAGATCCCCCCACCAACAATGTCAGGAACTATCCCCTAAAACAACTACCATAGGGAGAAAAGAAAATTCCATTGAGATAACCTACTAATGGTAATATAAATGATGTACCTAAGATAAGCCTTCCACTTATGTACCAAAGGATTATAATGTGCTTCATTTAATAAATCCATTCAATGGTTTGAATATTACACTTTTTTAATTTACAAAAAACATAGGAAACCCACTTTTATCACTAATTAATTCACATACACAAAACAATCATACTGAATTTATATGTAAATTAATTTATAAAAATAGGAGAAATACAGTTCATTAACACGAGTTAGAGATGGAACCATCTAACTGAAAACTCAGGACCACACATGCCCGTAAAGAAACCTCCCTGCGGAGAATGTAAAAATGAAAAAAATTCCTTAAAATCAATCTAAACATATTAGACTTGATCCAATTTTCCAAAAAGTTTTTTTGGAGGATAGGAAATCACACACACTAAAAGAATGCACACCTTTCATACCATAGAAAACAATGGAAATGCCCCCCCAAAACATGATGGATATGAAATTTCTGAGTGAGATAGTAGCATCATGTGAGCCCTTAAATGGAACTCAATGTAGCTAGAAGAAATCCTAAGCATAGTCTTAGTAGTCAATTCATGCTATATACATGGAAAGATCGCCAAGGAGTGGATCATTGATAATATTCTTCAATTTTGGGTAGATAATTCATGTTCAGACTCAATGTTAGTGGCTTCCAATGGATTTCTATTCATGTGGGAAGATGGCTCACAAAGAGAGGATCTGCCGAAATATGTCTCACGTTATAAGGGGTTAGGTACTAGTTCATACTAAAAGATATAAGGTATAATTGGTAGTGGTTCAAGGATTGGGTAGTTGGAATACAACTTTATACATTTATCATGGTAGGGAGAGTGATACCAAGAAGTTGGGGGATGTGGTTGATAGTGAGTATAGCTTCACAAGAAGGATAAGTTATGTGAAGTTGGACTTCAGGCCAGTTTTCTAGGGTTGAAATGACATGTTTAGAGTAGGTCGGGGATCCATTGAAATTTTTAGGGGCTTCCTATGTGTGGTCTTTTTTATTTTTATTATTGTCAAATAAAACACTTGGGCATTAGGTGAACATATAAACGGTGAGTTAACCACATACTGATTAATATGTGATCATCAGGAATTATGA
This sequence comes from Viscum album, assembly GCA_963277665.1. Classification (NCBI taxonomy): domain Eukaryota; kingdom Viridiplantae; phylum Streptophyta; class Magnoliopsida; order Santalales; family Viscaceae; genus Viscum; species Viscum album. Next base: position 666,830,860 of record OY728120.1, on the reverse strand, counting down.
ATGATATTTTTTAGAAGAATTGTAATAATATAACATATGTAAGAATTTTAAAATGTGTAGGACTTTATGGGATTTAGGTGTGATGGGAGACTTCTGGGTTTCATGTGTGATGTGGGACATTCATGCAACATCTATAATGGAATACCTTATGATAATCATATGTGACATGTGTGTATGTGTGTGTGATGAGCATCTATTGAGATGAAAGGATGGTAATATATAATTACAGTAGTTTATTTCTCTATAGTAATGGTCGATGTGAGACCATAAGATTATTTTTATTAGGTTTGGGAAATCACAAGGTAGGTAATTCTTAATGTGGGGAGTGTCCCATGTGGATTTTTCCATGAGTAAGAGACTGATGTAGTCTAGATTTTGTAAATGATATGGATATGTACAGTATCATCCCATGGTATGAGAAATTGAATAGAATGATGCTCACGATATGAGAAAGATTGAGTAAACATGTAACTAAATAGCACATGGACGATCTATTGTAATTTAGGGAGGTTTTATGATTCTTTGATTTGAGTGGGTTAAAAATTACAATGGAATTTGAACATTCAATTTCATGGGTAGAACAAATATGGATTTATTATCTGGAATGTAATTTTGAGATTTGGATAATTATAATTTTTTTATATTGGTTAAGGCCTAAATGGTATCTCTAGGGTTTGGTTGAGTTTCAAAATTATTTGGCATCAAAAAACAAATTTCTAGAGATATGGAACTATATTCATGGTTTGCACAAATTTTTTCTAACTATGAACTACAACTGTGTGAGGTGGGGTTTACTTGGGATAAAAACTCCAACTATTAGAGCATGATTTTAAAAACATTCTAGCCCAATTGTTTTCCTCATTAAAGGGGCTTGAATTACTAATTTGACTCCATTTTTAATAACTCTTGATCTTAATTTTTTCTTACCCATTCCATATAGTATCACATTCTGGTTTTTCCTCTTTCCCTCTTATCTAGTTTTTGAGGATTCACCCTAGTATGATATATCATTCAAGTGTATTCAGTCATGTTGAATCCCTCTTAGTCAGTCGCTCATTCATATAGTAACTTTTCACTTTTTCTCTTGTTGACTGGAATTCCATTTTCATGTGAGATCATGTACCCTATTTCCTAAGAATCTATATAATTCCCCATTTTCACTTTTTTCATAATTATTCATATGATTGTATTCAACAATCATAAATCTATGGGTATAAATTATATGTTACCCAACCTTCTCTGAATTTATATGTGTGTTTATATGACACGTGATATATAAGAATGAGTGACATCATCTAGGTGATACTATTTATATATATAAATATATTTTTATATTATTATTAGGAGATTTTGAGGGGTTAGTCTCATTTTTGATAAGTTACTCATGAGCCTCATATGACATTGTCATGGTGAAATTTAGTTCTTTGTTTGTTCAGAAGGATATTCCCAGGGTTGTAAATTATTTAAATTGAGCCAATGAGTATGTGGGTTCCATGGGAATGTTTTGGGCCTGGGGAATGATACCAAGGGTCATGTTAAATCACTAGATAAATTAAACATGGTTCATATTTGGGTATGGAGTATTTTTAGAGGTGTATATTAAGATGTGGGTTGTTTCTGCACACCGAGGATGGACATATAGCAATGTTAGGGTCATGTGTACATAGGATATGGGCCCAATGAGGTGGGTTGACCACTCAATGTGGGTGAAAGAACATATAGACATAGTGTAACAGGGTATAATTATGAACACCATAAAAAGAGAGGTGATCACCATAGTAATCTTCATACAATTATGTTTGAGACCAATGGATGGGTACTGAGGCTCACTGATATATTAGGGGTAACGAGTTGGGACTATAAAAGGATAAATATCGATGTGCATTGGGATGTGGGGTTTTCGAGTCAATGATGATTTATTAAATGGAATGCCAATGAAATTGTGATATATTTATGTGAATTATAATGGGATGTAATATTTACCCAATATGTTTTATACATGGTAATAGTTTCCATGATGTACCATGTGGTAGGGATATGTATGTGAAATTGATGGTATTCTCAGTATGACTAGTTCTGGATTCATATTTCTACTCTAACGTTCTCCAATATAGATAAATAATTCTTTCAAGATGTTAAGAATAAGTGAATTGGTTATGTGATGTGTGGGTATGTGTTATTTGTTTATGTTTTACATGCATAGGTATATGTATGGAAGTAAGATACAAATATTTTTTTTCCTAATAAGTTCATACTCACATAAAATGCATTCCATATGGGATGCATGAAATATTTATAGAATTTATTATAATAAATGGATCATGGTTGTGGTATAGAGATTAGTGAGTTGGGGGATGTTGAGGTGAACCAAATGGATGGCTTGGTTTTGGAAGATGGACTAAGTGGTTCATCTACACTGAGTTGAGTTTCTTTTTTATTTTTTTCTTAGGTACTTATACAGTCAATCCACAAGAGATATTTCATGATTTTGTATTATTTTCATAACATGTAGATATTTTTTGGTATGAATATTAGGATTAATTATGTGTATTAATTGGTGTGGTTTCATTTTTCTTCAATTGGTTGTGTATGAACTCTTCAATGTTTCTTTTTTATTACTATTATTATTATTACTATTATCACAAATTGGAATAGTATCCTCTATATCATCCAATAGACCCATACTAGTATTTTAAGCCTTTTCTGTATGGGGATGTGAACTTAAGTCCCAGTTGTGAACCCGTTTGGTGTCACTTAGATCATTTCATTACAATCACCCCTTTCAAAAAACATATTAAATTAAATCAAATCAATTTTTATTTGGGAACATTTTAACTTTTCAAGGATTTGATTTTCATTATTCCTAATACAAAATAATGTTACCCCCTTTTCATCCATTATTATTCCACTTGTTTAATTCCTATTCACATGGGGATACATGTAGTCCCAAAAATTAATATGACATGTGAACCAATATTATATTATAGAAACAATTCCCACAGAACATTTATCTTCTATAGAAATATGATCCTTCAATATGATAAGTTCTTATGGTTCAATGAAATTTTCTAAAAAAATTTCCCCTATGAATGAGGAATATTTTTATTCTTGTTATTATCAAATTTCATGATGTGATGTATTTCTCACACCCTTTCTCAAAAAAATCATTCCAGTCATTATTTCTAGAATAATATTGGTCAGTAAATTTAGTTCAACTTTTTTGATTATTAGGTGTAGAATTCTCTAGATTCATTTAATGATTTATTTTATATGCATGAGAAGTTTCATAGTTTACCTCGAAAGCATTTTTAAAATTCTCCCTCCTTTTCATAATTTTACTTTTATCCCCATGATATATCTATTGAGTTTTAGAAAAATCATCTTCTTTAATAGTGAGTTAATAAAGAGGATATTCCTCTATATTTATGTATTATACTAATTTAATATCTAGGATTATAAAATTTTCAATGTAAACATCTTATTTTTTTAATTAATTACTCATTTAAAATATTATTTTTCTCAATTTATTTCTTAAGAATTCAATTTTATTTATTGATTTTTTTTCTCCCTAGACAAGAAATTTCTTCTAATATCAGTCGATATTATTGATAGATTTATTCACCTTATTTGTCTTCACTACTGGTAGTATATTTCTATCATTCCAAAATACTAGTGATAGGTTTAAACTTCTCCGTATTTTCATATTTTGATGAGGTATTTTCGTTAGATTCATATTCAATATTATTACATAACATGACTATTACATTCTTTAAAATGAACCTTTTCATGCATTCATTAGATTTGTTCTCTTCCTTTGATGATTTTATCAAGTTCGTCCACTGAAATTTTTCTATAGAATCATCTTCATGTTCCCCATATTTAATTTTTTGAAATTTATTTATGAAATTTAAAATGCCACCACTTTTAAAGAATATGAGTGAGAGTTTTCCTTTTTTTTACTTTCCTGTACCTTTTTGATAATTTTTGGAGAGAAGTGAGATAAATATATAATTTTTTTCAGTATCAACTTCATGTTCTCTTATTGTTTGTGTAGTAAATTCTAAAGTTACAATTTATTATTCTTATTTTTCTCTAGAGTAAAAAAATCTATTTTATCCTTAATATTCATAATGAATTCTGAATAATTTCACATCTGATGTGAAAATAGAATTTTTGATAATTAATCAATATATAAATAATAACTTTCTTAAAAAGTTTATGATTTAGGATCAAAAAAGTTTAGAATGTTTCTTAATAGTTTTATAAACATGGTAGAATCTTTTGAGACATCTCTAAATACTCTGATGTTGCTGACAATTTCATCAAATATAGTGAATTACTCAACAAAAATTTCATCATATTTCATTTTAGTATCTTCAAACTTAATTCATGAGATTTAGTTAATTTTCTAATTTAATTTTATAATTCATAGACAGATACTTTCGTGTTTTTTTTTATAAATTTAAATTGCATTATTGATACCCACCACTATCATCTACAAAAACTCTAAAAATTCCATTATAATAACATTTCAATAATTTCCATGGACCAAAATATTTATTTTGATAGAATATATCCTAGTAATATCCTTCTTAATTTTTTGAAACCCAAAAATAGCCAGATCAACCCCCTCTAAACCCAGATAAATAAGATAGAGTCTCATTTTATTTTTTTCGTCCATGATAATTTTATACATTAAAAGTAGGAATACAAAAGATATTAACTAAAATGATATTATCCATGAAAAGAAACATAAGTATCTCATATAGTGAACCTAGATCCTCTGATACCAATTTTTTTCATGGATTTTGAGAACCACTAATATGGGGGTTTGAATCAATGGTAATCATTTACTATTTATTCTATCATGAAATTAAACCCTATAACTTCATAGAGTTTATATCAATTTAATCATTATAAATATCAACCCCACTTTTTATGAAATTTTAGGTAACATACGTAGATTGAAAAGTATTTTCAAGGATTTCCCCTAGTGTGGGTGAATACATTCTCGACATGGAGACTCTCATGGGTCCATGGAAATTCAGTATACAATGAAGTATATAATATTTATCCATCTAATTTTATACTAATTATATCTCTTTAAAGTTAATTATAGAAATTATTATCATTTAAAAAGTTTTATTATGTATCATATCCAATGAAATATAATAATTTTATTAAAATATCATAAAACGTTCATTTATAAATTCTCTATCTATTGTACTCTTCTCGGTAAGGCTCCATCGATGCACTAAACCTTTTCCTGATATAAATATATTTGGTACACCACAAATTAATTCACCTCTCATCAATTATTTGTCTGATAAACTATAATTTTATCCTCTCATTATTCTACTTTCTAATTCCTCTAATCGATAAACCATTCTTTGTTAACCCTAACCACTGCACCTCTATCCAGTAGATTCTTCTTCCTCAGACAAGATATTCCTTGGTGAGAACCTCACACTCCTCTACACTTCTACTCTCAATATGGTAGTTTTTTATAATATATTTTATAATTATCTTCATAATTCTTTCACACATGAATATTTTTCTCACAAAAACTCATACATAACATTAACCTATTTATATAGGCACAAACTAGTGAGGGGAAAGAGGGAAATCAAAAAAGATTCTTACTCATCCGAAATGTAAAATTCAAATTTCCAACTCAACCATTTCATTGGGATGTATCCCATAAATTCTAGAACATTCTTAAAAATCATAATTGTAACCTATTAATCAATCTTCCATAGGATTTATAGATAAATAGACATTTAAGAATCATCTCATCATTGTTATTGTCATGGACTTGGAATGGTTTTGTAAATGTTCTCAAAACTCCATCCAACTGTTTTTTTGACTAGTGACATTATTAATAATTTCCTTATCTGAATTTGTAATTTTGGATTCCCTTTTAATGGATTTAAATCACTCAATCATTATAGGATGATGAAGAAATCACTTATTAATCTAATAAAATTCACCTCCCCCCTCTATGTAGTGGATTCAGAAAACATTGTCTAATTAACATTAGAGAATTTCATCATTTGGGGGACTAAAACATGTTTGACCAAATAACATTATACTTTTAACCCCTTCTTGATTCAATCCAAATTAATATAGTGTAAGGTTATAAAAACATAATCTATTTTACATACATCGAATCATCTGTTTTATGATGTCATATTTGTTTTTCTAATGCTCATATTTCTAATGGAACTTTTACTGATCACAATTGCTCACTAAACTCTTCCTAAATACATCGTTAAACAATCACTATCTCATTATGATATACATCATAATCCCGGAATCGATTGGACATTGTTAATTTTATATAATAAAGAACATTTTCCTTTAAATGAATTGTAGGCTTCCCCAAACACTCCTCTTATACCTCATAAAAAATAGATTTTTTGACTATTGTGTCACCGTTAAACACATTATATCTCTTTCTGATCAACCATGTACATATCCATATGATAAAATTGTAAAAATTTCTTCCAATGGATTTAAAATTTCTCTATAATTGTAAACATGTTTCAGTGGATTTGTGTTCGATGGACTTGATCTGGAATCCTTCATAAATAAACTTCTTTAATTGATTCCAAACATCAAACTTTGTATAAAGTATAACATCAAATTTTTTATTCATGCACCTTCAACATTGTAAACCCTATATTTTAGATATCATAATATTTAAAATAATTTAAATTTCATAAAATATTAATTTTTTGAAAAAGTCACAACAAAAAAGTGATATCTACAAATATAAATTTACCTATAAATATTATATATTTTGGTAAAAACATGAATTTCCAATAGATATTATGTTTTTGATGGTTTTAATTATGCATACCAATTTTTTTTTATGAAAAAATAAATTTGTTGAGGTTAACCATTTAATACCAACACATAGTTTTCCAACAATTAATTTTTTTATCATATTAACACCAGAAAATATTTTTCCCAAAAAATAAATCTATTTTTATTAATTATTTTCACCGATAATATTTTTACCATTTCAATAATCTACTACAATAAATTATTCCATAATAATAATATTTTTACCAAAAGTTGAATAAATTTTTTTTATTACCTATATCCAACACATCATTCATCAATAAAATTATATAATTATAAACAAAATTAAAGTATAGGTAATATAAAATATTTTTGAAATTAATAATAATATAAACATATATAATTGATAATTTTCTATAACTTCTGAATATTATATTTTAAAATTATCCATCATACATTTTAAATAACATTTAAATTTCTTCTAAATTATTTTAGGGGAATAAATTATCCATCATATAAAATTTATTAATGAAAAATTTAGAATCTATAAATAAAAAATCTTATCATATATAAAAACAAAGAAAATAAATTGTATAATAATTTGGGAGGAATGCATAAAATATATATAAATTAATTATTGTTTAAAATCCATAAAAATTATTCCAACAATTCAAAAAATATATTATTATTCTAAATCCATAATAAATCCTTCCATTACTCCCAAATCTCCAATATCCTACTCGAAACCTTGTTCCCTCACTAGGTTCCTATTTCCACCCACTAGAATCCCTACTGAGTGCACCATCGGCAAAATGCTGGTCTGGTGAAATACCAACCATCCGATCGACCCCCACCAACACCGAGGTCGAATAAAAAATGGCCGGGGAGAATATCATTGAATATTCACCTATGAATGTTATTATTCTTATTTCTCTAAGGATTATCTTCATAATCTACTTTAAATTTAGTTAATTCTTCTCTTGATCAGGTTTTCTCAGATTCTGTGTAATAGCATTAATGTTGTTTCAGATTTGGGTTAGTTTATCTATGAATTTGACATTCTCTCATTTTGATTGATTTATTTAAAAAATGCTCTTGATTATTTTCACTCAAAATTTTATTTTAGGACTTGATTCTATTAATAAGGTGATATATTGATACTTTTTTTCATATTTTTTCCAAAATAATTATGTCTTTAAAAACAGACATACTACTAACAACATGATTCCATTCTTAAGTTTATAGAGTGACACTTGTGTTTCACATTGTTTTTACAAAAATAGTTATCTCTTTAAAAAGGGACATGATAGTTATAATGTTTTCTATTACAATGATAATAATAATGATTCTAGACATTTCTTGTGCTGAAATTTGTTTCCATTTTTTGGACCAAGAATTTGATTTTACAATATTCATTAACAATATAATAAAATCAAAATAAATATTAATTGATTATAGTTCCCTTATATTCTGATATAAATTTATATACAATTTATTTTACGGGGTTTTTTAATCAATTTTCAAGATATTGTAAAAAAATCACAACAACGTCTCTGTTATTTTTGTTAGGGACTCTTTTAAATTTTAAAAATATGCTTTCTAACCATTAGTTAGTGAAAAAATTGACATCAATCCTAGGGCCTTTGGTTTGGGACAATGGGAATAACATAGTGGTGGGTCCTTATTTTACTCAAGCCAAATATATGTAAAATGGGTGATATATGATATCAAAATTCATTTTAAAAGAAAAAAATGGTTCTTCAAAATTATAATATCATCAACAAAATAATTACTACTTCCTAGAATAAACTTTTAATAGAGTAGTAATTAATTTCACAAGATGATGATAATTTCTTTAATACATGGAACATGAAAATGATATTTTTGAGACATTCAATTAGATTGGAGAGTAATTTTAATTGTGAAATACATTTCCATTTTAAATATTTAAGGACTGTTTCAGTAGGATTAAATAGATTGATAGATAACTTAAGTTGTAGGTCTATGATTGGTTTAGGCTAGCCATAAGGCGTGAAGTTATGTCAAGCATTGGTATTTTATATATTATATTATTGGGAATTTTTTTTGTTGGCATCATAGATAAAACATTAGAGGGGTGGGTTTTTTATTGAATGATATAAATATGATAAGTTTATCCTTGTGATTAGGAATATAAATTGATTCTTGATCTGAAAAAAAACTCATCATGATATTAGCTGAGAGTATTTCTATCCATTAGATGAATTTATGTATGTAATAGTCCCAAAGTATGATAAACCATGAGAAATATTTTAATAACCAATTTTTTATAAAATAATGTGTATATTTGACATATTTGGTTGGGTCACCATCAAAATGTCTAATATTGATTTATTCATACATCAGGTGTGCCTACAACATAGGCAATCACATGGGGAAACCATCCCTATCATATATTTCAACTAATCTCCCATTACAACTCATGCATTTAATATCTTCACGCACCCATATTATCCCATGTCTAACAACACTGACCACAACACATGTCATTGGAACTGATACCCTTAGTGGGCTTGGACATCCATGAATTATCTCTCACTCTAGGATCTCACTTCCCTAATTTTGCAAACTCATTTTTTGTAAACCCAAAAACAGTTGTCTGATAGTTGATCCATCAACCTATCATCTCTCAATCATGTGATATTCAACCATCAATATGTCATCCATTATAATCCTATATAACCAGTGCTAATTTATGTCATCATCCCTTAACCATCTCCCATGTCACTTAACAGAAGGTAACATATCCATACATCTCTCTGTAAAATCATCTAGTACTCTAACCGTAAAAGATGAAAAAATCACAGAGTGACTATTTCTATGATATAAAGATTCACATTAACAATCATGCAAGTCCACCTAGACCCTCTCAATTGTTCTTAGTCCCCCCACTGAAAGGTCACAACTATTAGTATAATAATTACTATATTGATCAATTAGTACCCACTCTCATAGAATAATGATCTATTGAGATATCATACAATATATCTATTTTCATAGGACCCCTCATGGTCACTTGAGACATTTTTCTCTGGTATTAATTTATCAATGATATTCACAAAGGTTAAATTACTCTCGGTGGATTTATAATCAATGTAACAATTTTTGAGGAACGAATATCATCCTAATTGACAACACCTATCATACCACATAAAAATGAATCCACCTTGGATCAATGTCAAGTAATTCTACCAATTTCACCAATAAATATTTCATTATTGCACATATAATTAAATATAATATAGTAAAATTATATAAAACTAACTGAAGTTATCCCAATTTATTTAAATGCCCAACCATGACCACAAAATAAATCGTGATCATAGATAACATCCATGAGGACTTTATATTAATTAAATGTCTAAAAATTTATTGGAAAACTTATTAATTAATTTTTAATCAATTATATAATTATTTTGTAGGGGTATAATAAACTAAAAGTACCAAGTGGAGTATGCTTACTGGAATATTGCATAACCATGGTATGTTGGATCATTGGTGACTTGCATCCCCTTTAAGAGTAAAAGAACCACGTTTAAACATCAATTCAACAAATAATATCTCCCAATTTGATAAATATGTTCGACTAAATCAATATAATGATTTATACTAAGGAATAAATCAAGAAATCTTGAATGTTGGACACTCCTAATCCTAGGGTAGTAATAATAAAATAACCCTAACACATTGATGTTATTATACTATGAACTAGTGGTTATAAGGCATAATTTAAACACATTACATGACTTCACCTGGTAACCTAGTACATCCCCACTAGGTACGTAGTGGTGTTTATTAGCTATAAAAACACCACCTCCTTGCCCACATCATCACCCAAACCCATATATTTCAAAAATACTGATTTAATGCCTTCAATAAAAACCACATAGTACATACCTATAGAAATTTTGAGACCATCCCTTGAAATCAAATATATCCCATCACAATTTTACTCATGCTTAGTACTTTTCTTGTTCCACCAACTTCCGAAAGAGAGAGTTATCACAAACACCTGAAACAAACTATTTCTCCTAATCAAGAAGCATCTAGGGGAATATCGATTAGGCCATGCATTTCACTATAATATATATATGTTTTAAATAATTTCTACCAATACCATGATGCAATGAGTTCCTGCAAAAAGAGAACAAACTATACAATATATCAAATTCTAAATTCACCAACACTAAGATGAAACTCTGGTCATGGTGTCATTAATACATTATCTAATTATAAATGTCTTAACCTATGATAGACGAGGTTAATGTAGAACAGACCAACATCCCACCAATTTTATAACTAAACCACATCTGGATCATCAATATCAAAATATGATGATTGCTTCATAAGAATATCTAAAAAATGCATCATGGAGTTATCAAACAGTTCTTCATTCTCTTCTCTAGGTACATTTATTCTTCCAAATCAGATCCTTCTACCAGTTTTTTTATATCACATACCTAGTTAGTTCCAGCTACACAAACTATTAACGGTGTTTGGGATGTTATAAGACATGAATAATATTTTGATTATTGTAATGTGATGTCAGTGGAAGTTGTAAAAACACCTACTATTAATGATTATTCAATATTTTATCCTTTGGGGAATGATTTATAAATACGAAATAACAAATTCCATTCTAAATTATTGGTGGCTATATAGGAAAAGGGGATCCGAGATGGCATGAATTGTAATTTGATATAGATTTGGTCGATGAAATATTTGATGAATGGTCTTCAATGGTTTCTAAAAGGTCAGTATTTACTTAAAATCAATGGATATCAACAGTTCTTTAACCAAGAATGGGTGGATTTTGGGTCGGGTATTAAGTACCCCCATGTATTATGCTCAAGCTGTTCATTTGTGTTGTTTTTCATGTGGAGATATGCCATAGTGAACACAATATAGTGCATAATGACTCCACTATCTACGATAATGTCCATCTCTATTATAGTCTATTTATCTGTTCAAGATACCAAGATTAGAAGGGAGTCAGGGATGGCTAGAGGAATCTAGGTGGCCCTGATTCACCCCCTCGCAGCTTTCCAAATATTCTTCATTATCTGCTCTTGTGTTTTTTTTAATTTGGAACATCATAATATGGCTGCTTATGTTGATTATTGATATAAATATGAAATAGGTAAATATATATATTTAAGGGGTTTAGATTCAATGAGTTTATAAAATATTATATTGTGCTTATATTTTAGTAAATTTTTTAAAAGTACTAAATGTTTTTTTATCGGGAATGATGAGAATATGTGAGGTAAAATGATCCTTTTTTCAAGAAAATTCAGGGAAATTACCTTGTTTTTCATTGATTATAATATTATTTATCTTGTATATATATTAATGTTATTATTTTTATAATATTTATGTACTATTATATATGTATGTTGGTGATATTAATGCTTTAAATAGTTATTTGTGTCAGAAAATGATTATAGGATAGATTTTAAGAATACATCACATTTTATATTGAGTTCCCCTTCATGATCTCACTCAAGGCTGAGCTATTCTCTGAGGCATAGTGGGTAGTGTAAGGAAGCTTATTTGGTTCTAATGTATAATTACTATTTATTTATCTTTTTTATGATTGGTTGGACTAATATTCTTATTTTTTTAGTAAACTTGTGTTGTGTATATGAATAATTGTTTTTAATTGTATTTATAAATATTTTATTTAGAAAAACCACATAATTTCCAATTATTATTTCATATTTTCATTATGTCATAGGTTCTATTTCATATTATTCATTATGAGAATCTTGTACAAAATATCAAACATGAGGTTGTCTTTTTATTATTACTAAACATTTTCAATAATTACACTCATTTTAAATTAATACATTGAAAAAATAATCAAAAAAATAAGCAGGTTGAATGTTGAGTCTGTTATTTTATTTAATGTCTTTATGATGACCAACTCAAGTGGATTAAGGATTTCCAAATGTTTTTCAAAAGTATACTGGTCATTTTGATTGGAAATGGAATTGATCATGTATTAAAATCTTCCTCTTAGGTAAGAAAATTTGATATTGCAGCTTTCAAAATTATACTATATGATTGTTCTACTATGTGAGCAGCAATACATGTGGTAAGGGAGAAGAATTATACTTCACCTACATTAGTTTCCATTATATAATTATGGAGTGTAGTGCTAGCAGTTTCACTCATTAATTTCTAATTAGTAGGGTCTTCTAAATTGTATCATTTTATTCCTTTTCATGTTATAAAATGAAAGTGGATGTCTGATTGATGGTTAGTGCTATGATAGGTATGTAAAAACTTGATAAGGTTTCTTAAGGACTCATATAAAGGTGACCATAAACCCTATAGTTTCACAGGTATGCCATAACAATTTTTTCATACAAATCCATTATTCCTATGATATTTTCTATATGTGAACTCATATATTTGGTTTCATAATTTTTGATTCCAAACTTTTTGCCATAGACATAGAGAATCTCTTAAACAATACCATCATTTTCTAGACCATATAAATTTTAATGTTTGTTCCAGTTCACTAAATTTAGGGAAAATGTATATATATAAAACCTATGGTTAGTTTGATGATTTGGATTTCCTGTAGATATCCTTTTACTCATCATGTTTTATTTTTTAATGGTTTTTCGAATTCAAAATGATTGTGTAATACATTATTGGTTTTAGGTAGAGTGGAAGCATGGTTATGGATAGAGCGTACAATAATTTCATTTCAGTATTTCACATTAGTCTTCCTTGACTATTTTTTTTTGTGACTAGGATTACTCATGTGAGGGAAAATCCATTTCAACGATCTTTTAGGGTTATATTGTTTTTTAGAATACATTTTCCTACCAATTATTTTGGATTTTATAGTTGTGGATTGATATTTATGTGGGTTCAAAAGAGCATTGAATAAATAAAAACATCTTATTTTCTCCCATTTGTATATTTCAACTTATGAGGTTCAACTCTTGGATGGTATTTCAGACCCCGAGGGTCAATTTCAAAAGTAAAATTCTGATCCTCAAGGTAGGCCACACCTTCATAGTGAAATTTTCTCTAATTTGTATTAAATTAATTCTTGAAATGGTAAAAACCTTCTAGAATAAAATAGTATATTTTATTCCTTTTCATGTATGAAATTAATGTTAATTTCAATTTAATAAGTATTCATGTCAGTGTATTTCATAAAATTAATGAGTAAAATAGATTGAATGACTGATCTGATGGTGAATATAAACCCAACTAATCTAAAGGACCCATTTTTCTATGTCCCCTATTTTTATATGAGCATCATAGATATCAATGGTAATTTTCATCATTATACACACCATAAATTTAGGGCTTCTATATGACATGTTATTTCCTGTTTGGTTTGTGTCGGCAGATCATATAACTATTTTTTTAATTCACATAATTCATTTTTAAATTGTACTTTTGTTTATCAGTTTGGTGTCTTGTTGTTTATAGTAAAGTGGAAATATATCTTCCTAGGTGTTTGTTTTATATTTGTTGTTTCATTGATAAAAACTATTGAGAAAATTTTTGTTGGATTCATTAATAAATAAGATAACCATGTTAGTTTTGATTATTATCAATGTGGATATTCAATTTCAACAAGTTTCATTCAAACTAATTTTATAATTATTATATATGAATTATAATATCCATGTTACATATAATTTTATTATTTCATTTAGTGTAATGGATATGGTAATACTAAAGAATATTATTTTTATTTAAAAAATATATTAGAAAAAGATATCAATTTTTTGTATTATATAAACACCAAAAAATATATTATATATTGGTACTACTATAATTTCAATAGATCTATTTTATTTGTCATAATAATATTTACCAATAGAGTTTTTACCAACAAATTATTAATAGGGTCATATATGTTGGTAAAATGTATTACCAATAAAAAATAATCCTTTATCAAAAGATATACCCATATTGGAAAAAGTTAAATATTTGTAGTGAATTCATATTCGTCTCACCATTATACTCAGTCTATTTACCTCAATCAACATCTGTCATATCATCAGTAAGATCAATCTTTTACGTCTCACATAATGTACTTTTCCACATTGTAGTTTTCTCTATTTATAAAAATATTTAAAAAATATTATAGGATCTTGAATATATTAATAATTTTAGGAACATTAATAATGACATAGCATCATCAAACATGTGATGGATATTTCTTAACATGGTTAAGGAGACAGTATTTTAAAGTCAAAGAAATATTTCTTACCTGATAAACAAAAAAAATCACACTAGTATATATTTAAAAAAACATAAAAATTTCTTACAAAAACAACCCAAATGATATTGGACACTAAAACATAAAAATTAATTTATTGTTTTATCAAAACGAAACAACATCCAATTTAAATATATGATGACATCCATCAACCCTATACTCATAAGAAACCCATTATAATTCATGATTTTAGACTTACTGATAATATTGAAAATAAATAAAATAATAGAAAACAAAAACCTATAGTGAAATATATATATATATCATCCTTCCTCAGCACACCAGGATTCCTATATACCATGGAATAGTTTTTGCTTGCTGTAAAAACTCAGTCACTAACTTATAAAAATCATGAAACATTTTTTTCAGCCTATAATAAAACCCATAATATCCAGAATTCAATAATTTGGAAAAAATTATACAATATTCAAAGATACCGCACATCAATATTTTGTTATCATTTCAATTAATCATTATAAAAACATATGGTTATATTTTCAATTGTTATATAATAGATTATACATTAATTATCCCTAATGAGTTGTATTTATTCCCCAATACAAAGTATCTTAAGGTAGTAGGTACCAATTGTTATTCAATCATTGGTAGCTTGATGAATGGACATATAAATTTTTTGTAATAATACACTGAAAGGTTTTTCTCCACTCAATTACTTTATCTTCTAAATTATTCACCAAATATATTATATTATCATTGATGCCAACCATTTCAACAATTATATGTATCATGTTTTCCTCTCTCTATTAATATAAGATCATAATATATAAATTTTATTCATTGATAAATAAGGAATAGGGGAGGATTGATTTAGATCTAAGAATATCTTCCTTCATGATATCAAATGTTACTTTTCATCACTAAATATAAAAATTAGTTTCCCTTGGTTGACATATATTAAATGTTTTCATGTGACTTAAAAGCCTCACCCATGAATTATGGGAACATCTACATCATCATCCATATAAAGGATCAAAATATCCATAATGATTAAAAAAATTACCTCTATAAAAAAATTAAATAAATAATTAGGTTTAATTCCCGAAAATATAATAACTTCGGATCGATATTCATGTTGGTATTTTTTAACCTAGTCTAAGAGTTCTAACACACCTAGGTGTATTAAATTTACACTTCCTCCATTGTAAAAATGAAACTTCTTAAATGTTCATGAACTAGTAGTGTATATAATAGATAGGCTCCATAAATATCTTATCTTTTAGTGGATATTTATTTGATCTACAATTGAAAACTGATCACATAGATAAATATCTTCAATATCCTCTAGTTTTATATTATTTTATATAATCACCTTTAAAATATTTTATAATCACATATTTTAGAAATAAGATATAAATAATTTCTATTGATGTATAATTATTATAATATCTATAAAAACATATTTTACTGGATCAATAATCATTATTGACTCATCTTCTCAAGGAATGAAAGAGGGTTTCTTAATGCTTGTGGATTTTTATACTCCAACATCTTTTTTTCTTATAATTTTTTAACATATTTTAGATTCTCATTTTTATTTTTTATATATTTATCTTTTATTATCACTTCCCCTTATTCTTATTATTTTTATTATCCTTCTTCCCTGGACCACTATGATTTTTCAAAACCTTAACCTCCTCTAAATTGTTTTCTCATTGACACCTAGTTGTGTACTTTAGAATATATTCAGAAATATTTCAGTTAAATATTCCCACCGGATGCTAAAGATTTTATATAGAATATTATATATTCATTAAAGAGTCATATTGGTTTTCCAATCACTAATATGACTTCTAAATACAGAGATTTTTTATATCCAAACATGATTATTTAACTGTTTAAGAGAGTGTTTATGGATAGAATTTATGTGTATTATGGCTATGTTGAAGATAAGTGGTGGTAATGGTTGAGATGGAATCATGTTTTCTCATTATATATCCAATGAATAAAATCTTGTGTTTTCGGTGAATCTTTATCCACTTTTTTTTATAGAAAATATTTTTTTGTGGAGTGGGTTAAATTTGTATTCTTTATATATATGAATTTTGGTACTACTGGTGTCTTAGTTATTGATCATATAATTTATATATATAAGATAATTGTTCAGTGAATCCTCCCAAAAATCATAATATTCATGAGTTCCTCCACACCATTCATTTGATGGTGAAATGGGATAGACATTTGAGTTACTACGGTTGAGTTAATTCCAGGTAGAATTAGAAGTTTTCAATTTTATTTTTCAGTGCCACCACATGGGTAGAAAATGGGTAATATACTATACATGATGAATTATCTCCTCATTTCTCCCCCATCGCCCTTCCATAAAATAGTACTGATATGTATATCATTGACAAGGCCTTTCACAACAATATGTATTTTAATCACGATTCTTCCATTGACTAAAACATATATCCTAGATAGATCAATAGACTATAAAACAAAATAGAACATTTGTGTTTATATCTAAACATCATATTTGTGAAGTGATATCCTCCATATAATCTCCTTGAATCATTATCACAATTTAAATGTTTATTGTCCATCAATTTGAAAAATATTCTAGTTATAACTTTAATTATTTTATGTTTTCATTGGCCATAAAATATTTATCTAACAATATATTATCTATCACTTTTCAAACAAATATGGATCTTTATAGTGGTATATTTATAAAATATATATCCCAATCTCATAGTGAGATTATGAATAACACTCTCGACCTTATTTAATAAATGTTAATACCATTCTTCTCAATGGTATTAATAATTTCTTAAACATAGGAAAAATGTCTCTATGGAACATCACTCTCTAATATGACAAATTATTTCATATAATGAATTATCTAGATAGGACTTGGTTTAATAAAATTGTATTTACATTCAATATGATGAAAAAATATTATTGGGTCATCTATACCAAGGGATGATGTATTATATTCTATGATCATTCTATACAAAAGAAATATTTTGTGCCTTATCTAATCAGTTCACATGGGAAAACTTTCCCTTAGTCTCATTATGTACAGAAGGTTTATTTTGATCTTCAATGGTGGATCCTTGAAATCAGAAGTGGAACCCCACAATATTTTCGTTGAACTCTATGGGTTCTTCATAATTTAAAATCATCGATCATGCTTTCAACTCCCCCATATACGTCAATCTTCAGAAGATGAAAAAAATAAGAACCACTTACACATATAAAGAGATTAATAGTTAAAAAAAGGTATGTATATAATGACTTAATCAATGCATTTCAATGGATATTAAGTTTATAATGCTCCCAATAAATTATTTTAAATCCATTATATTCCTGTTGGTATAATCAATACTTATAGGTAATATGGTATAAAATTTCAGAAAAATTACTAAGAATTTATTATCCAAAAAAGTTGAAATTTAAGTAGAGGATAATTCCAACCCTGGGCTTAATTCATCCAAATATGAGATATTATTATTTTTTATATTGATATTCATTTACATTTAAATAGTTATTCTTTCTGATGAAATAAGTTAATTTTAAAGAAATGGGTTTAGGTAGTTGATACACCATAAAAAGGACTATCATATACATTATTTATAATTTACTATTATTTTTTATTATTTGAATACATTTAGGCCTTACATCATTAGTAAAAAATTTATTATCTATATTGACCCTATGAGTTTGAAATACATTTTCTAATATTTTGATATAAACCTCTTCATATTAATGTGGGTAATGTATCTTAAAAATTGTGATTTCGTTCCCACATATAAATATAAAAATAAAATCTTATAGTAGATTATTTGAGTATAAAAATATCTATAAAAGTAATTAAGAATGATATTTAATATTGGACGTTGCTGAGATTATTGTAAATTATTATATATATGTTTCACAAATGATGGATGGTGTATTCTTTATATTTCTTATTTTTATTTCAATTTAATGGATAAATTTATAGATATAAGAATATTTGATAAAGAATGAATGTTTTTAGGGAAGCATTATATAGAAGAAAAAAACACAAGTTAGTGGGAAAATATAATACATTATATTATTTACATCATATTTCATATTGTGGTATTTTCATAATGAAAAAGGTATGTTCCAGAAACAGTTCACTCTTCTAGTTAGGTATCTTGTTCCTGAGCTAGAAAGACGTATCTTGAAATCTTATTCAAATTTTTTTTTCAGGAATGAAAAATTGTATTGTTATATTTTTTCATTTTATTTGTATTTCCAACAAAAAATGTAGATTTGTGATATTGGATAATAATTTTGAATCATTTTCCCATTATAACTTTCAAATTAAATGATATATTCTTAAATCTTTTAATTTCAATGAGGAGATCATCTCAAAATCATGACCATGTTATTTTAGTTGTTAATAAACCTATTTAATTAGTTAATTTTTTTCCTATTTGAAAAAATAATTCTATTTATAAATATGGTATGATTTATATAGAATATGTTTCTTGAATTTATGTTATTTTGAAGCATAATGACCCATATTGGGAGCCATGATTTATATCAAGATTCTAAAAAAGGTTTCTAAATTAATTGGGAGTATAGTTAATTATTAGTATAAACTATCACATGCATACATATGGGTAGGAAAATCCAGTTATTTTAATTCAATAAAATATTCTTTATAAATTTGTTTTATACATTAAAAATATATCATAAATCACATATTACAATTATATTTTTTATTAATAATAACATAAAGAACCTTGGTGATAAATTGTTTCAACAAAGTTTTTTTTATTTCTTGACAGATAACATTTTTTCATAAGAATGAATCTATTATTTCAAAATTATAAAAAATCCATCATAATGAGTTTTTTAAGAAATTTTAAAGGTTTATAAATGATAAAACCCAAACATAATGGGTGAGAACAGATTTTGTCTTTAAGAATGTTTTTTTCTAGACATAGGTTTTTGGAATAATGTTTTCAGACTGAAAACCAACAGACTCTGAGGAGGTGGTTATGGAAAGGGTGTAGGTTATGGAAAGGATAGACCCAAATCCATTACAAGTTGTATTCACTTCTTCATAATAGTTTATTCCTACAGACCCACGGGAGTGGTTATGGAAAGGATGTAGGTTCTCACACTAAGGTCGAACCTCATAAATCTCATGTGATTTACATGAATTCCTACTTTTTTTGGCATGATGTTTCAAAAAATATGATAATGTAATAAATATTAATAGGTTTTAGGGGTTAATTATTGAAAATTATTGAAACTTGTAAAATGTAAAACAATTGATTCACCAAACCCTTCTTAGTTGTTACTCAATACTTTAGAAAATAAATTAGTATCAAATCTAGGTTCCCTTATTTAATCCATATCATGAATAATATCATTTATGTCTATAGTAGAGTAATTCATACATTTTATTGAAATAACTATTATGTATGGAAATATAGGATGATTCCATATCTCCAATCTCTTGGCCTAGAAGTTATTGATATTGCTACTATTGGTTTTTCTCTTATTGAGAATGATTCTCCTATGACATGTACTGATATGTGAAATATATAGGTCTATGGAACATCTAGAAATATAATAATTATGTCTTTATCATAGAGTTTTTATCAAGAGTATATGGGTCTCAATACTTTAAAAAGAAGGTTATAAAAGCTGGAATATATTTTAAAATGCAATAATAATGTGAAGGAATAAAATCTAAAAATATGTAATAGTAAGTTTGAAGATATCCATATGAGAGATGATGAAACTATTGATGATTACTTCACCAAAGTACATGAAATAGTTAGAAACATCAGAGGATTCAGATATGTCATGGAATATTCTATAATTGTAAAGAAACTTATGTGAAACATCCCCAATATGTTTGATTCTAAAATTTCATCTATATAAGATAAGGATGATTTATATCTTGATGAATTTCGTAACTTTATTTTCATTTATGGAAGGAGGAAGGATCTAATGTTTAAAAATATGATGAATGATAAAATGGAATTTGAATCTATGGGAAAGTTGAAAATTTATGATATTAAAGATGCTGATCCCTGGGACTCATAAGGTTAAGAGTATGATGAGTTGAATGATAAAATCAAGTCTATTATATATAAGAACTATCAAAGAAGAAAAGGAAATTATGAAGGTAAACTTCTTATCAAATTTTTTGAGTGTGGTGGAATCAGAAAAATTGCTATGAATTGACCCAAGAATAATGTTGGTGAATATCGAGATGATTCCGATTAAAAAAATAAATAGAAGAAGTGGATGAAAAATGATAAAGAATAAAAGTCATTCAAAAAATACAAGAATAATTTTTCTAAAAAAATAATTATGTTGAGTAAGAATGTCTAATTGGACTCAACTGAAAACAATTATTCTAAAGAATAAAGTCCAGAAAAACTAAAAACCTTCATTGAAAAAGTTGATAAAACAAAAGATTCCCTAGATAGTGAAGAAGGTGCTGAAGAATCTTATATAGAGTATAATATTTTAACATATCTCATTTCATGTATTCATAAAAACAAACTCTTAAAAAATAAATATGATTAATGAATATATACTGTCAATAAGATGATGATTGAGGAAAATAAGTCATCAAGAAGGAGGACAAATACATTAAGGAGATCTATATTTATAAACTAATAATATAAGAATAGGGAAAAAATGATTAAATATCTCATTAAGAATCTATAATCTAAGGAAGAGTAAGTTAAACTGTTTTAATAAAAACTTATTGAGTCTAAAAGTACCTTAAAAAGATGATCACGAATTTCAAAAACACTTCAAAATTCAAATCTGAGACTTCTGAAGTTGTTTAAAAGGGTCAATATGGGAATCTGGTGAAATTTTCACTCAATAAAAATAATTTTTCATCTAATTATTTTAACATTTCAGGCTCTAGAAAAGGTTTTTGGAATTCATTGGTGGAGAAAGTATATAATAAAACTATAAAATCTACAAAAGTATAAAATTTTCTCAAAAGATGGTCTACATCCTTAGTACATTGGAGCTGAAAGAAGTTTCCAACCACCAAAAAGATTATATAGAGAATGATGTTTATTGAATATAAATTCAATATTTTATGGTTATTAATGTATTTTTGGAATATATTGGCATAGATATTATAATTTTTGGTACAATATATCTCTACCCTGAAGTAGTGTTGAGAAAAGTGGAAGAATTATTGAATGTATAAAGAGTATCATTCATAACTTGTAGAAAGTTGAATAGGTGAATTCTCAATATGTTATAAATATTCTAAGGAAAGACCAATTTAAATGTTTTTAATAGTTTTTTTGGAAGATGTGATTAGGCTATCCATCGTTCTGAAATATGTATGACGCTCATTCCAAAAAATGTTTCTTACGATAAAATCAAAATAAGGGGATAATAATAAACTTGGGGAATGAGATTTAATTGATGAGAAAACTTTGAAAGATACTAAAAGGAAAAATCCCTAGATAAATGATATTTTTTATTCCTCACATATGAAAAGGTTATATAAAAATCATGAAACAAGGTAAAAGTCATGATTGGGGAGCAATAAACTTTGGTAATGATAATTCTTTAAAAATATATGAAATTGGAATGGATGAGGTTGAAGTGAAAAAGTTTAAATATAAAGAAGTCTTATTTTTTATGGGATAAATTATAACATACATAGTGTAGGTCAACTTTTTTTATTGAAAATAATTTGTTTTTAGAAAATATTTTTGTATCATAAAAGTGCGAAATATGGAAAAGTAAAAAAAACTAGTGAGAATATCTTCCAAATAAGAGAATTAAACAACTCTTGTTACTTGAGTTCTAAAGATAAAAAATAAATTATGGCACTAAAGACATGTGAACCTTGGAAAGAATAGTATGGACAATATTTCTAAAGCTTATGTCATTCTTAAATTTCTAAACACAAAAATAAGAGAATAAGATGTTTTTGTATCTTTCCCAAAAGGGGAGATGATAAACAAAAGTCATAAAAGAGTTGACATTCAAACTGCTAGACCACATAAGAATACTCATTCTGATTTATATTGGATGATGAGACATTAATTAAAAAATAAATTTATACTTAATCACTTTTATTGACGATTTCACTCATAAGGTAAACATCATGCTTATGAATCACATTTTAGAGGATATTGGAATGTTCTAATTATTCGGAAAATATATTGAGGAAGAAATTGAGGTTTACATAAAATGGTTGAGAATTGATAGTCACACAAAATTCACAAGCAATAAATTTTGATGTTATATGAGAAAACATAGTATCAAAAAGTAGTATAGTGCTCCCTATACTCAACAAAAAAATCAATTAGAATAAAGAAACCATAAAAATTTGGTGTAAATGAGAATAAGTATGTTAGAAAAATACAAAATTTTAAAATTATATTGTAGAGAAACTATTATTTATATTGTAAAAGTTCCAAATAAATTATTTTTGATACTGAAAACCAAACTGACTCTTTATGAAATATGGTATAACAAAACACCTACATTGAAATAATTCAAATTGTTTGGAACTCCATTGTTTAGAAAAATAAAAAATCCTAATATGGTAATGTTTGTTGGAAAAAATGAGGATGGAATTTTTATGAATTATTCATGAAATGGAATAAGTTAAAAATGTTGGGAAAATGTTTAAAAATGTTTGTGGACTCATATTATGTCAAATTTATTTAAAATTAAAATTACATAACAAAAGATGTTGAGAATACTAATGAGGATAAACTAGTATTTACAACTATAGTGAAATTAAGTCAAAACATTCTTATCAGGATTCGTAAAATTAATGTGATGAGGAATGTTTAGAAGGGAAATAAAATGTGAAATTTCCTACTTTACAAAAACAATTGAGTATAAAAACAGAATTTGAAATTATAAGGCTATATTTAAAATAAAAATAAATTTAATGATAGAAAATAAATCATCACTTATCTCAAAATTAGTACTTGAATTTTTATTTGAAGATATTCTATACATTTAATGGGTGGATTCTATGAAAAAAGAGTGGTATCAGATTGATAAGAATGAAAAATGGGAACTTGTTTCACGACCATCAAATGAAAATGTTACAGAAATCAAGTGGAATTATAGAAAAAAGTTAAATGGACATGGGGACGATTAAAGAAACAAATCCAGGATTATTTATTAAGTCTATGAACATTTGTAATGCATGTATTTTAAAGATACAAGTTCTATAATTTCTATATTATAATCTTTTAGAATGTTTCTATCAGTGTATACACATCGAAATTAAAAATATGTTTAGATGGATATTAAGTCATATTTCTAAACTGGTGAGATTGGGGAATAATTTCACATTGAACAAACTTATGGATATAAACATGATGAGGATTAAAATAATGTGTTTAAATTGAAGAAATATTTTTATGGATTGAAACAAGGTCCACATGCTTTGTATTCAAAACATGATAATTGATTGAGAATGCTGAATTTTTATAAAGGAAAATTTGATAGAAATGTGTATGTTAAATATATTGACTTTTTAACAGTAATTGTCATTGACTACATGGGTGATATATTTTTTAGGGGGATAATGAAAATGTTTGTAAAGAGTTTTATAAAAAAATTGAAATGATTTTTGAAATTTATTTTTTGGGAGAATGAATTTTCTTCCTTGGATTACTTTTTCAACAAAAAGAAAATTAAATTTTCTAATCTAAAAAAATTATCATGGGGAATTGTTAAAGAATATTGGGATGGAAGAATCCAAATAAGTTAATACTCCTATTTCATTAAGCAAAAAGTTTAGTAAAAATGAATCCATAAAAATTGTGAATTTGAATGATTTTCATAAGCTGATAAGAAGTCTACTTTACCTCACAGCCTCAAGAAATGATACTTTTTATATTGTTACATTATGTTCTAGATATAAAAGTAATATAAAATAATCACATATATTGGAAGAAAAAAATGAGATATTTAAAAGGAACAACTTCACATGGGTTGTTTTACAAAAGAAATTGTGAGATGATGTTTCATGGTTATAATGATATGGAATTGGTTAGAAAATGTAATGATAGAAAATTATCCTCAAGAGAAACCTTTTTCAATAGTGAATTTTGTGTGAGTAGACATGGTAAGAAATAAATATCATTAACTATGAGGATAGAAAAATCCAAAGATGATATAACTACTCAAGCATTTTTTAAAATGTTATGAATGGAAGTTAAGTAAGAATATTTGAAATTAAATGATTATATGCTATTGAAGATAATTTGTGATAATCATACTATAATTAATCTTTCTGTGAATCTTGTCCAACATTCACGATCAAAAAATAATGATATAAAGTTTCACTTTATAAAAGAGAACGTTTCTTCTAGAGATGTTTTTCTAGAATAAATTTCATTTAAGTATCATATTATTGATTTCTTTATAAATGAAATGTTGAAAGAAAGGTTTGTGGAATTAAAGCTATAACTACATGTTCATCCTCCTCCCTTGTCTTTATAATCCTCATAAGGAAGAACCCCCTATGTGATTTGGATTATATTTAGAAAGTGTGACAGAAAGTAAAAAAAATACTTTTTATGAATATTTTTCTTATCATTCTTAAATGAATCTGAATATGTTGTTATTATAAAATAGGGGAGAGAAAAATAAAATTGATAGAGGAAAAGATAAAAGATATTGGTTTTTATATTTACATGGTCACAAAATTATCCTTCCACCAAAGGATGAAATTCCTTCAAAACATTACTTTATATTATAGTGTGTTTTTAGGAAACTCTTCTTTGAGAAAGTATATGTTTTGATAAAAGTTAAAAAAACTCAATTTTGTAAAACAATTTGAGTTGTGAATAAATACAAGGATTTAAAAAAAGATGTTAACATGGGTTTTATAGAAATCCAAATTATGATATTGAAGAATATTTACAATAAATTATTTTAAAAAAATTCTTGTATTTGTAGACATCTAAAATTGTTTTATAAGAATGTTTTTTTATTCAGGAATATGACCTAGTCCATCATTATGAGTTTTGTAAGAAAGATGAAATGTTGCTGAATGTTAAAACCCAAACAAAAAGTGGTAGAATTTTTTGTCATTAATAAAGTTTTTATATATAGTGGTTTTCAGACACATGTTTTCAGAATGAGAAGCACTATACTTAGAGTATCAGATCCATTGACATCGGATTTAGATCATTGGATCCTAAAAAATAGACCTAGAAATTGTTGATTGTTGGATGTTTTCCTTTTCTATAATATGATAGAGAAACAGAAATCATATTTAGATAATAATGAACTAAAAATTGTAATGATTTGAGAAATAAACAAAAATCACAATGAGGTAAGAAAGAAAAATAAATCATAATGTGATAAGAAATAAATAGATCATAATGAGATGAGAAATAAATAGTTCATAATGAACATTGAAATAATGGCAGATCGTAATGACCAGATTACGAAGAAGAATCAAAAACAAAATTCCTTAAATTTTATAATGATTTGAAGTGTTCAAACATTACACTATTTTTTTCATAAACCTCATTGAAATTTATGGAGGATTGAACAAGTAAAAATTAATGTTTAAATGCGTGAGATTTTTTGGAATTTTTGAAATCTTTGGAAGAAGGGAATGTTTTCATGTTTCCCATATTTTTTATAGTCATTTATTAATACATTCTCTAATCATTCATTTTTTGTCGATTTTTTCACCTAAGAGGAAACAGAAGAGTATAGAAAAAATCACGTGAAATTCATTTCCGGATAGAGATCTCATGAGGAGGACAAGACAAAAAAAATGTCCCTTTACCAAATTGAGAAAGATCATATTGAAATGATTTTATTGAATCAATTAGATTGATAAAATTGGATTGAATAAGTTTGTACTGATAATTTAATCATTTTTTGGGTTTTCAGATTAATAATGGTTTCATTGTATTGTGTTTCTACAAATATTCTGAGAAGTTGATATTGAGTAAGAGATAATCGTATTGACTTCATCATATTTTGAAAATTGGATCTATCCAAATTGGACAGAGCATTCAGACTGATCAATTTGGGATCAGTTTTAATAAACAAATTACTCAATAGTTTATGTAAGAAATCAATATAAACAAACATGAGTAATTATAATCATTATTATAATGATATATTAGGTTTCTAATGGTATTTGTCACATGTTTTATTCAGTTCTTTAGAAAAGTGTATTTCCATAAACATATGGGTGTCCCTATGAAAATGAATTAGGTTCTCACACTGAGGTCTAAACTTGTAAATATTCTATTCTTTATATTATTTCCTACTTTTTCAGGATTGAATTTCTATAAAATAAGATAAAGAAATAAATATTAATAGGTTATAGGGGTTATGTTTTGAAAGGTAATGAAACTAATAAAAAATAAAACAAATTATACAAACCCCCTTCTCAGTTGTTATTCAATCCATTAGAACTTCACATCTTCTAATACACCATTTTTATGGAACCTTTTATAATATTATATAGTTAATTGTGAAATTAATCATTGTATTGGATCAAGAATAATGAAAATACAATTTTAGAACCAAAATTGGTGAAAAATATGATTGGTTGTGATAAATTAATTTTGATACATATGGTTTATCCTTCAAGATTAAATATTTTTATATCAAATGATAATAGTTTCCCAAAATATTAATGTTTAAGATAACATGTATTTTAATGTGCCACCAAATTTTAGACACTAATGTTTTGAAAGGAAATGCAAGTTAATTCTATAGTTTGTGGGATCTTTTGAGATTAGAGAATTCATTGGATAATTGGAATATTTTAAATCGTTTTTACAAATATATATGTTATTAAAAAACATTTACATTAATCATAATTAATAATGTACATATCTAGTGATTCCATGACTTGACTTTTGATAATTTTTTTATATAGACTATGGTACTATATGTGGAAAACCCGATTTAGTTATTAGAATCGAGAGAATATATTCTAAGAATATTTTGTATTAAATTAGAAAGAGATTTATAGGAATATATTGAAATTATAAAGAACAAATTTTAATGAAAATCCCATATACTATGATAGTGGACAACAAGTTTTGATAGGTTCATCCACCTAGTGATCATATCTAGATGAAAATTACTATGATGGAGAGAATTTTATCATTCATGTTCTTGAGTTATTTAATGATGTTGATTTTTTTACTTTCCATTATGTATAGAAGTGTTCTTGATAAGATTTTATGATTAAAAATCTAGTTTTTTAATGTAATGTGTTTTTTACATCATGTGATAATGGGAGTTAACAAATTATTCCAATAGAATTAATTGTAATAAAATATTTGATATTATAAACGGAGATAGAAAGGAAATAATGTTGAAATTAAATATATGTTATATAATGGTCAATTAAGTATAGTAAGAAAATAAATTCTATTGATCGAGAATAATTATTATTATATCATTTCAATTACTAAACCCATTTGATCCTTAATCAGAATATTTTCCATAGTCTATAGTAGAGAGAGGGAGAATGTTTTAAATTGAGTGACAAAAATGGATGAAATTTATAGAGAATATTACATTGGAATTATATAATATAAATAGGGGATTTTAACTCATTCAATTTTCATGTGGGATTCAATAGGAGTAACATTTGGTAGTCTAAACATGAGAGGGGTATGAATAAATTTTTCTACTTTTTTGAGATACATCCCAATGACTTGATAAATATGTAAAATTTTGATGGTTAGGTTGATGTAAGTAGATTAGAAGGTATACGATTGAGCGTATAATTAATATTTCTAGAATTATTTTTTTATATAATTTAATAGTGTTATATCATGTATCTTTATTAGTGTATATATTATTAAACACACTTATTCGTGTTACCTATAATGTGTTTTCAAAGGATGATTTTGAAATATTCCACATGAGACCTACCAAAATAGAATAGGGGTTCTGTTATTGATTAGTACATCTAAAATATTACCCCCCAACTCTTCTAATTTGTAAGTTGAGAGTTACACAAGTCTATTCCATGTGGAATGGGATACATCCATTCAAGGATATAGAGTCTAATTAAGAAATTCCAATATGTCACAGGAAAATAAAATTTCCAAACATTTACGGAATTATGACATCCTATATGTTAAATATAATTTATAATGTATTAATATGATACGAAATAAAAAAACATAGTAAATATATTTATATGAAAATTATAGTAAAATCCATGATTTCGCTTTTGAGATGGTTTCTTTGATACATTCCTTGATATGGGTAATTAATATATGATTTATTGAATGATTATAATCCGGAAATGACTCAATAGTCATGGTTTTTGTGATTATCCCTGATTTTATTTTCATAAACATATTTAGTATAAAAAAATATGATTTACGGTTGTTCTATAAAATTATTTAAATTAATTTTATTTGATATTTTCATATTTCATGAGTGAGTATGAGAAATATTTTTTATTGGGATGTGTTTTAAACAACTATAATTTTTTACCTTATATTACATGGAATATAAAAACATGAATTGAGTTAAATTATTGATATAAGGTAATAATTACTTCATTATTTTAGAAAAATTTCTGGGATTATATTTGAATATGGGAATAGGGGATGGATTTTTTTATAAAAGATTATATTTCTATAATATATAAGATAAAAAAATAATTATACTCGCTTATACCTTATGAAGAGTTAATTTTTCAGAAATCATAGAGTTGTTAGTTTTTTTATAGAATGGGGAGTTTGAACAATTTTAGGGGGAAATGGGGTGATTCCTAAATGGTGATTTTTAATAAAGGTAGTATTTGAAAGGTTATAAACTCAATAATTTATTTTAGATATTTTTCATTATAATGTGTATTTTTCAACCAATTGTTTTCATATCATCCTTTTTAATATCATGGTATCCAAACTCATTGGTTAATTCAATGTTTTGAATAAACTTATTTGATTTATCATCATTGTATATAATCTAGTTTATTGAATTTTTTCTATCATATATATTTTTTGGGGTATTGAGGAAGTCTTACTAAGTTCATGCACACATCAATAGACTTGTAACCATGATTTGTTATGATTCGTCCAAATTAATGGTCTCACACATTTTCATTATAGAGTATCATAACCACATTAAAGATGCCTATGAAGGATTATTTGGGTTGGTAAATATTAATATTTATCTACATTTAGTTAGAATGATCAATATACCTTGATTTTATTATTTTAAAAATATTTTTTTTTCAACAGTTATAATTTTAAAGGTTTTAATAAATATTTTTTAATTCGATGTACATGATTACAGATTTAATTTAACATAGTTAATTTAAAAATCATTCCCTTATAGTTTATTTTATCCCTAACGCTAGTTTCTATTAACTAGTGGCCAGAGGAATTTGATTGAGACTATGTCATTATTTAGTATATGTCTCCAGATTTGATACACAGGTTTGGTTGTTAAATTATCACCAATATTTATATTACACATTATGAGGGAATACAATATTTAATGTGGAAATTACTTCATGACATGACTGTGATGTGTTCATATTTTGTGAAATCACGGGCTCATGTAAGGGACAATGTCATATAGATGTCATTTTAAAAATTCCACACACGTCATATTGAGAAGGTAACTATCATGTATGAATTGAAATTTAGGAATCTTAACTAGTTTGTTGAAAATATAATATTATATATGGATCAAAATAGCATGAAATATATATTTTAAAAACATTTTAATAATATTTCAAAACATTGATGTATATATAATCCTTATAATTTTTTTCTTTATCATGTATATACACTGGATAATGAATATTTTATTTTCAATTATTTGATCTATAAATTGTATATAATGGTGATTAATAATGATAAATTTTAGTCAAAAATCTTGTGTATATTATCATATATATACATTAATATAGTAGTAATTAAAAAGAGGATTGTATTTTCTAGGATATTTATTACCCATACCAATGTGGATCAATTAATAGAGTCATTTATATATAATTCGGAATAAATTTTCTACTTATATCAAAAAGTATCTTGAATGTAAGATCGTTAATGTGTTGAATCAGAATCTAACCCAAATATTAAAACTATTTCTTATACTTATTCAAAAATAGGTTATGATTTTAATTAATTTTTTCACATTTTCATTAACTTTTCAATAGCTTGATGGTAATAGGTTGGTATGGAATAATCCCACTAAATTTTCTCATTTAAAAATGAATCCATGGACTCCACTGGTAGAGGATATTTTAATTCTCAAGTGTGTGGAAGATACAAAATTCGATGATTTTAATTGATCATTTTTTCAAGTATGCCATGTTTTAAAATGATATATAGTGTGTTGTTTAACACTACCTAACATCCTTAAATATATGGAAAATTTGAGTATACCATACACGTATTGGGGGATGTGTTGTAATTTTCAGTGGTGAATTCTAGAGGATCATTGATATATTATATTACATTACAAAATTTTTCCTATAATAATATTCACCAAATAAATATTCATATATACTCCTTATAAAAATATTATATGAGGTTATTTTAACCCCATTTTTGTAGTCGTATATAGGTAATGCTTCACATTTATGACCAAGTATTGTGTTCCATCCCCTTAAAAGGGTCCATAAAATAGTAAAAATGATAGGTATAACAAAAAAATTTAATAATTTTATATTGACCATCATTTATGTTCTATATAATTTATTTACAGATTATCATGTTAATATTTATGGGTAAAATCATTGGTGATATTACATGGTAGGTAATCAAGATAAGTAATCACCTCAATATGTGGGGTCATATGAGAATATTGATTAAATGAAGGAAATTTTATATCATCTAAAATTAACTCATTGGTACTGCATAAAATATAATTCCTTATTAATTTAGAAGGTTTTAATGTACAAACTAGATCCCTTATATATTATCAATTGGAATTATGTTTCATTAAATCTACGAACCAATGTTTTCTAAAAACACCTTTTGTAACATCTCGGGTTTTTCTTGAGGTATGAATCTTCTTTTTTGGGTTAAATGGGTTTCATTCCTTTTTTTCATAGACCCTATGCCAGGCTGTGGTCTAGTTGGGTTTTGGTTGGGAAATAAAGGGGAAAACATGTTGAAATCTAGTTTTAGGCTAGGTACACATCATGTACTTGAGGTACAAGTTGTGTACTTGAGGTACATGTCTTGTACTAGGCCAGTGGGGGTTTTTTAAAGAGGCAGAGGCACTTTTTTATCAATCGTATGTTTTCTCTCATTTTTTGAACCCAAAAACCATATTTTATAGTTTTTTAAGTATTGAATCCATATGGACTCCTATTTGAATGACAAATTTCATGTTGGAACCGTATCAGTATGTAATCAATTCCTTTTTAGTCAATCTTGATTCTGCAAAAAAATGATTGTGCTATTTGGATTTATGATCATATGCCCTTATGATCTATTCTTCATATGTTCTTTATATTTCTTCTGAACCATGAAAAATCAGGACATGACATTAGAGGCGTTATCTACTACTGAGGCGAGGTAGGTGTTCTATACTTTCTTTCATCTATTCCTGGGGTTTTTTGAGAGTTTGGGTGAAATTCTATTTGTCGGACTTCCTGGAGAGGTCTCATTTTTTGAGCAAGTAGCTTTTAGTAGTTGTAGTTGGACCTAGTGTGTTTGACCATGGGTTTTTTTTAGGTGAGTTGGGACCCGTTGCTTGTTTTGAGGTCCCCCAGGGGTGTGCCTTAAGGTAATAACCTATTTAATCATGTTTAAACCACCCGAGGTATGCGTTCATGTTCTTTCCATGGTAGGTGAAGCGTGTTAATGACTTAATAGCTTGAATAGCTAGTTTAGGAGATATACTGCCTCCTTGATCATTGAATATCATGTTATGCCTCACATATATTGATATATTGGCATGTTAAATTGATGATATGGGTGGTTATACATATATATAATTGATTAATGACATGTGAAATGGTTTATATGGGATGGTAGGCCCATATTCTTATGATAAATGGTTTGCATGAGTGGGTATACTCATGGATTGTGCTTGTTGACATGAGCGGGTATACTCGTCTGGTTATAGAAGGTCAACATGAATTCTTGAATGATTGAATTCTTAATTGAATGGTTTGACAGATGCATTGGACTACTCTTCTTGGATTTGTAATGAGGTAGTGGACGCCTTAGGTTGATTTTTCCCCTTGGATTGTGATTCTATGGGATTCCATGGGCCTTGGTACCCCATATGATTCAGCTTGCTTGGTCTCGTATAGGACTTGCTATTGCCTTGATCATAGTATCCCAACCAGTTCCTAACCAAGTTTCCACCAGGGATTCCCGTGGGACTCAATGGGATTCCTCAGACACGCTTCTTGGATCTGTCCCTTCGTGTTCAAGATATTTATTATGTGGATGTCTTGGTCTACTGACACCATGGTTCCAGTCCACAGGGTATATATTTCAGTATATGGTATGGCCATGGTATACTTGTTTTCCATATACAACATGGTTATGGGTTATAGGATACAGATGGATATACAACGTGGTGGTGTGTCTTGTTTACTTGTATAGCTTCCTTTTAAGGAGTTGAATCTATTTTTCTAGTAGCCTTGAGGGTTATTCAGTTTTAATTTACAGTAGACTTATACCATGAGAATATGCACTTACATTCCCATTTTTTACATATTCTAGAACCTTTTTAGAATTCATGTTATAACTATATAGACCTGGGTGGTTTCCTACTAATATTTTAATCTCACAACCTGTTCAGGCATCCATGGGGACCCAAAAATATTATATGATTGTAGGTGATGATAGGGGCAAGCACCCTAGTACATGTTGTTGACTATGGATCTTGAGTAGAGGAGCATAGGACCAATATGAGGCTTGCGATGTTGGGACACCTTTTTGGTCTTTTTTTCTTTTTGGTACATGTACTGTATTACATTTCTTTATACCTTTATTAGTTTTTTTCTAAAATCTTATACAATTTGCATGATTTTTTATATGAGATACTCTAGGTTATTGATATGTATATTCTTTTACTCCTGTATAACTTTCAATTTTCTTCTTATTTATTTGCTTCCACTATTGTAATGTGGGAAAAGTCTCCACAGTGACTCACCTAGGCCCTCGTAGTTAGTGGGCAGCCTCTAGCGTTTGTGGAGATGCGCTTGAGGCCCTATGACCAACAGGGCATGGGGAACCATTTCAAGTGGCATATGGGTCCGGGATGTTTCAAAGTGGTATCAGAGGGTATTTCCTTTTAGGTTTGAATTATTTCTTGGTAAAATTAAATAGTGATGTGAAGGAAATTTAATTTGGTAATAAACATTTCCTAATAGTAGCTACCCCGTGTACCGAGAAATTCTGAATTTCCTCAAGTGAGTTTTGATTTTCTAAATTTTTACTATTATAGTTGATTTGATTTTACCACTGGGTGATGCACTTGATTTCTCTTACTACTTTTGATGTAATTTTTGGGTTCCATTTTAGTTGCACCCTAATGAGAGGATGGTGTTCCATCTCATGCATCATATAGACATTTGATAGAATCACATGCAATGCATTATTCCATGTCATCTAGGATTCATTAGATATTGCATAATGTTGTGATATTTAATGTGATATTTGTGCATGTAGTTGTGTTAGTTGGGTGCCTTTTATTATGTTGTGACGTCATATTTCAATCCATAAGGAGTATGGGACCTTATGAATTGGGAAATGATGCGCAGATAGAATGTAAATGCTTAAATGAAGTTGTTATAGGTATGGTTTTAATGGGAACCAAGTTTTGGGTTCATGAGGTGTTATGGGCCCTCATGAAAT
Source organism: Viscum album (assembly GCA_963277665.1). Taxonomy (NCBI): domain Eukaryota; kingdom Viridiplantae; phylum Streptophyta; class Magnoliopsida; order Santalales; family Viscaceae; genus Viscum; species Viscum album. Next base: position 666,795,949 of record OY728120.1, on the reverse strand, counting down.
CAAAAATTGGTAACCATTGGTAACATTTCATGAAAAAATAAATCTGAAATGGGAATGGAAACATGAAATGGTGAATAGTGACTTGACCTAGACCTGACTTCTGATTTGGAAAGAGGAATTGTTTCTAGTGGCGTGTTGGCTTTTCTTTATATAGTCCTAGATTAAGGAGCAAGTTTTGGGTTTGAATTGGTTTCTAAGAGGGTTTTGACCGGTCTTACTCTTGTGATATTTGTTCTTTGATGTTGTTCTTTACTAAGGCGTGCATTTGGAATTGTAGATACATGCCACCATGATGACCACCAATGGTATTTTGTGATGGAGGTGATAAAAATACATCAGAGATGGTGGGCCACGGGCTACCGCTTGATCCTCCAATAGTGCCAACTGTGGCACCTGAGACAATTTCTAGACACAGGTGTTAAGGCACAGTTCTGCGAGGGTTTTTTTCTCTATATTCATACTTTCTTGGGAGCACCGTAGTAATCCTAACAATGGATGAGCTGACATGGGTGTTCCAAGAGCAGTATCCTCCTATGTTTTAGTGGATTGTGGACCACAAGCTGTAGAGTTGTGGCTAGAAACCACGTTAGAATTTTTTGAGCATCTAGAGTCACCTCCAGAGTGTAGGGTTAAGCTCGCGACTTATATGCTACGTGGAGTGGAGAAGCACTAGTGTGATGTATTGAACCAGGCAGATGGGATGCATGATATGGGTTGGGATGATTTCCAAACCTTCTTCTATGACTTCTTTTAACCCGCGACTCTACAAGAAGTTCAGCTAGTGTGTTCATGCATCTAGAGAAGGGTGTGATGATAGAAATGGAATACTCTTCATGATTTAGAGAGCTGTAGAGTTTTTCACCGATGTTTCTAACTAATGAGCTGTCCATGGTGAGGCACTTCGAGGAATGTCTCAAACATGCAATTAGATCTCAGTTCAATGTGTTCAGGTTCCCTTAAATCATTGTGATTGTGTATGAGGTTCTGATTACATAGTGGAACATGAGGGAAGTTGGGGGTACAGAATAGGGGAGTATTATTTCTCATCCCAGTGGATCTACATCTTTAGTCAAGAAGATTCATTTGGATGTTTCATGCGACATGAGTGCTAATCAGGTTGTTGGTGAAGACAAGTTGGTATTTTTCCATCATTGTGGCAGGTGAGGCCACATGAAAAATTAGTATTAGTGCGACCTGGTCGAGTGACAAGCTTGTGGCATGATGGGGAACATGCAGCTGGTTTGTAAGACCTTCCCTCTAGTTATGACTGGTAGGGGTCAACTCCAACATCAGGCTCAGGAGAAGGTTCATCAGCTCCGTGGTTGGTTGGGAGATGGAGTAGTGTAGGCTTGTCAGGCTAGGGAATTGGTGGTCATGGACGGGGTAGCCATACATTGGGTTCTCATAGGCAGTAGGATTAATCTGCTCAGGGTAGCTAGGTAGGGTCACAAGTTTGTGGTACAGGTCAGGCTTATGCAGTGTAACAGAACCAACAGAAGTAAGATCTGGGACCGTCTACTGTGAGAGGTATGATATTAGTAGCTTCTTATTATTTCATCTTCTCTTTTCGATACAAGTTCCTCTCATAGTTGTATCTCTGAATCTGTGGTAAAGATCCTTGGGCTTGCTGTTTTTCTTTCTCAGTGCGTTCTGACACTAGAAACACCATTGGATGTTAGAACAGGTGATGTACACCAGTGTTTGGAGTGTCGCCTTGAATTTGAAGGGTGTTACTTCATCTAGGATCTATATATCCTCAAGATGACTAGGTTTGACATCATTCTCAAGATGGATTAGCTCGTAGCTTATCGAGCATATGTTGACTACTATCATCCTAGGGTGACTTTCACATCACCAAAGGGTGTAATTTTTATTCAAAAGGGTAAATGGGATGTCTAGCCAAGAAGAGATGGACTCGAGCATCGTGGTCTTGGCAGGATGATAGCCTAGATTACTAGTTTTTTTGGATGATCAAGGAGTGAGTTGGGCCGACTTTCCTCTAGTGGTTGAGCACATCATGGACATCTTTCCGAGTGACTTTTTTAGTTCACCTCCTAATAGAGAGGTGGATTTCTCCATATATCTAGTTCAAGGAGAAATGATGATATCCATTCATCTTTATATGATTTCTATGATGGAGTTGAAGGAGCTCAAGAGGAAGCTATAGGATTTGGAGGAAAAGGCATTTATCAGATCCAGTACTTCTCCATGGGGTTCTCCAGTCCTTTTCACGAAAATGGAAGAAGGAAATCTTAGTCTATGTGTGTATTATTGGAAACTTAACCAGTTGATGGTTAAAAACTGATATCCCTTACCACATATAGATAACATTTTTGTTCAGCTTCAAGGAGCTTGAGAGTTATAGAATATCGACTTGAGGTCAGGATTTCACCAGGTGTGTGTTTAACCTGCAAACATACCTTATACTTCAATCCGTAGAAGGTATGGGTTATATGAGTATCTGGTTATATCGTTTGGTCTCATGAATAGATCATAAGTTTTCATGGCGATGATGAACCGAGTATTCCATCCTTACCTTGAATCTTTTGTGGTGGTTTTTGTGGAACATATGCTGGTGTATTAGCACAATCAACATGACCTTTTCAACCATCATGAGATTGTTTTGAATACACTAAGAGGGCATCAGTTATAAGATAAGCTCACAAAATGCCACATTTTGATGGATGATATTCACTTCATGGGTCACATTATCATAGAGACAAGAGTGTTAGTAGACACATAGAAGGTGAGATATATAGTTTTCTGGGAACAACCCAAGAATGTTTTTGACATATGGAGTTTCTTGGGGCTATATGGTTACTCTAGGCATTCTATATAGTAATTCTCATGCTTATAAGTGTTGTTGACGGTCTTGAATAAGAATGGTGTGAAGTTTGTGTGTTCAAAATCATGTGAGCCATCCTTTCTAGAGTTGAATGGGAGGATGACATGTGTTGTAGTTCTGATACTTCCAGAGCAGGGCCATATTTACACAGTGTACTATGATGTATCAGGTATTGGATTGGGTAGAGTGATAATGAAAGGGGATTGATTCATACCATATGAGTCTCAGTAGCTGAGGCCTCATGAGTGAAATTACCCTACACATGATCTCAAGTTAGTTGCGGTTGTCCATTATTTGCATTGTTTGAGGCATTATTTACTGGGATATGGTTTTTTGGTGTACACAGACCACAATATCAACATGTACATATTTATGCCGCATGATCTGAATTTGAGGTAGCGAAGGAGGGTGGAGTACCTAATGTCTATTCACATTGAGCTTCATTACACACCTAGAAAGAGAAATGAAGTAGCCAATGCACTGATCAGGAGAACTCAGATACAGTCATTGCAACAAGTCAATAGCGAGTGGCACCTTATGGCATTGGTCTCTGGGATGCATCTGGAGGATCACAAAAGACATGGGATGAAAATTAATTCATCCTAATATATCAACTCTACCCTTTTAGATATGTTTAGGATGAGGAATATATGGGATTTAGAAGTCCTAGTTCTCTGAGAATCAGTGGTAGGTGCGGATCCTCCCCTAGGTTGGACAGTTGGTGATGATGAGATCATATGTATCCCTGAACTAATTCGGGTTCCATTCGATAAACATGATGAGTGTATGTAGTAGTTTCATGATTTATCATGGGATGTTCATCCCAGGGTTACCAGGAAGTATCATGACATGCGACGTCAGGACTGGTAGATGATAATGAAGAGAGAGAGAGAGTTAGTTTTGTTATGAGGTGTTCCACCTATTAGTAGGTGAAGGTGAAACATCAGAGACTAGTTGGGATTTTATAGAAGTTACTCATCCCGAAGTGGAAAATGGATGATTTCATGATAGATTTCATGACTGGTTTTTCAATGTATCCTCAAGGTAATGATGTGTTGTGGGTTTTTATTGACAGGCATAAGAATGTCGCACACTTATTATTGATCAAAAAGAACTTCAGTGTTGATGACCTTGGAATGTTGTACATTTGAGAGGTGGTACGACTTCATGGGTTCCTATGCACTATCATTTTGGATAGGGATTCCCACTTTATGTCTCATTTTAGGCATTGTTTTTAGAGGGTCCTGGGTACACAACTACTTCTGAGCACAACATACCACCCTCAGACTGTTGTCCATTCAGAGTGTGCAATACAGGTGCCATAGGACATTCTATGAGCATGCATCCACGATTTTGGGGGATCGAGGTAGAGGAACATTACCCTAGTTGATTTACCCTACAATATATTAGGTGGTGATAAATATGGAACCTTTGGAAGCTTTATATGGTAGGATATATCCTTATCCTTTGTGTTGGCTGGAGGTAGGAGAGGCAGATTTATTGGTACTGTGTCTTGTATATGAGACTTCTTAGCAGGTCTAGTTGATTCCAAAGTGGATGGCTAATGAACAGTCTCATCAGAAATCATATGATGATCACCATAGAAGACCTCTAGAGTTCGAGGTCGGGGATCGGGTTTTCATGCATGTTTAACTGATTTTGGGACATTGGTGGATCTAGAGACAGGGTAAACAATCACCGAGATATATCATGTCATTCATGATTATGGAGAATGTCAGTTCGGTTGCCTTTCAGTTGCAGTTTCCTTAGTGGTACTGAGCCATGCACTAATTATTCCATGTATCTCAACTGAATCACTACCACTCTGACCCGTCTCACGTTTTTTCAGCCTGAGGATGTTGAGTTGTAGGTTGATGCATCCTTTAAGGAGCATATGATTCGTATATTTGACATGATCATGATGGTTATGTGAGTATAGTCAGCTCCTCTAAGACATGTGATATGGTTGGACAGATGTTTATAGGATGAGACTTGGGAGAGGGAGGCCGACATATTTTCTTAGTGGCTAGAGTTGTTCTCAGGAAAATCTTGACCGCCCTTCAGAGATAAATTCAGGGAAGAATTACTATATGGGGGGCGGATGGTAAGATATCTAGTTTTTCTGGAGCTACAGATCTTATTTTTTGGATAAATGTTGTTATTACCTTTTTATCTTAGATTCTAGGCTAGGTCGTTGGCTGGTTGGGTTGTTTTTTGGAAAGAAAAGGGAAAACATGCTGAAATCTGGTTTCAGACTAGGTAAACATCATGTACATGGTCTACACGTCGTGTCTTTGGTCGTCACGATGTGTATCTAGTATGGCTCAGAAAAAAAATAAGTTGGAGTACATGACGTGTACTTTCCCAATGGGGTTTTTTTATAAAAGATGCAGTATAGCATTGTTTTATAGACAGTATGTTTTCTCTCATTTTTTAACCCAAAAATTATCTCTTCTAGTTTTTCAAGTATTGAAGCCATCCGAACTCAGATTCGAGTGATGTCTATCTCATTGGAACTGTATATTTAAGTAATCGATTCATTTTTAGTAGTTCTTGATTCTTCAGAACAACAAATTCGTTATTAGGATTTTGTCTCAGATACCCTAATTATCTATTTTTTGTCTATTTTTCACATCTCTTCCAAAATGGGAAAAATCAACACACAATACTGGACGAAATTTCTACTACTGTGGCATGGTAGGTGTTCTATAATTTCTTTCATATTTACTTTGTGTTTTTAGATAATTTGGCTGAAATTCCATTTGTCGGACTTTCTTGTGAGGTCTTGTTTTTTAGCGAGTAGCTTTTGGTAGCTGTAGTTGGACATAGTGAGGTTGATAGTGGGTTCTGTTTAGGTGTGTTGGAACTTATTTCTCATTTTGAGTTCCCATGAGGGGTGCACCATAGGGGAATAGCTTGTTTATGCCTATTTAAACCACCCAAGTGGTGTGTTCTTGTGCTTTCCTAGTAAGGGGAATCTTGTTAATGACTAGATAGCATGAGTATCTTGTTTAAAAGATGTATTTCTTCATTTCCCATTGAATATCATGTTATTCCATGCCTATTTTGATATCTTGTCATGTTAAATGGATGATATGGGTGTGTATACCTATATGTAAATGATTAATGACAAGAGAAATGGTTTATATGGGAGGGTAGGCTTATATTATTATGATCAATGGTTTTCATGAGTGGGTATACTCAGGGATTGTGCTTGTTGACATGAGTTGGTATACTCTCCTGGTTATAAATGTTTTACTTGAATGAATGAATGATTGAATTCTTAATTGAATGGTTTGATAGATGCATTGGAATGCTCTGCTTGGATCTGTAAAGCAGTAGTGGATGCCTATGGATGATTTTATCCCTTGGGTCTTGATTCCATGGGATACCTTAGGACTTTCTACCTCGTAGGATCCGAATTTCTAGGGATCACATAGTAATTTCTATTTCCTTACTCCTAGGACCCCTACCAGTTCCTAACCGAGTTTCCACCAATGATTCCTATGGGACTCGATGGGATTCCCCTGACACACTCCTTGGATCCAGCCCCCTGTGTTCTAGATATTTATTACTTGGATGCCTTATTCTGGTGATTCCTTAGATCTAGATGTCAGGGTCTATATTTCTCTCTACGGTCGTGGTGGGGGATACTTGTCTCCTTAATACAGCATAGATATGGATTAAAAGATATAGATTGATGTACAGTGTGGTCATGGGACTTGTTTACTTATTATAGTTTCCTTGTTAAGAGATGACTCACTTTTGTATGTATCCTTTAAGGTTTTTCAGTTTTACTTAATAGTAGACTTATTACTTTGGCCAATGAACTTACTTACCCATTGTTTACACTATCTAGAACCTTTGTGAAATTGTTTTTAGAAATGTATAGACCTGGGAGGTTTCCGACTAGTATTTTTATCGCACACACAGTTTGGGCCTCCTCAGGGACCCAAACAGATTATATGGTTATATGTGATGATAGAGGTAGGCTCCCTAGTAAAGTTTGTTTACTATGACTTTGGAGTAGTGGATCATAGGACTCAGATGAGTCTTGCGATGCTGGGATACCTTTTTGGTCTTTTGTTCATTTTGGGACTTATACTATATTACATTTCTTTGTACCTACATTGGTTGTTTTCAAGACACTTCTACCACCATTATCATTTTTTATATGAGATAGTTCTAGTTATTGATAGGTATATTCTTATCTACTTGTATTAATTTTAGTTGTATACCTATTTATTTTCTTCTATTATTTCATGTTTTTGACTTCTGTTGTGATACTCTGGAAATGAGTACATAGTCTCCCCACTAACTCACCTATTCCCTCACTACAAGTTGGAAGCCTCTGGATTTTAGGGAGATGCGCTTGAGGCCTTGTGACTAACCAGGCTTGGGGAACCATTTCAGGTGGCATCTAGATCTGGGACATTACACTATTTTAAAATTGAACATCATGAAAGGATATTATGTGGTAAATTTTTTTCATTGTTATAAATTCAATGGAAACATGACACCATTCATGTATAAACATTGGAGAATGAATCCTTTATATGGAAATATTGGTTTTATAAATTCCCTAATGATTATGATTTCAATCAACACATTAAAAGGAATTGAATTTCATCATATTTTTATAAGACTCCTGTTATTGGTATTAAATGTCAATAATTGAGTTACATTAAATTTCATGATGGATTTTGAAAAATATGGCCTATTTGGAAGTGTTTTGGGGGTATGAATATTTTGTAGTATGGTATGTTAACCCCAAAATATTCATTATAGCAACCTAAATAATTTATTCTGGTACGTTCTTTGGTTTACCTTGTTTTATTTTGAGTATATTATTTGTTGGTTTCAATTTTGAATGTGTTGGAAGGGAATAGTGGGTTCCAATTGGGTTTGTGGTCATCCTAGTGTAAGATAGTGAGGACCATGGTTGTGGTGGAGGCCCCAGTATTACTTGAAATTGCCTATTTGAAATAGAAAAGTCTAAATTTGTTATATCTAAGGGTGGAATGTTCTAGGTGTTCTCAAGTCCTCCATGTCCAACATGGGAACCACCACACCATGGTGGTGGGTGTGGTGAGCCAAAACAGCATGTATTCTATCACCAATCCATGGATGGTCGTTGTGGCTTGTCATTTGTGTGAATCCAACATGTCATGGTGGGAAACACAAGGCCCTGGTTGTGTGGGTTTTAGTTTTAAAATTTTCAAATAACTCATAATATTTCAAGGGTGTATACTCTAGCCACATTAAGCATTAATGAGGGGTCAAGAAGAATCAGTTCACTCATATTCAATATATTAAACTTAATAGACCCCTCCATTTATCTTATATTCCAAATTAACGGTGTTCCTAGTAGTGGATTGATTTGTTTTCCTACCAATGACTTAGGCTGTCCCCCTCTCTTCTTGGGTTGATCTTTTAACTTAATTTTTTTAGGATGGTATCTATTTTTATCCCATCACTAATAATGATTGTAGGTGTAACAAACCAAACCAAATAACATCCAAAAAGGTACCTGACCTATAATATCACATACCAAAATAGAATTTCCAATCCCCAATGGTGCTGACTATAAATAGATCCTTAAAAAACAATAATAGGTAATGATTTATCCCAAAATGAAGAAACAAAATTTCATATATATACACAAGACATTGAGAAATATCAGAAGATAAATATATTCCATAATTGAGACCAAACAACTAAAATGTAGAAATAGTATACAAGTATAAGCCCAACCAAAAAGGACTAATAAAAAATTAAAAACCCAACTAATCCATGTGATAGTGTGAGTAGACTCCCACCAACTCACCACCATCTACCGATCAAGCTGAGAAAACACCTCACCACTTCCCTACAGTTCCTTGCCTTTCCCTGCATTGAATGAAATACAATGGTCTACACATGACCAAATATGTATGTAGGGTGTGATATAACATGCTCAGTGGGGTCCCACCCAGGTGTTCTATAACAAGTCTCTTTACAACATTCCATGTATGATCATTTGAAATAAAACATGTCATGATAAGTTGTGAAGTATTTTTATCAAAAACAAGGAAAATATTTATATTTTTACAAAACTTCCCAAACTAAGTATGTTAAGTAAATTTCAAGAATAATTTTCCATTTATCATTTAGAATAATCCAACGAATGCATATCATTGGGGAAAAAGTACTAATACAATCATTGGAAAATCACACTAAGGGGACTCAATATCATAGACTAATAGACTACTCATTTGACAACATTTACTAGTGCACAACATTTCATTAGAACATAGGCCTAAGGAGAAAAGAAACACCCTATGAGAGATCCCCCCCAACAATATCGAGAACAATCCCCCAAAAAAACTACCATAGGGAGAATAGAAAATTCCATTGATATAACCTGCTGATGGTAATATAAATGATGTACCTAAGCTAAACCTTCCACTTATGTACCAATGGCTTCTAATGTGTTTCATTTAATAAATTCATTCAAGGATTTGAAAATACCCCTTATTCATTTACCAAAAACCTATGAAAACCACCTTTTATCACTAATTAATTCACTAACACAAAACAATCTTGCTGAATTTATTTGTAAATTAATTTATAAAAATAGAAGAAATACAGTTCACTAACACGGGTTAGAAATGGAACCATCTACCTCAAAACTCGGGACCACACATGCCTATAAAGAAACCTCCTTGAGGAGAACATAACATTGAAAAAAATTCCTTAAACTCAATCTACACATCTTAAAATTGATCTAATTTTCCAAAAGGATTTTTTGGAGGATTAGAAATCAAACACACCAAAAGAATGCAGACATGTCATACCATAGAAAACCAAGGAAATGTCCCACAAAAAAAGATCACAATACATATATGGATGAAATAAATAATAAACAACATCATGGTCTGTCATATATAATAATAAGATTCCATAGTTCCACTATGATCTAGGAAACGAAGAATTATAACGGATTACACTCCAAGAGAGTCACAAAAAATCAACACAATGATCAATCTCTAAATGGATCAATCCAAATCAAATGGATACTCAAAAAAAATCAGAGAAGGATTCTATTTCATGATCCAAGAAGCCTGTAGGATAATGATATACGATTTTATGTGAGAATCACCGCATGTGTCAACCTCCTAATAGTAACATGATGTGTAACTACTTTACATGTCATGTAATCCATGATGATTTAGTGCACCAAAAAACACGTTGACTTTTTATTACAAATAAACCTTGGATTAATACATGTCATGTAACCATTATATGGAGTATACCATTTTCATTATATATAAATAATTCAGGACTTGAGTGTGATGACCAACTACATGTCATGTAACCCCATTACACACCATGTGATTGCCTAGCACATAGTAGAAACTCCATGTTCTTTAACAATACCTCAATAACACCTTAGGAGTTCTTCGAGCATGGATGGAAACCCAAAAATATATGATATCATTTCTATGTAGACTCCATTAATTCAGAAAAACATCCATCAAGAACATTTATGTCATTTCCACCCAACAAATTCTCTCCATCCTTGGGAGTCCATGATATACCAAATTAAAGAGTTAAATAAGTAAAGGGAAGGGAGTTATCAAAGGAAAGTAAAGGAATGCCACATACTCCACACCATTCAACTTTCCATAATTGGGAATTCATGTGTAAGAATTAAGTCTATTAAAGTGGTTAGTCCAATACTCCCTCATAAATTATTCACGCTCATATATCTCATGAGAATTTTATCCATAACTCCATAACTCTTTGACCAACAGAATATACTTACCAAATAAAAAATCACATAAGGTTTCACAATCTCCCCAAGATATGCCCCAATGAAAACATAAATATCTAATTCAATAACTTCATAACTCTTAAAATGACAAGGATTGGGATGACATTTTCTGAGATGCAATATATAGAAAAAATTATGATTTCTTATAAATTTATCCATCAATTCCATATGAAAAGAAAACTACCCGATCCACTCAATGATCTCAAATGGTCCCACATATCTTAGAACCACCGTCCCCTATTTTTCCAAGTTTACATTGACCAAAACAAGTAACAGATTTTAAGAAACCCCAGTCACCTACAAATAACTACATTGGATTAAATTGTTGATCCACATTATATTTATATCAACTCCATATTGTTTCCAAATACCTATGTGTGTCCTTAATCCTTGTGAACATCTCCTGAACCAAACTCAGTCTCTCTAATTAAGCTTTTCCCACCTCTTCCCAAAAAAGATATGATCATTAGAGATGATCGTACATGTCCTAGAAAGGATCCTTTCTAATTGAGGATTGAATAATTTTATTAATGTAAAACTCAACGTGACCTATATAGCAATCCCAATATACACCAAATTCAATGACATAGACATAAAGAATATCCTTCAGATCCTAAATAACATGCTCTATCTGACTATATCTATGTGGATGATAAGTTGTACTCAAATTTACCAGAGTCCCCATCACCCATTCGAGACTTATCTAGAACATCAATGTAGACCTATGATTCCTTTTTGAAACAGTAGATGAAGGAACCCCATGTAACCTTCAAACATCCTATACATACATCTTACCTAGATCATTAACTTTTTCTGTGTCTTTGATTAGAATAAAATGAGATGTCTTTATCAACCCACCAATAACTAACTAGATAGAATTCCTTCCTTGGGGAGTCCATGGTAATATGAAAATAAAGCTCATGGATACATCATACCATTTCCAAAATCTAACTCAACGATATTAAAGCAAACTACAAGGGATTACTTACTATGTTGTTATCTTCTAGTAGGTGTAATAGTGATACAAATAATCACCAAGGTCACCCTTCATACCCAGCCACTAGAATCATCATCTCATGAAATGATACATCTTTTTAGAACCTATATAAATTTACTATGAAATATTCTGATAATAATAAAAGATCTCCACACTAATTTTGTGACAAAAAACTAATCCCCAAATATGAGAATACCATCTGAAGATATAGACCAACTAGGAACGGTCTCCCCTCTATATAGGGTTTCTTGAGTTCCCTTAAACTTGACATCCAATTGCTAATTATGCATAGTAAACTCATGGATAGAAGATGATAACTGAACACTGGTAAGAACCATACCCGAAAAATCATATTGATAATCTTGATTCAGTTGAGATAAATCCCTATAAGTTTATACTCTTCCTTTGATTACTTAGCAACTTATGATGTAACAATCCTACAAAGAGTATCTACAAATAAATTCCCCTTCATCTAGGTATAGGTGATATAAAAATCAAATGTCTTAGGGTATTTCATGAACAACCTCTATCTAAAATTCATGTGTTTATATGAAAAGATATAACTCAAACTTGTATGTTCAAAATATTCTATGAACCATTGCCCAAATAGATAGTACATCAAACACTTAAGTGCATTCATAACTATGGAACACTATAAATCATGATTTTGGTAATTATTATCATGATTCCTAAGTTGATGTGAGTTGTAATCAACCATATGATCATACTTAATAAGCAGACAACCTAAACCAGCTCTAAAAAACTTCATAGAAAACCACATACTACTTATTGGGCTCTAGAAATATAAAAATAGAAGTCGATGTCAGAAGTTGATTCTTCTCACCAAGAGTATACCCACACTTTGAATCCCATGTGAATGTCATCCCTTTCCTGGAAATAGCATTAATTGTTCATACAAAATTATAGAAATATTTCACAATGCCTCGATAGTATCCTGTAAGACCAAGGATTATTTGTATTTTAAATAAATTCGATGGATCTTCTCATGAAAACCCAACCATTACCTTCTTAGGATCAACTGATAATCCATTCTGGTAAATCAAATTTATCAGGAATTTCACATAATTAATCCTGAAGATATATTGTGAAATCTCTTGATATAGAGGGTGAATGCTTAGTATTTCCAAAACTAACCTCAAATGGTCCTCATTATCATGATCAGGTCTTAAATATCCAAAAATATCATCCATGGTCACTAACAAAAAAGTTTAAAAATACTAATGGAATATCTACTTCATCAAGGACATAAAAATTACAGGAGTGCTAGTCGGGCCAAATGGAATCATGAGTTATTTGTAATGGACATACATACTAATGAAATTCATCTTCAGTATATCACACTCCAAAATCTAAGATGATTATAACATGAACAAAAACCATGCTTCAAAAAAAATTCCCCCTTTTAATTGACCAAACAAGTCATCCACATGAGCTAAAGGATAATGTTTCTTAACTGATACCCAGTTCGTTTTCGATAGTCTATTCACAATCATAGTGAACCATCTTCCTTCTTCGAAAAGAGAAATGGGGATTCCCAAGGAGAAACACTAGGGTGAGGAAAATCATTTTCACCATGTCATCCTACTGAATCAGGAGATCATTCAGCTTCTCCAGGGCCATATATAGGAAGGTATTGATTTCATTTGTATACCTGACACCAGGTCAGTGATAATATATACCTCCCTCTCTGAAGGAATCCTAGGTAAATCATTTAGCAAAACATAAAGAAAACCCTAGACAATGGAGGGAAGATCAATAATAGAATAAATGACATCGGCATCAACTACAATAGAAAACAAAAAAGTCATGAGATCTGGGAAGGAATGTGCATCACAACTCGACATATGATCACTCTCCATGAAACGCCATTGATCTCCCATCAGCTACAAGAAATGAGAAACAACAATGATAAAAGTTAACCTCATTACAATCAACAACCAGACAATCCATCCTGATGATGTTATAAAACATATCTAGATAAAGAAAAATAAAATTTCATACTTGATCAATATCAGTTAGTAATATTATATAAGGACTCTAAAACCCCTACTCTTCCTCTTCCTATGGGGTGTCTCTAAATACATAACTACGTACGCGAGTTTCCTTGGTTGGTTAAGAATATCAACAAAACATCTAGATATTAATGAGTTGGAAGTACCTATATCAAATCAAGAAATTTCTAGAGAGGATGAAATAAAGATGGTACATCTCACTATTTCTAGACCTTCATCTACCTCTGCTGGAAACTCATATACTGTTTGAAGTTACATTACTCCTGAGGCCTATGGCTAGAGCCTTATAGTCCTTGAAGCATTCGACTAAATCGTAGTAACATTTGGAACTGACGATCCCTGACAATATCATGGTCAACGCGTAGCCTAATATAAACACAATATATGCTTATAAAATCCATAAATATTACACATATTTGTAGGTGAAGGTATATAATGTCAAGTGTGTCCGATCATTCCACTATGATAGTAGTTTATAGGTACACAACAAGCTAACGCTAGAGGTGCTGACAATGCCTAATGCCAAGAACCACCTCCACCACTCATGTGACGATACTACCACATTATAAATTCCCATAGTTTTCCATTGAAGCTACCATTAGGTGGAAGAGAATGATAGTAACACCCAACCTTTCTTATCTTATTCATTTCTTCAATCATATCCTTCTCTGTTTTCTCTATATAGGTTGAAAGATATGGCATAAATACTTTTGATCTGATATCTAATCACAAAAATTGAAGGTACTTCTGATCCATCATTGGTCACACTTCACTACCTCTGGTTAAAAATGAAACATCATAGAAAACTAATTAGTGTATTCTAGCACCACATGCTCTCCCTGTCACAAAGAGATGAACTCTAGAGATTTTTCTATCATTAGCGACTCTAGCAAAAAATTCTTGAAGAATAGAATCTTTAATCCCTTATTTCCAATACCCACATCCTTATCATCATGTACCATGTAATCCCGTCAAAACATTCTAGGACTCTCAAGTCATAATGTTTAACAATTCACATTGAGATTATCATGTGTTTTTTGGAATTCAATGAATTGATAAATCATTTTAATCCATCACCTACCTATTGAGGATTATTCACGCCTTTAATGAATTTTGGATTCTCACATTAGAAATCTTGTGATTGATCCTTGTATCAATCATTACCTGGTTTTACTAAAAAAACTATTTTACAAACTTCTCTCACATTCTGTAAAAAAGGAAAAACTTCCTGGTTGATTGCATCAATAACATTTTCATACATTGGAGGATACTCTTTGGGATCATCTGGTACACCATCATAAGTAAATCATAGAACATGTCTCTAAGGTATACTACTAAATAAAAAAATAGAACAATCAGTCAATCAATAGAAAAATCTCAACTCAAAATAGAAAATCCATAAGAACAAACTAATATCAACACTAAGAAGTCAAAATATGAGACCTAAAAAAACATACCATGGAAACAAGATTCTTGCCACTGTATGAATTTTCCAAGAACATACTAATACATATGTATCAAGTCCCAAAAATATTATCTACAGCCAACTAAATTCCCCATGATAAGGACTATTGAGGACATACCACCTCTGATAATGTACTATAATGAACCGACCTGAGTACCCTCTCAATCTATCACCCAACCCGACATGTCACATGCATTAAGGGAATTTTCGATCCCAATTGGATGGTGACTAGAACATAGGAATAAAACTGAAACTAGAGGTAATGATTTCTCCAAACCTAAATCAATGAAATAGAATATATATACACCAGACAGATATAAATAGTATAAGGTAAATATATTCCATTATTGAACCCAAACAACTCAAAAGTAGAAACATTCCCCAAGTAAAATTCCAAATATAAAATACTATTAAAAAGTAAAAACCAAGTATTCCATGTGACAATGTGGGAAAACTCCAACCATATCACCACCAACAACTCATCCAACTAACAAAAACCTCACCGAATTACAATGGCACCTTCCCTTTCCCAATATCCAAAGAAAAACAATGGTCTACCCACCTTTTTAGAAGTGTGATGGGGGTGATCTAACAAGATTAGTAAGATCCCACCGAGTTGTTCCATAACAAGTCTTTTTGAAATAATAAAAGTATGATCATTTGTAATAAAACAAGGCATCAAAATTTGTTACGTATTTTTATCAAAATCATCGTAAATGTTTCTCTTTTTCAAATAATTCGAAAAAATAAAGGATTATCAATTTCAAGAATAATTTTCCATTAATCATTTAGAAATATCAAAAGAATGCATATCATAGCCAAAATATTACAAATCCAAGAATAGGTAAAACATTCTATGTAACTGAACAAGTCATACTAGATTACTACTAATACCACAACAATGAGTAGTGCACAAAAAGTCCCTAGAACACTAGACTAAGGGGAAAAGGAAAACCCCATAAGTGAACCACCAAAAAATGTCAAGAATAATTCCATAGAACAATAGGCCTATGGATCATTTAAATCCCAATGATATAACCAACTGATGGTTATATGGATTATTGATCTAAGATAAACATTCCATATACATACCCAATGCTTCCCATGTGTTTCATTTCATAAATCATTTATGTGCTTTGAAAATACCCCTTTTTTCAATTAAAAAAAATCATGAGAAAACCCAAATTTTATCAAAAATTAATTTAAATACAAAAAATAATCATTCCACATATATTTATAAAACAAGTTATAAAACTGGGAACAATACCGTTCATTAACACAAGATAGAGATGAAACCACCTACCTCAAAACATAAGGTTGCACACACCATAATGGATCAACCTAGAGGAGAATGAAACAACAACATTGAAGGGACCTAAATCAGTACACACATCCTATAATTGGTCCAATTTACCAAAAGGGTTGGAAGAGAAGAGGATATTACATTGACCTCATGAATGCACACCCACCGCACTACAACCAACAATGGAAAAAAATCATCTAGAATATGATCACACCAGAGATCTAGGAGAAATCAAGAAGATACATCATCACAAGATGACAGATCCAATAACGAGACATCATGATGTTACTGAAATAAATACATTGGAGAAGAAGAAGAAATGATTACTTGAACATAGAGATACAAACCAACCACTATAGTGATCAATCGTCAAACAGATCAATCCAAATCGAATAGAGACACCAAAAGACACTGGATAAGAGTTATATGATGATATCCAAGAGAGATATGTGAGATTGAAATAAGATATCATATGAGAATCACCCTAAAATTCAGCCTCTATATAGGTAAACAACATATAACTACTTTACTCATCATGTAGTACTAGATAAATAATTATTTTAATAACCGTGTTGACTTTTTATTAAAAACCATCCTTTTATTAATACAGATCATGTAACCATTACACGGTGTGTACCACTTTCCTACTAAGTAAATAGTTAACAGTTTATGTCTGGAAACCAACTATACATCATAGAAACCCATTACATGCAATGTAATTTCCCATCACGCAGTAGAAAACACTAGGTTCGTTCAAAAAACATAAAAACATCTCGGGAATTCTCTGAACTTGGAAAGAAACCTGAAAATCCATTAACACATTTATACCCAGAATCCATTGATTCAAAACAAATCCATCCCAAAACATTAATTTATTTTCTCAAAAAAATTATATTCATCCTTAGAAGTCCCATGATACACCCAGTTAAAGAGGAAAACAGGTAATGGGAATGGATTTAATTGAAAGTGGATAGCAGGATGTTATAGTGGCATGGTATTCTTTATCCAAAAGTTATACAGTTTTATAATACGATTTTTAATTCCACAAACCCATAATCCCCAATTATATGAATTATTTTAATACATTGGCATTATTATAAGGAATCATGTCTCAAAGGACTGATCAGTTAAGCGGTCTTGGGAAATAGATTACACACATGAACATTATATTATCATTTATAACACAAAATAAAGCATAGATAATCTTTTGATAACTCTATAATTCCCCTATCATTACCAATAATATCAATAATAATACACTTTTTTGCATCCTGGGAATGTAAAACATAAGAAATGGGTGAGTTCAGATTTTTAGTAAGGGTAAATTATTTAGTGGAAGCAATAAACATTTAAGGCAAGACGTATAATAAAAATAGCAGTCATTTAAACAGAAAATTTAACATAACATGGAAAAAATGAATCATCATTACCATATAAACATTCACGTGGATATTATACTAGTCAAATAATCACATGGAATAACTAATTTCATAATGATGGAATGCATAATGTCAGACATAATAAGTACTACGTCAAGGCCATGTGCCAAAGCCATTCATAAATATTCTATCGAGGCCTTGTGTCATGACACCAGTTTGTCTCATGAGACCCATTGATTCTTCAAGGGGATATAGTGGGCCATGCCCATCACAAACTATTTCCAATGCGTTCCTCATATAGAAAAGGTGAAACATAACATAATCATTCATATTAAAACTAGCATACGAAATGTCAATACTTTAACAATAAATAATGAATGGTATAAAAGTAGCACATCCATAGTCAAACATATCCTAACTCATTAAATAAAATATGTAAGATTGTATTATAATAAATCAAACTCAATCGAGAATAATATCCAATAAAGGGTGTGGACATATTTGAAAATAATCAGTAAAACTCATTGGAGGATATATCCATTTTTCATGAAATCATTTAAAAGTCACAAAATTTATAAAGGAAGTCATTTAAAAGAGGTTATATAATCAAAGTATTCCATACCACTTTGAAACTTTTGAAATGAATTAAAATTTTAAAACATTCATGTCCACATAAATAAATACATACAAACATTTTGAAAACATTGACATTAATTAAAATGATTTAGAAAATTAAATCTTTAAAACATTTAAAATGATGATCTAGTTAAAAGGTCTCTTCCCTAAAAACATAAAATATTCATTTTGAAAAAAAATTACGAAACATTGACATGGATGATAAATATTTCCCAGTAAATACTTACACATAAATAATCTCAGATAATAATGAGATTGAGGAATTAACCCATACCTTGTACATTCCTTTGGTCGATGGTAAATTTAACCTCCATTATAATGACCATAGTATGTTATTGAATTATACCAGAACAAATTTAATATTTATGATATCATACATGATATCATACATGATTCATTTATGACTTTATACTAAACATTTAACAATAATTTCCATGTTAAAGTAACATTTCGGGTAAAATTGTTTTCTTTATCGTACATGTTTTAACTTGTTATTCATGATCGTATCACTTATATCATGATTTAATTACATCTAGAATATAAAACATTATTTACATATAATATATATTAAGAATATAAATATGTATAATAGATAGATATATTAAATGGAATACACTGTTTATGGAGACGGTAGGTCATACGTATTCATAAACCCTATTTCGGTTTTCATATCATATTAAATGGAATTTAGTGAATGAGATATATGTAAATACAGATATATATATATATATATATATCCAGTATCATTATTACTTCATATATTACATACTTATTAATAATATATATTTTTGTAATCATCATTGAATGGTGAATGTGGAAATGAATCCCATCGCGTCATGGAGATGGTAAGTTGTACGTACACACAAGCACTGATATCATTTCTTTAATGATAAAATGGTATAGAATTGGATGGTATATTAATTATACAGAAACATTATCATGTTATGTTCATTATTTATATTCATAATTCTCATCATTATATCCATCCAAATAACATAATGTTGATTAAAAAATTAAACCATGTCATGGATATGGTAAGTCGTACGTACGCACGCATATTGAAATTATTATTCCAAAGATAGATATAATAAGGAATATGGTTTTTTTCATGACTCGACTAGTACTGGGGCTCGATCCGCAACTACCCCATGCACGCCCATGTAGGCCAGAGGCTAGAGACTAGCACCAAAGGCACAACAAACTTAGGGAGGCCTTTGCCTACGAACCTGTACACACACACACAGCCAACTCAATACAAAATTGTAGAGGAAAAGAAAGTGAGGTACCACACTACTATAAAAATGGAACCAACAGAAATGCATCGACCACCAAACAATACAAGTAAATTAATATTAAATCTGTAATGGAAATGGGAAAAAATACACACCCAACTTGAAAAGTTCCATAACCTGGCAATAGGTGAAAAAGTAAAATAGCTGGAAGATTCCCACACTTGAAACCCAATATACAACCACCACACGTGGTCTAAGCACCCCGTATCCCTAATATCCTCTAATATCACGATCAACCTATCCATCATCTGTGATGACCCGGAATTTTCCATGTAATGTTTTTTAATTAAATGGGAATTTTACGAGTCCGTGAAAATTGACATCACGTGATTCTGAGGACCGGGGTTCCTGGAATAAATTTTTGAAGTATTGTGATAGTGCGTTCAGTAAATGTGCGAGTAGGTTTTTAAAACTTTGGAACCGGTGCTCTAAATTGAAATATGAGGGCACCGTTGAACTCACAGCCCCGATATTCACTTAAGGAGACTTTCACCTCGATGACAGATGGATGAGGGAGAAATTTAATTTTTGGGTTTTTCATGCAAATAATAAAATAAAATAAACTTCATTTTATTTTATTTTGATCTTCCATGTGGATATTTCAGGTGGGGTCCACCGTAACTAAACCCCCATGTGGAAGTTGGAAGTGCGGACCACCAGACCTTAACCTCCCATGAGAGGTTAAGGTGGTGGGGACCACCCGAACCATAAACTCCCATGAGTGGTTATAGTGGTGGGGACCACCCGAGATTAAACCTCCTTGAAACCCCCTTTTAATTGGGAGAAACCATTAACTCCCACAATTAATGAGGGAGATCCTCTTGACCACCTACACCTTAATTGTGCCAATGCACATACCATCAATCTTGCCAATGCACCACTTAATTGAGCCAATTTAATTTAATCCAATTTGAGTTGTGCCTACGATTAAATTGGGGAAACACTTTTTATTATTGGATATCTCTTTTATTTGGTGGAATTGGGGAGAGTAGGAGCTCTTGGTAGAAAGATTCTCAAACGAAGAATGCTTCCTCCATGAAGAACATCGACGACTTCGACCTTCTTCCTTGGAACTTCCCTCAACGTAGGACGTGTTCGTCTACAATGAATCGACTTCCGGCTTCTCGCGCCAACATTAACCAACATCGAACAAGTAGGGTTTTTAATTAAGTATGATTTTATTCCCTTGATTTTTTCCTTCTAAAAACCAAGAACATGGGTACAATTATTATCAAGTTGATCCGTTGATGTTTTCCTTGCGATTTGGGAATAAATTGTTGTGGCAAGTTGTAGGGGTTTATTCATTATTTGATTAACACTTCCCATGTTCTTGCCTCTTTTTCCTTTGCAGGGTTGGGAATAGAAATTATTGAGGGATTATAGGAATTGATGTTTTAAAATATATTCCATTATCATTCCTTGTTTATGTTATTGATGAACCGCTTTCTACCACTCTAAACGTGGAGGGTGCAGGCCAAACAAACATTTCCCAACCGACCACTGTTCTTCTTTATAATATTCTTCGAAACGGAGGAAGGTGACAATGGAGTAGAAGGCGACAAAGGCAACGGTCACATCACCCGTAGCCTCTGTGACCCGAGCTGCCCCCGCGACGCTCCGGCGCCCCGGCCGAACCAGCTTCACCACCCTGGGCTGAACCGCGCCGCCCGCTGGCTGTGCCACCCTCCAGCTCACACCACCCACCAGCCTTCTGAGCCGCCCCATCTGTGCCATACTATAGGCCTTATGAGCCCCTGGCTAAACCGGCACCTCGCAGTGACTCGTCCGAACCGGCCCACGCCCTTGTGGTGCCCTGGCTGAACCGGCCCCGCGCCCCGGGCCCTACCTCCCTCGCATCGCCCTCCAGGACGAGCCACACACGTGGCGCCCTTCAGGCTGAACCGCCCTCACGTCACCTCGCGGCCGGTCCTCTCCCTCGCGGCCTTCTGGGCTAGGGCCAGTGGGTCGGGCCGTACCCAACGGGATTGAATGCCCAATGGGTTGGTCCAGACCCAATGGGTCAGGTTGGGTTGGCCCAGACTGGGTCGGGCCGGGTCTGACTAGACCCGAGCCCACTATGACCCTTTACTTTCTTTTGGCCATATCTTTGGCACCGGATGTCCGTTTGACGAACCATAAGTGGCACTGGTAATCATGGAGCATGACGGTCCCATTGAGAATACCCCACGGGTGTTTTGGGTATAGTTGAGATATGATCAAGTTGGATCATGCATGAATCCAACCGGGCCCCCATAACTAAAAGGCTAATAACTCACAGACTGTGTGTCCGATTGACGTGTCGTCTGTTGCATTGAGACCCCTAGGACATGGAGGAACTTGGAGATACTTCTTCATGAGACATTATGAAAGTTAGAGTATCGACCAGTACCTCGTATAGTGGATCCTCCCGAAGACGAGCGAGCGTAGTGCGGAGACCTAGTAGCTGGATGAGACCTGACGACTGCTGATTGTTTGACTCGGAGTCACTCTACTAGCCCAGTGGGGAGCGCCTTATTGTCACGGAAAACCCACAATGGAGGATCATTCTTGGTGATGCGGCATACACACAGTACTTGACAGGAGGAGTACCTCAGCAGGCTACGAGGGGGAGCGCACTTGGAGATGCGGAAAACCTATATTGGGGAGCACCTCTGTGTGACGTGGCATACCCATGGTACTCGACAGGAGGAATACACCAGTAGTCTAAGGTTAGTGGGATGTGTTCTTGGTGTCGTGGTAGGCCCACTATAATCGATTGTTCAGGAGTACTCCAACAGTCGAGGTTTCAATAATGTTACTAGGTATGTTACTTGATACTACCCCTAAAATAAAATCATGGTTGAGCTGAGTCAATACTTGTGTGTTTTCCTTATGATTGAGATGGATTAGTTAATAACTTAGGTATATGTATTGGAATATAACTAAGTAGGGTTATCTGTGGATTTCATACTTTGTAGTTTATCTTTTTCGTATTTTGTGAGACCTTAAGGGTCTCGGGGTCCCTACTAAGTATCATTATACTCACCCCTGCATGGGATATGCCCGCAACTTGTTGTGTTGGATGTAGATGACAGATAGTGCTGACTGAGGCTGAGAGTACCAGGACAGGATGGTACCCAGAGGTGGACCATACGGCTTGTCGATAAACCGAGGAGATAGACGGACGTGGAGTGCTGAGGAGGAAATCTGTACGGTACCAAGAGGTGGACCATACGACTTGTTGTGTGTTTGGTTGCATGTGTTTACAGGTTATAAAGGAAATGCATTCCTAGTTTTAGGGAATTATGCCTTTGGTGCTAGTCGCCAGCCCCTGGCCTATGGAAGGCGGGCATGGAGTAGTCACGGCACGGACCCCGACGGATGGTTCGTGAAAAATTCGTATTAGATGATTTGATTCTACCGAAGAACATAGGACTCTGATATTTTCTATGATGCAATAGTGTTATGTGTAGTGAGTGTGGTTTTCAATTCAGGGAGTCCATTGTTGGTGCAGAAGCCAACGTATCCATACATCAGGACCCTGAATTCTGATTTCCAACTCAGTGCATGAAAACACTGATTGCGTGTGTGTTTTCAAAAAATTTCATTAAGTCAGCTCACCATGTATAACTTTTAACTAGAGCGCACCTGTTTTATTTTTCAGGATGCCTCCATGCAGACAACTGGTTAGAGTTATGAGAGTTGTACGCACTGATATCCCACCGAGAGATGAGGCATCAGTGCAGCGCCCTCTTCCAGTAGAGGCACCAGTGGAGGAACCAGCGGTACCATTACCTATTGGGCCACCGATACCACCAACCCCAGCAGCAGACATTGCACGCCACTTGAGATAGTTTCACAAGTTCTAGCACCATAGGTCACCTAGGTTCAGGGGAGAGATGGACCCACATGTGGCTGGGGATTGGCCGGAGGCTGTAGTGAGAGTTTTTTGACTGGTAGGGACACCAACAGACCTTATGGTGATCCTTGTTGCCATCTTACTATAAGCAGAAATAAGAAGATGGTGGAACTTGATGCTCCAGATTCATGATGAGGTGACATTTCTCTGGGATGACTTCGAGAGCCTATTTCGGGAAGAGTTTGTTCCAACGACTCTTCGCGCAATGCACATTTAGCAGCTACTTCATCTGCAGTATGACAATATGACTGTAGCTCAGTACTCAGCAAGGTTCACTAACCTCTCACGCTACTCCACATATATGGTGTAGCATCCATTCTTCAGGTCCTAGACCTTCGATCAGGGGCTCAGGTGAGAGATCAGTACTTTGATGATCTCACTAGCATCCTGATATAGGCAGGGGTGTCAGAGAGAGTCCTCTTTGTGGAGAGATTCCTTGTTGAGCAGTAACCAGCAGCGAGACCCACTACCAGTCATCACGTAGCGGAGTCATCTGCATCTGGCAGTAGATAGATGTCGCAGAGGTCCAAAAGGACCAGACCTATGGGTGGACGACTACATGACTCAAGATCGGTTGTGTGGGGCACCCGAAGTGGAGACAAACATGCTAGGATCGGGCAGTGTTTCACATGCGGCGGGCATGGTAACATGGCTTGTGACTATCTGACCCACCGTTCAGATGATCAGCAGATGATCGGAGGACCGCCCAGGTAGAGACAGAGGTTCGATCGAGGAGGTCTGAAGGCTGGAGGTGGACGTGGCAGAGGAGCAGGTCGTGCATCAGGTGGTGGGCGATGTTTCGAGATATTAATGCCACCACTACAGGGAGGACCACACTGACTGCAGGGAGCAGGAGGACAGGGGAGAGCTCAGCTCCAGGCAGCTGAGTCTTACGATCATGGCGCTCTAGAGATGATTTGAGGTACGATTTGTGTCTACTCCACCATAGTTGAATTACTTATAGACACATGTGCCAGTCATTCTTTTATTGCTACTACCCTCGTTCGGAGCTCAAAGATTCCGACAGAGCCATTGGCTCATTTCTTACAGCTAGAGACTCCTACGGGCGAAGATTCGATGATTATGAACTGGTTTCGGCAGTGCGAGATTACTATAGGAGGTGAGAGCATCGACTGGGATCTCCTAGTAGCGGCACCGATGCCTTATGGTGCCATTTTCGGTATGCAATGGTTATCTACAGTCCATGCTCAGATTGACTGTATTAGGTTCAAAGTGCGGTGTGTCCGCATGGATTGGACCAGGTTTACCTTCACTAGTGAGAAGGGAGCCTTTGTTGTGTAGGACTGACTTACCTGGAGGAGAGTGTAGCTAATCACACATCAATTGGATAGACATACCCTCAGAGCTGTTTATGTGGAGAGTCTGAGCTATCCTGTAGTGGTGGACTAGTTCACAGATTTTTTCCTTGATGATGTTATGGGTCTACCCCCTCATAGAGAGATAGACTTTTACATTGACTTGTACCCTGGGATGGCACCGATATCTGCAACAGCATATCGGATGGCTCCCACGAAGCTTTGAGAGCTGTGTGTACAGCTAGAGGACTTGCAGGGGAAGGGATTCATCAGGCCCAGTGCTTCTCCTTGGGTAGCCCTGATTCTGTTCCACAAGAATGCGGATGGGAGATTGAGGCTTTGTGTTGAAGATCGGTGCCTGGACCAGGTGACCGTGAAGAATAAGTACACACTCCCGAGGATTGACGACCTCTTTGATTAGCTGAAGGGAGCTCGGTGGTTCTCAAAGATAGACCTCAGATCATGCTATCACCAGTTTAGAGTTCGAGATAAGGATGTGAAAAAGAAGGATTTTAGATGTCGGTACGACCACTAAGAGATCTTGGTTATTCCATTCGGTGTAACCAACGCTCCAGTAGTGTTCATGGGACTCATGAACAAAGACGTTCAGACGTACCTTGATTGCTTTTTCAAAGTCATCATCGACGACATTCTGATCTACTCGACTACTGAGGAGGATCATGCCTATCATTTGCGGGTAGTACTGGACACACTCCTAGAGAACCAACTTTATGGAATGATCTTGATGTGCCAGTTCTAGATCCGAGAGGTTCACTTTCTGGGACATGTCATATCAGAGGCTGGAGTTGCAGTAGATCTATCAAAGATTGAGGTAGTACGTTCGTGGGATCCACCCAGGAGTGTGATGGAGGTACGAAGTTTCCTGGGTTTGGCTGTATACTAGAAGAGATTTGTGACAGATTTCTCCAGAGTTACAACACCACTATCATCCTTTAAAAATAAGGGGAAACCCTTTGTATGTTCGGAGAGATACATGAAGAGCTTTTAGGAGCTAAGGAAAAGGCGGACTAGTGCCCCCATCTTGAGGCTTCTAGAGGAAGGCGTAGGGTACGTAGTCTTATGCGATGCAACAGGGACTAGACTCAGATGTGTTATGATGTAGGAGTGAGTAGTGATCGCATATGGCTCTCGATAGCTGAGATAGAATGAGTAAAAAATATGCTACCCGGGACTTGGAGTTAGCAGCAGTGGTCTTCGCCTTGAAGATGTGGCCACACTATCTGATGGGAGAGCGTTTTATTGGGTACTTTGATCACAATATTCTAAGGTATATCTTCTCTCAGAAGGACCAGAACCAAAGACAGTGACGTTGGCTTGAGTTCCTCCAGGACTATGACTTCACGATAGTCTATAATCTTGGGAAGGGGAACGTTGTTGCAGATGCACTCAGCAAGAGATCTAGTATACAACTGCTTGGCGAAGCGACAAAGCATATAGCCTCTTTGCAGATATCCATTGTGGATAGAGATGGAGCATCTTTTCATCAGTCTCTTACAGTCACTCCCCCACTTCTTCAGTGAGTCATGGAGGTGAAGCATGGGGATACTGACTGTTAGACACGACGTGCACAGATATTCACAGGACAGACACCTGATGGATTTTCTAAAGGTGGGGAGAACATCATCCTCTTTATAGGACTTACCATGGTACCAGTGTCACTTCAGGAGGAAGTGTTGAGGGAGTTCCACACATCCACTCTAGTGGTACATCTAGGAGTGGAAAATATGTACCATGACCTTCGACGATAGCACTGGTGGTCAGGAATGAAGAAGGCAGTAGCAGAGTTTGTCTCTCGATGACTCACTTGTCAGCAAGTGAAGGTGGAGCATCAGGTACCAGCAGGCTTAGTTCATCCTTTAAAGGTTCTAGAATATAAATGGGATAAGATATCCATGGACTTCGTGACGGGACTTCCATGTACATCCAGGGTACATGACTCGATTTGGGTGATTGTTGAACGACTCACCCAGTCGGCCCACTTCCTACCGATCAGAGATGAGGGTTCAGAAGAGATCATGGGATGCCTCTATGTGCAGGAGATTGTGCGGATACATGGAGTACCCACTACGATTGTCTTTGATCTTGATAAACATTATACTTCTCGGTTGTGGAAGGGGTTGCAGGAGGCTTTCAGGACACAGCGTAGTTTGAGCGTTGCCATCAATCCTCATACGGATGGTCAGACTGAGTGGACCATTCAGACCCTTGGGGACATGTTGCATGCATATGTCATTGACATCGATTGTAGTTGGTAGGATCACTTACCTTTGGTTGAGTTTGCGTACAACAATATTGATCAACCCACCATAGGGATGGAACCTTTCAAGGCGTTGTACGGGTGACCTCGTAGATCACCTTTGTGCTGGACTGACTCGGGGGAGTCAGCAATTGTGGGACCGTAGATGGTACGGGCTACCACAGAGAAGGTGCGGATCATCCAAGAGTGGATGGAGACTATACAGAGAAGGCAGAAGTCATATATTGACTGTAGACGGAGACCTCTAGAGTTTGAGGATGGTGACCACATCTTTCTATGGGTCTCACCTCGACGAGGATTGTGGAGATTTAGCCGATGTGGAACAATATTTCCGAGGTTCATCAGACCTTTTTAGGTCCTCAGTAGTGTTGGAAAGGTGGCATACCACTTAGCTCTTCCACCTCAGTTGCACAGGATGCACAATGTCTTTCATGTATACCAGCAGAGGAGATACATGCATGATCCTTATCACATCATCAACCATGGAGAGCTAGATGTTGACGATGGGGTGACTTTTACAAAGGTTCTAGTAGATATTGAGGATCGACATGAGCGGGCCCTTCATGGACGGTCGATACCTCTGGTGCGCATTCACTGGAAGCACGGGAACCTTCAGGAGAGCACATGAGAGTGAGAGGCTTAGATGCATGCTCAGTACCCTCACTTGTTTACCTAGTTGAGTTGTGGCTTATGGGGACGTAGAGCCCTGATGTGGGGAGAATGTAAAGACCCAAAATTTTCCATGAATAGTTTTTAATTAAAAGATAATTTTACGAGTCCGTGAAAATTGACGGCATGTGATTTCGAGGCCCGGTGTTCCCGAAATCAATTTCTAATGTTTTGTTCGGGAACATTAAGTAAACTTACAAGCATGTTTTTATAACTTTTGAACCGGTGCTTAGAATTTAAATCTGAGGGAAATGCTAAACTCGCAACGCCGATATTCACTTAAGGATACTTTCACCTCGACAGCAGATGGACGAGGGACAAAGTTAGTTTTTGGGTTTTTCGTGGAAATAATAAAATAAAATAAACATCATTTTATTTTATTTTGAGCTTCCAGGTGGATATTTCAGGTGGGGTGCACTGTAACTAAACCCCCATGTGGAAATTAGAAGTGGGGACCACCAGACCTTAACCTTCCATTAGATGTTAAGGTGGTGGGGACCACCCGAACCATAACCTCCCATGAGAGGTTATGGTGGTGGGGACCACCCGTGATTAAACCTCCTTGAAACCCCATTTTAATTGGGAGAAACCATCAACTCCCAAAATTAATGAGGGAGATCCTCTTTACCTCCTACACCTTAATTGTGCCAATTCATATATCATAAATCTTTCCAAAGCACCACTTAATTGTGCCAATTTAATTTAATCCAATTTGAGTTGTGCCTACGATTAAATTGGTGAAAAACTTTTTATTATTGGCTATCTATTTTATTTGGTGGAATTGGGGTGAAGAGGAGCCCTTTGGAGAAAGATTCTCCAACAAAGAATGCTTCCTCCATGAAGACCGTTGATGACTTCGACCTTCTTCCATGGAACTTCCTTCGACATAGGACGCATTCGTCTACAATGAATCGACATCCGCCTTCTCGTGCCAACGATAACCAACATCGAAAAATTAGGGTTTTTAATCAAGTATGATTTTATTCTATTGATTTTTTCCTTCTAGAAACAAAGAACGCGGGTCAAATTATTATCAGGTTGATCCGTGGATGTTTCCCATGTCGGTTGGGAATAAATTTTTGTAGGAAGTTGTAGGGGTTTATTCATTATTTGATTAACACTTACAATGTTCTCCCCTCTTTATCCTTTACGGGGTTGGGAATAGAAATTATCGAGGGATTATGGGAATTGATGTTTTAAAATATCATCTATGCTCATTCTCCGTTTATGTTCTTGATGAACCGCTTGCTACCACTCTAAACACGGAGGGTGCGGGCCAAAAAAACATGGTCTGACCCACCGTTGTTATTCTTTATAGTGTTTTTTGAAATGGAGGAAGGCGACAACGACGTCGATGGTGATAAAGTAAACGGTCACACCACCCGCAGCCTCTGCGACCCGCGCTGCCACCGCCGCGCTCTGGCGCCCTGGCCGACGCGGCTCTGCCGTCCCGGGCCGAACCGTACCTCCCACCGGATGTGCCACCCGCAGGCTCGCACTGCCCGCCGGCCTTCCGAGCCACCCCGACCGCGCAAGCCCACCGGCATTTCGAGCCCCTGGATGAACTGGCCCCTCACGATGCCCCGTCCAAACCGGCCCACACCCTCATGGTTCCCCGGCCGAACCGACCCCGCGCCCTGGGCCGAGCCTCCCTTGCAGCACCCTCCAGGCTGAGCCGCCTATGTGGCTCCTTTTGGGCTGAACCACCCTCGTGTCGCCTCGCGGCCGGTCTGCACCCTCGTAGCCTGTTTGATGGGGCCCAGCGTCCCGGGACGTACCCAACATGCTAGTACGCCCAACGGGCTGGGCCAGACCCAATGGATCTGGCCGGGTCGGCCCAGACTGGGTCGGTCTGGGTCGGACTCGACCCAAGCCCACTACGACTCTTTACTTTCTTTTGGTCATATATTTGGCACCAGATGTCTGTTTGACGAACCGTCAATAGCGCTGGTAATCTTGGAGCATGACGGTCCATTTGATTATACCCCACTAGAGTTTTGGGTATAATTGAAATATGATAAGGTTGGATTGTGCATGAATACAACCGGGCCCCTGGAACTAAAAGGGTAATAACTAACAGACCAAGTGTCTGATTGACGCGTCGTCTATTGCGTTGAGACCCGTATGACATGGAGAACCTTTGAGGTACTTCTTCGCAAGACTTCATGAAATTTGGAGTATCGACTAGTAGCTCGTGTAGCGGATCCTCCTAGAGACGAGCAACCATATTGCAGAGACCTAGTAGCTGGCTGAGACCTGACGACTACTGACTGTTTGACGTAGAGTGACTCTACTAGACCAGTGGGGAGTGCCTTGGTGTCGCGGCAGACCCACAGTGGGGGAGCATTTCTGGTGACGCGGAAGACCCATGATACTTGATAGGAGGAGTACCTCAGCAGGCTATGAGGAAGAGTGCATTTGGTGACTTGGAAGACCCACAGTGGGGAGCGCCTCTATGTGATGCGGCAGACCCACTGTACTCGACAGGAGGATTACATCAGCAGTCCAAGGTTAGTGGGAAGTGTGCTTGGTGTCACGGCAGGACCACTGTACTCGATTGATCAGGAGTTCTCCAACATCCGAGGATTCGATGATGTTACTAGGGATGTTACTTGATACTACCCCTAAAATAAAATCTTGGTTGAGTTGAGTCAATACTTTTTTGTTTTCTTTATGATTTAGATAGATTACTTAATAACATATGTATATTTATTGGAATATACCTATGTAGGGTTAATTGTTGATTTCATACATTGTGGTTTATCCTTGTTGTATTTTGCAAGAACTTAAGGGTCTCGGGGTCCCTACTAAGTATCGTTATACAATCATGCATGGGGTATATCTGCAACATGTTGTGTTGGATGCTGATGAAAAATAGAACTGACTGAGACTGAGAGTACCAGGACTAGATGGTACCTAGAGGTAGACCATACGGCTTGTCGGTAAACGGAGGAGACAGATGGACGTGGAGTGCTGGGGAGGCGATCTGTACGTACCCTTCAGGTAGGAACCATGGAGGATGGCCCAGTTGCTGTTTTCCTTTTTTCTTTAGTTGTACTTGTACTTTGCAATTGGGCTTGTATTTTGGCCCCATTTTACTTTACTCACTTGTTTTCTATACAGTTGACTTGTGTTTGTTCCTTTTTGGGTGTTTGGTTGCGTGATTATACAGGTTATAAAGGCAATGCCTTCCCAGTTTTAGGGAATTACGCCTTTGGTGCTAGTCTCCAGCCTCTGGCCTATAGATGGAGGGCTTGGGGTAGTCACGGCACGGGCCCCAAGGGATGGGTGGTGACAAATTAGTATTAGATGAGTTGGTTCTACTACAGAACATAGGACTCTGATCTTTTCTATGAAGAAATAGTGTTATGTGTAGTGAGTGTGGTTTTCAATTCAGGGAGTCCAAGGTTGGTGCGGCGGCCTACGTATCCATACACCAGGACCCTGATTTCTGATTTCTGACTTAGTGCATGAAAACACTGATTGTGTGTGTGTTTTCAAAAAATTTCTTTAAGTCAGCTCACCATGTATAGCTTTTAACCAAAGTGCACCTTTTTATTCAGGATGCCTCCGCGTAGACAACCGGCTAGAGTTCCGAGAGTTGTATGCACTGATAGCCCACCGAACGATGAGGCTTCAGTGCAGGGCCCTCTTCCAGTAGAGGCACCAGCAGTACCATTACCCATTGGGCTACCGATACCAAAAACCCCAACAACAGATGGTGCACACCGCTTGAGCGCGTTGCATGAGTTCCATCACCAGAGGCCACCTAGGTTCGGGGGAGAGATAGACCAACATGCGGCTAAGGATTGGTTGGAGGCTATGGTGAGAGTTTTCTGACTCGTAGGGACACTAGCAGACCTCATGGTGATCCTTGTTCCAAGATTACTACATGTATCAACAGGAAGATGGTGGGGATTGATGCTTCAGATTCATGATGAGGTGATGCTTCTCTAGAAAGACTTCGAGAGCCTGTTTTGGGCAGAGTTTGTTCCAGCGACTCTTCACGCAGTGCGCATTCACGAGCTACTTCATCTATAGTATGGCAGTATTACTGTAGCTCAGTACTCATCATGGTTCACTTACCTCTCACACTACTCCACAGGTATGGTTCGGGACTCATTCTGCAGGTCCCAGACCTTCGAGATGGGGCTCAGGCGAGAGATCATTGTTTCGATGATCTCACTCAGCATCCCGATGCAGGAAGGGGTGTTAGAGAGAGACCTATTTGTGGAGAGTTTTCTTATTGAGCAGTCACCAGCAGTGAGACCCACTACCAGTCATTACATATTGGAGTCTTCTGCAGCTACCAGTAGTCAGATGTCACAGAGGTCCAAAAGGACCAGACCTACGGGTGGACAACAACATGACTCAGGATCGGTTGTGCGGGGCACTCAAAGTGGAGACAGACATGGAGGAGCGGGATGTGTTTCACATGTGGTGGGTAGGGTAACATGATTCGTGACTATCCGACCCACCGTTTGAATGATCACCAGATGGTCAAAGGACCACCCAGACAGAGATAGAGGTTCGATCGAGGAGGTCTGAAGGCTGGAGGTGGACGTGGTAGAGGATCAGGTCGTGTAGTAGGTGGTGGGTGATGTTTCTAGATATTACTGCCACCACCACTAGGAGGTCCACCCCGACCGCAGGGAGAAGGTGGGTAGGGGAGAGCTCAGCGCCAGGCAGCTGAGGCTTACGATCATGGCACTCTGGAGATTATTTGAGGTACTATTTGTGTCTACTCCACCATAGTTGAAGTACTTATAGACACAGGTGCCAATAATTCTTTTTTTTGCTACTAGCCTCGTTCGAAGCTCGGAGATTTTGACGGAGCCATTGGATCGATCCTTATAGCTAGAGACTCCTACGGGAGCAGATTCGATGATTACAAACTAGTTCTGGCAGTGCGAGCTTACTCTAGGAGGAAAGAGCTTCGGTTGGGATCTCCTAGTAGCGGCACTGAGGCCTTACGATGTCATATTGGGTATGGAATGGTTATCTATATTCCATGCTCATATTGACTGTATTAGGCACAAAGTGTCGTGCATACGGATGGATGGGACCGGGTTTACATTCACCAGCGAGAAGGGAGCCTTTTCAGCACAGGACGGACTTACCTGGAGGAGAGTGTAGCCTATCACACATCAATTGGATAGCCTTACTCTTGGAGCTGTTGATGTGAAGAGTCTGAGCTATCCTGTAGTGGTGGACTAGTACGCAGATGTTTTCCCTGATGATGTTTTGGGCCTAACTCCTCATTGAGAGATGGAATTTTATGTTGACTTTAACCCCGAGACGACACCAATATCGGCACCAGCATATCGGATGGCTCCCAGGGAGCATCGAGAGCTGTGGGTATAGCTAGAGGACTTGCAGGGGAAGGGATTCATCCAGCCCAGTGTTTCTCCTTGGGTAGCACTGATTTTGTTATCCAAGAATGCAGATGGTAGATTGAGGCTTTGTGTTGACTATCGAAACCTGAACCAGGTGACCTTGAGGAATAAGTACCCACTCCCGAGGATTGACGACTTCTTTGGTCAGTTAAAGGGAGTGCAGTGGTTCTCAAAGATAGACCTCAGATCATGCTATCAGGAGCTTAGTGTTTGAGACAAGGATTAGAAGAAGACAGCTTTCAGATGTCGGTACAGCCACTACGAGTTCTTGGTTATTCCATTCAGTGTAACCAACGATCCAGCAGTGTTCATGGGACTCATGAATAGGTAATTTCAAACGTGCGTTGATCACTTTGTCATAGTCTTCATTGAAAAAATTCTGATCTACTCGAGTACTGAGGAGGAGCATGCCTATCATTTGCGGGTAGTACTGGACACACTCTGATAGCACCTGCTTTATGTAAAGCTCTCGAAGTGCCAGTTCTAGATCCGATAGGTTCACTTTCTGGGATATCGGAGGCTGGAGTTGTAGTAGATCTATCAAAGATTGAGGAATTACTTTCTCGGGAGCCACCCAGGAGTGTGACAGAGGTAATGGAGTTTCCTGGGTTTGGCTGGATACGACCTGAGATTTGAGCCAGATTTCTCCAGAGTTACAACACCACTATCAGCCTTGACAAAGAGGGGTCAACCCTTTGTATGGTCGGAGAGATTCAAGAAGAGCGTTTAGGAGCTATGGTAGAGGCTGACTAGTGCCCCCATCTTGAGGCTTCCAGAGGAAGCCGTAGGGTATGTAGTCTACTGCGACACATCTGGGACTAGACTCGGATGTGTTATGATATAGGAGCAAGCAGTGATCGCATATGTCTCTCGATAGATGAGACATAAGGAGTAAAAATATGCTACCCATGACCTGGAGTTAGCAGCGGTGGTCTTCTCCTTGAAGATGTGGCGACACTCTCTGATGGTCGAGAATTGTACCGTGTACTTTGATCACAAGATTCTCAGGTATATCTTCTCTTAGAAGGACCTGAACCTGAGACATCGACGTTGGATTTAGTTCCTCCAGGACAATGAATTCGAGATAGTCTATACTCTTGGGAAGGGGAACATTGTTGCAGATACACTTTGCAGGAGATCTGGTATACAACTGGTAGGCGAAGCGATAGAGCATCTAGGCACTTTGTAGATATCCTCTGTGGATAGAGATGGAGAAGCTTTTCTTTTGTCTCTTACAGTCACTCCCCAACTTCTTCAGTGATTTGTGGAGGCACAGCATGGGGACGCTGACTATGAGACACGACATGCTCAGATATCCATAGGACATGCACCTGATGGATTTTCTAAAGGTGGGGAGCATGACATCCTCTTCATAGGACTTACCATGGTACCTGTGTCACTTCAGGAGGAAGTGTTGAGGGAGTTCCACACATCCCCTCTAGTGGTACATCCAGGAGTGGTGAAGATGTACCAGGACCTCCGAAGATAGCACTGGTGGTCAGGAATGAAGAACGAAGTAGCAGAGTTTGTCTCTCAATACCTCACTTGTCATCATGTGAAGGCGGAGGATCAGGTACCAGCAGGCATGGTTCAGCCTTTAGAGGTTCCAGAGTAGAAGTGGGATATGATATACACGGACTTAGTCATAGGAATTACATGTACATCTAGGGAACATGACTCGATTTGGGTGATATTTGACCGACTCACCATGTCGTCCCACTTCCTACCGATTAGAGAGTAGGGTCCAGTAGAGAGTTTGGGACGCCTCTATGTGCAGGAGATTGTGTGGCTACATGGAGTACCCATGAAAATTGTCATCGATCGTGATACAAATTTTACATATCGGTTATGGAAGGGCTTGCAGGAGGCTTTCGGGACACAGCTTTGTTTGAGCATCTACTTCCATCCTCAGACAGATGGTCAAACTGAGCGGACCATTCAGACCCTCGGGGACATGTTGCGTGGTTATGTCCTCGACTTCAATCACAGCAGGGAGGATCACTTTCCTTGGGTGGTGTTTTCTTAAAACAACAGTTATCACTCCACCATAGGGACGGATCCTTTCAAGGCATTATACGCGTGACATCGCAGATCACCTTTGTGTTGGAATGACCCAGGAGAGTCCGCACTAGTGGGACCATAGATGGTACGGGCTACCATAGAGAAGGTGCAGATCATCCAGAAGTGGATGAAGACTGAAAAGAGCAGTAATAAGTCATACGATGTCAGTAGGTGGAGACCTCTAGAGTTTGAAGATGGCGACCATGTCTTTCTACGGGTCTCACGTAAACGAGGGTTTCGTAGATTTAGCTGAGGCGGAAAGTTGTCTCTGAGGTTCATCAGACCTTTTCAGGTCCTCAGCAGAGTTGGCGAGGTGGCATACCACTTAGCTCTTCCACCTCAGTTGCACAGGGTGCACGACGTCTTCCTCGTATCCCAGCTGAGGTGATATGTTCACAATCCTTATCAAATCATCAACCATGGAGAGCTAGACGTCGACAATGGGGTGACTTTTATTGAGGTTCCAGTATAGATTGAGGATCAACAGGAGCGGGTCCTTCATGGATGGTTGATACCTCTGGTACACGTTCGCTGGCAGCACGGAAACCTCCAGGATAGAACATGGGAGTGGGAGGCTCAGATGCATGCTCAATATCCCCACTTGTTTACCTAGTACAGTTGTGGCTTATGGGTATGTAGAGCCCTAAGGTGGGGAGAATGTAAAGACCCAAAATTTTCCATGTAATTGTTTTTTATTAAATGGGAATTTTATGAGCCCGCGAAAATTGACGGCATGTTATTCCGAGGCCCGGTGTGCCCAGAATCAATTTCGGAAGTTTTATTCAGGTATGTTCAGTAAACTTATGAGCATGTTTTTATAACTTTTGAACCAGTGCTTGGAATTGAAATCTGAGGGCAATGCTGAACTCGTAGCGCCAATTTTTGCTTAATGGGACTTTCACCTCAACAACAGATGAACGAGGGAGAAAGTTAGTCTTTGGGTTTTTTGTGGAAATAATAAAATAAAATAAACTTCATTTTATTTTATTTTGAGCTTCCATGTGGATATTTCAGGTGGGGTCCACCGAAACTAAACCCCCATGTGGAAGTTGGAAGTGGGGACCACAAGACCTTAACCTCCCATGAGAGGTTAAGGTGGTGGGAACAAGCTGAACCATAACCTCAAATGAGAGGTTATGGTGGTGGGGACCACACGGGATTAAACCCCCTTAAAACCCCCCTTTATTTGGGAGAAACCCTCAATTCCCACAATTAATGAGGGAGAGCCTCTTGACCTCTTCCACCTTAATTGTGTCAATGCACATACCATTAATCTTGCCAACGCACCACTTAATTGAGCTAATTTAATTTAATACAATTTGAATTTTTATTAAGATTAAATTAGGGAAACACTTTTTATTTTTGGCAATCTCTTTTATTTGGTGGAATTGGGGAGAGGAGGAGGTTTTGAAAGAAAGATTCTCCAATGAAGAATGCTTCCTCCACGAAGAACATTGACGACTTTGACCTTCTTCCTCAAAACTTATTTCGACGTAGGAAATGTTCGTCTACAACGAATTGACGTCCGCCTTCTCATGCAAACGTCAACCAACATCGAACAAGTAGGGTTTTTAATTATGTATGATTTTATTCCCTTGATTCATTCCTTCTAAAAACAAAGAATGAGGATCAAATTATTATCAAGTTGATCCGCAGATATTTTCCTTGCGGGTTGGGAATAAATTGTTTCGGGATGTTGTAGGGGTTTATTCATTATTTAATTAACACTTCTCATGTTCTCCCCTCTTTTTCCTTTCCCGGGTTGGGAATAGAAATTATCGAGGGATTATGGGAATTGATGTTTTAAAATATCTTTCATGCTCATTCTTTGTTTATGTTCTTGATGAACCGCTTGCTACCACTCTAAACACGGAGGGTGAGGGCCAAACAAACATGGCCTGACCCCCCGCTCTTCTTCTTTGTGGTGTTCTTCGAAACAGGGGAAGGCGACAATGGCGTCGAAGCCGACAAAGGAAACGGTCGCGCCACTTGCGGCCTCTGCGAACCGCGCCACCCCGGCAACACTCTGGTGCCCCAGCTGAACTGGCTTCACCGCCCCGGGCCGAACCACATGCACCCGCCAGCTGCGCCACCTGCCAGCTCGCTCTCCCCGCCGGCCTTTCGAGCCGCCCCTACTGCGCTATCCCACCGGCCTTCCAAGCCCTTCATCAAACCGGCCCCATGCAGCACCCCGGAAAAACCAGCCTCGCGCCCTAGGCCCAGCCGCCTTCGCGGCGCCCACTGGGACGAGCCTCCCATGCGGTGCCCTCGGGGACGAACCACCCTCACTCCATCCTGTGGTCAGTATGCGCCCGCGCGGCCCGTCCACGCCCTCTTGGCCCTCTACGGCCCCTCACGGCATGCTGGGTTGGGCCAAGGGTGCCGGGCCGAACCCAACGGGCTGGCCCGCCCAACGGGTCGGGCCAGACCCAATGGGTCAAGCCGGGTCGACCCGAACCTGGTTGGTCCAACCTGGTCGGACCAGACTCGGGCCCACTACGACTCTTTACTTTCTTTTGGCCATATATTTTGCACGAGATGTCTGTTTGACGAACTGTCAGTGGAACTGGTAATCTTGGAGGAGGACGGTCCCTTTGAATATACCCCACTAGAGTTTGGGGTATAGTTGAGATACGATCAGGTTGGATTGTGCATTAATCCAAACAGGAACCCAGGACTAAAAGGATAATAACTCAAAAACCAGGTGTCTAATTGACGCGCTGTCTACTGCGTTGAGACCCCTATGACATGGTGGACCTTTGAGATGATTTTTCATGGTACTTTGTGATAGTTGGAGTATCAACTAGTAGAACGTGGATCAGATCCTCCTAGAGACGAACGAGCGTAGTGTGGAGACCGAGTAGCTTGCTGAGACCTGACGACTGTTGACCATTTGACTCAGAGTGAATCTACTAGCCTAGTGGGGAGTGCCTTGGTGTCGCGGCAGACCCGCATTGGAGGAGCACACTTGGTGATGTGGCAGACCCATGGAACTCAACAGGATGGGTATCTCAGCATGCTATGAGGGGGAGCGCGCTTGGTGATGTGGTAGAACCACGGTGGGGAGCGCCTTGGTGTGAGTTGGCAGACACATGGTACTCGAAAGGAGGAGTACCTCAAGAGTCCAGGGTTAGTGGGAAGTGCACATGGTGTCACAGCAGGCCCACTTTACTCGATTGAGATAGAGTTCTCCAACAACCGAGGTTTCGATATTGTGACTGGGGATGTTACTTGATACTACCGCTAAAATAAAATCATAGTTGAGCTGTGCGAGTACTTTTGTGTTTTCCTCATGATTGAGATGGATTACTAAATAACTTAGGTATATGTATAAGCATATACCTAAGTAGGATTATTTGTTGATTTCATACTATTCGGTTTATCCTTGTTGGGTTTTGTGAGACCTTGAGTGTCTCGGGGTCCCTACTGAGTATCATTATACTCACCCCTACACGGGCTATGCCCGCAACTTGTTGTGTTGGATGCAGACGACGGACGTGGAATGCTGAGGAGGCGATATGTACCTACCCTCCATGTAGGAACCTCGGAGGACGACCCAGTTTCTATTTTCCTTTTTCATTAGTTGTATTTGTACGTTCCAGTTGGGCTTGTATTCTGACCTCTTTTTACTTACATTACTCACTTGTTTAGTATATATTTGACTTGTGTTTGTACCTTTTTGTGTGTCTGGTTGCTTGTGTTTACAGGTTATAAAGGAAATGTCTTCCCAGTTTTATGGAATTATGCCTTTGGTGCTAGTCGCCAGCCCCTCGCCTATGGAAGGTGGGCTTGGTGTAGTCACGACACGAGACCTGAGGAGCAGGTCATGACATCATCTGCAAGGGCACACCAAATGTGGGCAATTCCCAAGAAGGGTTGACTATAAGAATACTCAATAGGATTCCCAGAATGCTTGAGGGAGCAACAAGAGAGGTACTAAATAGGGGAGAAGTTAGAGATAAAAATGTATAAAAAGAGTGAATGGAATGAGTATAACTCTACCAAATAATAAATATAGTCGCTCAAAGAAACATAAGGCTTCAACCTCAATCCATTTCAAGGATTTACAAAGAAGTATCAAAGCGTTACTCAAGGATCAGGAGTAAACGCTTCATGAGCTGGCCATCCCTGATGGCACCCGTCTGAGTGATGTACTCAATTAGGTACAACTCATCCATTCCTATTGGTACATCTGAGAGGACCTGCTTCATCAAGAAATTTCTGCTACAACTACCTCTTGTGTCGGTCACTTGAGGTCTCGATGACACGGTCTTTTGCCCGAAGAAAGACCAAGGGAAAAAAGTGAAGATGCCCACTCCTCATAACTGTGTCCTGCAGTCGAGGGAGCTCCAACTCCCATGAAGTACCCTCTCCACACCGCTACATGGATA
This sequence comes from Viscum album, assembly GCA_963277665.1. Taxonomy (NCBI): domain Eukaryota; kingdom Viridiplantae; phylum Streptophyta; class Magnoliopsida; order Santalales; family Viscaceae; genus Viscum; species Viscum album. The sequence continues at coordinate 666,756,174 of OY728120.1, read as the reverse complement.
AGGGGGTGTATTACCCCTTATGTGAGGACCCAAACCCTACCCAGTAGGGGAGTACAACTCATCTAGTTTGTTCACTGTGGGTGACCCATGCCCTAGTATGATAGGGGAGTACCGACCCCGAGGTAGAGGACCGACACCCTAACATGACAAGGGAGTACTGAATTTGGTGTAACAATGTGTAAAGAGGACCCACACCCTGAATCGATAGGGGAGTACAAGAAACACCCTGGTTCAACTCCTCTGGTTATCGATCATACCTCAACCGCCATGATGTTTCACAAGGAAGTAACCTAATGATCCATCATGTCATAATGCTTTCAAGGAAAAAGACGGCATGTCAACTGGACACCCAGTATGAAAGTTATAGGCATTTTAGTGTCGAGGGCCCAATTGGACTCAGAATGTCCATCTTGGAGTTAGGGTCGCACTTCCACTAACGGTTCTTCAAACCAAGATCGCATAGATGAGAAACAGACGAAAACAAATTTTTCCCATAAACAATAACAAATTATATTATTTTTATTTTTATTTAACCTTTATTTTATTCTCCCCTCATGAAAAACCCATGCTGAACCACTTTAAATGTGCAGCACAAAAGCCTCCGTGATTGACTCATCTATTATTATTTATTTATATTATAATTATTATATTTTAATCAATATTATAATATATAATAATTCTATGGAAGCTCCTCATTACCACGTCAGCACATGAGTCCCTCTACAACTTTCCAATGTAGCGCCCAAAAAGTCTCTCTCTTAAAATAATAATGCTAAGTTAATTATTTTTATTACGAATTATATATAATATAAACTGGGGAAGGGACCACAAGCCTCTGGAAATAATCACATGGCTCCCACCAGAATTGCATCTTCATTTTAATCGATAGTATTATTAGCATTTATAATAATTTAATAAAATCGTACCATTTGTTATCTTCTACCTCAATCCACGGAGTTTTTTTATACGGGTTTTTAAAAAATTAAATAAAAAACGGTCAGGTTAATTTTTTTTTGTCAAAATGCCCCTCAAAGGCAGCATCGCCGATGCCGCCTTTGCATTTCGGGGCAAAGGCGGCATGGGCGATGCCGCCTTTGTCCTTTACCTGAAAGGCGGCATCTACGATGCCGTGTTTCCCCTATATATTTTTTTTAAAAAAATTATATTTTTATTTTGTTTTTGTTTTTGTTAATATATATATATATAAACAAAAAAAAAATTTCACCAGAATTTCTCTGCTACTAAATATCCAGCAGTACTACGATTACAGTAGTCTATATTCTGACAGAAAACCTCACCCAGACCTCTTTTTTATAAGATAGGTTGCTCTAAATCCATTCTGCATTTCCGATGCAGAATTCAAGTTTTTCCTTTCCTGCGCATTATATTCTTCATTTCTGATGTGCGATTGTGTTTCAAGTACGTGATTTTGAAAGACAATAAGATATATACTATGAAATGAATGTAACTGTAACTTTAAACATTGATTAAACATATAATAAATTTTTAATAACAAAATGAATGTCCAAAAAAATGATATTGAAAACTAATCTATAAGCTTTCAAAAGCGCCTACCTGAAACTAAAAAATGGTTCAAGTACGTGACTTTGAAAGACTATAAAATATATACTATGAAACAAATATAACTGGAACTTTAAACATTGATTATTCATATAAATAATAGTTCAAAACAAAATGAATTTCCAAAAAAAATGTAATTGAAAACTAATCTATAAGCTTTCAAAAGAACCTACTTGAAACTTATAAATGGTTCAAGTACGTGGCTTTGAAAGAATATAAAATATATACTATGAAACGAATATAAATGAAACTTTAAACATTGGTTAAAAATATAATAAATATTTGAAAACAAATGGAATTTCTAAAAAAATGTTAGTGAAAAGTAATGTATAAGCTTTCAAAACTGCCTACTTGAAACATTAAAATGGTTCAAGTACGTGACTTTTAAAGACTATAAAATATAAACTATGAAACGAATATACATGAAAATTTATACATTGATTAAACATATAATAAATAGTTTCAAAAAAGTAATTTCCAAAAAAATGTTAGTGAAAATTAATCTATAAGTTTCCAAATCCGCCTACTTGAAACATAAAAAGTGTTCACGTACGTGACTTTGAAAGACTATAAAATATAAAATATGAAACGAATATACATGAAACATTAAACATTGATTAAAATTATAATAAATAGTTGAAAACAAAAGGAATTTCCAAAAAAATGTTAGTGAAATGTAATCTACAAGTTTTCAAAACTGCCTACTTGAAACGTAAAAATGGTTCAAGTACGTGACTTTGAAAGACTATAAAATATAAACTATGAAACGAATATAAATTAAACATTAAACATTGGTTAAAAATATAATAAATAGTTTAAAACAAAAGGAATTTCCAAACAAAATTTAGTGAAAATTAATGAATAAGCTTTCAAAACCACGTACTTGAAACTTAAAAATGGTTCAAGTACATGACATTGAAAGACTATAAAATATAAACTATGAAACGAATATAAATGAAACTGTAAACATTGATTAAACATTTAATAAATAGTTGAAAAAAGGAATTTCCAAAAAAAAATGTTAGTGAAATGTAATCTATTAGCTTTCAAAACCGCCTACTTGAAACTTAAAAATGGTTCAAGTACGTGACTTTGAAAGGCTATCAAATATAAACTGTGAAACGAATATAAATGAAACGTTAAACATTGATTAAACATATAATAAATAGTTGAAAAAATGGAATTTCATGTACGTGATTTAGAAGGACTATAAAATGAATATACTATTATTATTATGAGCTGTTCTTATATGGTTATCTAGTATTTCCGTTTTTATTTATATTTTAGGCATAGTTTATATTTGATACCATTCAAAGTCGACTTCTTGAAAGATATCATTAATTATTAAATTTAAAACTAATAACATTAAAAGCTTATAAAATATACATTATAAAATTAGATATGAAATTCACGATAAAAAAGAACACAACGTCCAAAAATGGTGTGTTTTTGTGGAGATTTTGGTATTTGTTGTAGTGAATTAGATATCAAAATCAATACTGGGTATCAAGAAAGGTTGAATCCGCATTTCGTTTTGTGGGAAACACCACCACAGTGTCTTAAATGCAGCTTAAGTGTTCAATTTAGTTTCATTAAATTTGGACAACCTCTCTTTTTTACTGAAATATTAGTCAAATATCCAAATTAACCTTCCAATTCTAACGCCCCTAGGTTCATACCGTTCGATGTGGGAGAGACGTCCATGGTAAATCTCCGAGTGATACTGAAGGAATACACACTTACTGTTTTAGATAAAACCCTTATATTGACATGAAAATTAATCAAGAACTCACATTTCTAATGTCATTGAAATTTTTTATCTATTATAACAGGTTTTATTTACATATATGAGATATATTTTGTACCTTATTATTTAAGTTAGGAATATTGTTTATTTTTTAAAGTTATGCTGACTTTAATAGAATAATTGATTATATTTTGACTGCTTTATGAGGGACACCTCTGATATTGTTAATGATTCTACATTTATTTATTTCTTGAACGTGTTTCATCTCCATTGTTATCAGGAATTCATCGGGAGGCATATGAGTTCTCAAAACAAATGTCTACTGTCCTACAAGTTTGTTTTACCTCGATCTTTCATGTTTTATTACGTGGAAAACTTTATTGGTTTTTATACCTTTATAGTATACTTGTATGTGAGTGTTTAGAATGAATATATCAATGAGTTCCTACAGAAGACTTTTGAAGATGATGAAGGATAAATATTTGGTGATGAAGAGTTCGATGAGGTTCTAACGGTGGACTTCTATCGGTAGACTTGAACAGTGTTTCTATCGGTGAGGTTCTATCGGTGGACTTCTATCGGTAGACATGAACAGTGTTTCTATTGGTGGACATGAATAGTGTTTCTATCAATGACGTTCTATCAGTGAGGTTTTATCATTAGACATGAACTGTTTTTCTATCAGTGGACTTCTATTGATGGACTTGAACAGTGTTTCTATCGGTGAGGTTCTATCGGTGGTCTTCTATCGGTATACTTGAACAGTGTTTCTATCGGTGGACTTCAATCGGTAGACTTGGCATAGTAATCATGTTAAACCTTTTGTGATACCTTACTGATTAGTTCAATATAGATTAATGAATCCCTTGTTTGATAATTTCTAAAAGGGTTCTGAGTTACCCTCTTGTTTGTTAAAGGGCCAAGATCCCATGGATGTGATTTTTGTTTGCCTACTACTTGTGTTGAGCCTCCTTTATGTTTAGTAGCATAGGATGCTTTTGTAGAATGCCTGAGAATATGGGAAAGTATTTCTGTAATGAATGTTTTATTAAATGGTGAAAATCCACGGGGATGGAGATACTAGATTTTAAAGGTGATGTGAATTTTAAAAGGAGCAGTTGATTTTTATTATGTGATTTCTTTTTAGTTTAATGTGGAATTGTTCATGATTAATTAATTTTTAAATAATTAATTAACGTACATTGGAACTAGTAAAATGATAATGGAGTAATCTATTAAAGCTCCTCAAATTTTTGGGTACTTTTAGTTTCCCCTTTCAGTTGTAGTACTTTTGCATGACATTTCATATATGTACTTGGGTTTCTTTTATATTTCAGTTTTGAGTTGTATTTGATTGGTGTCTATGTTATCTGTCTCTTCTGCATGTGTTCTCTTAGAGGGTAATGCCTCCCATTTGTGTGTTTATTATACCCTCGGTGATATTCGCCAACCCGGGGCCTACTGGAGGTGGGACGCGGGGGTCATTATCTCTCTTCTCACATTGCCGGCCAAGGAGGGGCAGGGGTCGTGACACACATTTTGTTTTAAAAACCAAGATAAAATGAAGATATAAGAACAAATTTATAATATAAAAATCTAAAAATAACAACAATACATCATTGGGCATTAGAGTGTGAAGTCGACCCAACAATGTTGGGACATCTTTTCCGATTATGACCTTCTTGATGACATATGATGCATCTCAAACTCTGTCTTTGTTCATGAGGCCAGTCCATCTCATTTCTCATACTACTGGCCTTCGGTCTCCCACGGGGATGCAATCAATTCTTATCAGGTACCACTATCACCTGACCATCAAGCATTGGGAAATAACGAAACTCGCCAATAGGTGTCCATGGCGCAGCATAACAGTTAGAAACGGTGTCCATTCGGTACACTGGATCAACATATGATTCCCGTGATATGTTAATAGAGGAACATGATGTGATGGTGTGTGAGCATGGAAACTGTAAATCCTTAAAGTTCCCACATTGGCATTGCCTTGTTCCTAGTAATACCACCATTTTTTCACCAATGCAATTTGTGATGGGGTTCGACTTCTCTTGAACTTCAAATCGAGAGTCTTCTAGACAAAATAGACAGACATGATAACCAGAAGCTTATTCAATGTTCATTTCAATCTCTCGTTGAAAATGTCTTTCGTACGTTATCCCCTGGTGTATTCCATCTGATGCTAGTTTTTGTCTATCAACAAAGTACTTCACGCAATGATATAATGTCTCCTGAACTAGGGCAGTTATAGGTAGCTTGCGCAGCCCTTTGAAGACACCATTGATGCACTCTATAATGTTGGTGGTCATGTGTCCATACTTCTTCCCCCCATCATATTCCAATGTCCATTTTTCTTTTGGAATCTGCATCATATAATCGTAAACTTCTTCATTAACCTGGCGGATTTGTTCGAAACGTTCTTCAAACCGTCGTTGATCCAACTCATTTTCTACACAGAATACACCCTTGTATTTTCCATATAAAAACGTTCCATCAATCTTAATGAAGTGTTTACTAAAACGAAATGCGGAGGTATATGGTAGGAATGCCCAAAACAATCGATGAAATCCAACAGGAGATGGATCAAGTCTGTTATCATGAGACACATATTTGTTTGTATCAAGATAGAATACAACTTGGTTTTGATGACTCAGTATAGTAAGAAATTGCGGAAATACTCGATATGATTCATCCCAATCACCATAAACCTTCACAATGGCTTTTTGTTTCGCCTTCCATGCCTTATTATAAGAAATCTTATAACCAAATATCTGTTTTATCCTCTCTTGCACAAGGGCTATCAAAACCTCTTGACATGTCCTAATCATCTCAACAACAATGGATGACACAAATTCTGCATCCAATGAAGCATGATCTTGTGTCAGGCTTGGCTGAACACAAGTATGGGTTGCCTCAATCTTCGAGATTCTCCAACCTCCAAATGCAATGTCTGGAATCACCCCCAATTAAAATCTACAATCATCCCCATATTTATCACATCGTATGACATATCTTCTATGATCTGATTTGTAAACTACATAGCTACAGTGCCTCCAAATGTGAAATCTCTTTAACGTATTTTTTAATGCATCTTTACTTGAAAAATTTCTTCCAACATATAAGGTTTTTTCAAGTTCACTAAACCTATCTCGTATAACTCCAGGAAACTCAGTTGCCGGTTTAAGAACATTATCTTCAAATTCAGGCACACGTGTCATTGCTTCTAACCAAGATGCAAAAAGTGGTGGATGATTTATTGTAGGCCGAGTCTGTTGTACAACTACTGCATTTCTCAAAACTTTTGTTGTTCCTTCCTCATCACCACTATTATCATCATCTGTTTCGTTATTACTAAACTCCTCATCAGAAGTTGGGTTAACATGTATATCCGGGAGATCAAGTAGGTTTTCCTCTTCTTCATCATTTGGAATAGTCTCAACTTCATGAGGTGGAATATCTTCAATGACCCTTATAAGTCTATGTATATGTACAATTGGATGTTGTTTTTGTACAGCAGAAACATCAACATATAACTCCATCATCGTACCATTCGATCGTTGAGAAAACAAATTATTTACTTGCATCCAGTGCGCATCATCAACCAATGTACAATCTATATGCCACAATGTTGACGAGAACTGAAAATGTCTATAACTCATTGCCTTGATCTTTTGATCGGGAACTAGATTTAATGAGCCAGTAATTCTATCTTGAAGGTCACTTAGGGTTACACAATCACTTGTATTAACCACTGTTATTGGTTGGGTACTGTAAGAAGCTCCTTGCTCAGTTTGAATAACCTCCCCATCGCAGTACACACAAGCAAACATTATGCTCTACGTAAAAAAAGGTTTCTGATCAAGATTCTGATAATGTAAGTGACATTGATGGTTAAAAATATTATATTATTAATCCAAATTATTTTTAATACGTTGACTGATTTTTTATATTTAAAAAAACATTCAAAAATCAAAAGTTTTTATACTGTGAATATTTAATTAAACTATCTTATATCTTAAACTCAAATATTTCTACACTTCATCATTCTTCAGTCATTAGTTATTTCATAAAAAATTATTAATTTGATTGTAGAGGAAAAATATAAAGAACATGTCTTGAAAATATAAAGAACACAATATTTCGAGCTTCTGGCCTTTATTGCAACGAATTGGATATCAAAATTTCAGAACAGGTTTTCTAAAATTTTGATATCTAATCCATTACAATAAAATCCAGAAACTCTAAATATTGGGTTATTTATATTTTCATGACATGTTCTTTATTTTTTTAATTCATTTCTAATTTATCTTTCCTAATATTTTTTGATTCACTCCGTTTTTTAATCATTAATTTTTTAATTATTTTCTACTTAATCATTAATTTATTAATTATTTTCTACTTAATCATTAATTTATTAATTATTTTCTACTTAATCATTAATTTATTAATTATTTTCTACTTAATCATTAATATATTAATTATTTTCTACTTAATCATTAATATATTAATTATTTTCTACTTAATCATTAATTTATTAATTATTTTCTACTTAATCATTACTTTATTAGTTAATTTCTACTTAATCATTACTTTATTAATTAATTTCTACATAACCATTAATTTATTAATTGTTTTCTACTTAATCCTAATTAATCATTTATTTATTAATTAATTTCAAGATATTCAATCTAATTAAATAATAACTATTAAGATCATTACGAAGCTAATAATAACAACTATAATGATAGTACTCTATGTGTGTTTTTTAATATATCTTTGTTTTCTCAGATATTTTATTAGTTTATAAAGAAATATGACTTTCTTAAGCAATTACCCGGGAGTGTCAAACCAGAATGCAGCAAGGCCGATTGTCGTGCACCAGTTCCCGTTCGAGTCTAGCTCAAATCGGTGTTTTCGTGTTTTGCCCCTAGGTACATCTGTGCCAGAGCCACATTATCTTGTTTGTATCCAGACAAGGATTTCGCTTAGAAAACATAATCTTTATGCTACCAAAATATCATATTTAAAACTAACAAAGTAATTACAAAATCTTATCTACTAGAAAATTTAATATTTACAACTAAAAATAATTCAACTAAGACACATTAAATTAAATAAAATCATACCTCTAAATGATGCTTTGGAAAAATATCCCACAACCTTCACCGTACAAGAAAAATCAGAAATTCTAGAGAGAATATGAGAAGGAATGGAAATTTGGAAGTTAGGAGAAGGGGGGGGGGGCGCTGCCCTTTTATAAGGCGAGAGGGAAAAGGCGGCACCCGCGGTGCCGCCTTTCGAGATGATGTCATGCGAAAGCCAGCATGCGCAGTGCCGCCATTCCAATGATGCATCTCGAAAGGTGGCACCGCGGGTTCCGCCTCTGCTACGTCAATGATCTGGGTGAAATGCGACATCCGCGGTGTCGCCATTGCCCCGAATCACTGAGGCGGCATCACGAATTCCCCCTTTGAATGGAATTTTGAAAAAAAAATTAACCTGACCGTTTAAAAACATTTTTTTTCTAAAAACCATATAAAAAAAATATACAAACCACATTTCAACCCAATGGGCCTCCCCTTGTACAAGCAGAACCTTACTGGAAAATCACCTGACTACCCCGCCAAACATGCCATCAAGAACCGCATTGCGCACTACTACTACCCCGACCACAAAAGAGACCCTGACCATCTATCTCCTTCTGACCATTTTATCCATCACCAGTGGTCAGATCCTGCCCACTGGATCTACTCTAGAAAATTCATCCCACCATCGCACCTCATCATAATGGAAACCCTTGATCCCATCATTGATTTGTTTTTTATCTACTACTTGAATCTATATCATAATGCCATATCTGTGTTCACAGAAAAGATCTATTCTATCAAGGATCGATTTTTGGGACAATTTATTATCGGTATTTTATCGAATATTTGGCCATACTAATTGATAAAGATGCACGAAGGGGGAACAAAACAAAAAAATCATGATTACCAAATTTGACAAATAACCTCAGGTATTGTTCGGGTTAGGGGTCGTTAGAATTATGAACAAAGAACAGTAACAATAATTACTAAACTGATAAAAATTGTTTATCTCTAATTCTGGGATCGTGTAAAGTTTCATATTGAAGAACAAATTATCAACATGATCAAAGTCTAATCTAGGGAACATAAACACCAATGAAAAGTACTACCTATATTGTATATGTTGTCGTTGATGAAGATCACACTTTCACAACAATATGAGGAATTTTTTGTGTACTTCGCACTTCGATTCACCCGGATCCAAGGCATCATTGTTCTTTGTTCTTCATTCGTCAATGAGAAGAGGAGAGGAGAGGATAGTTGAATTCATCATCAGGAAAACAGGTTATGAAACAAATATCTCATTACTATGAATTTATAACCTCTCATGGGGTTAAAATAAATTAATCAAATAATTAAATAAACAATTATTTAATTTTTTAAATAATCGTGCACATCGGCACACAAGCCAACCTCCTAACGCCGAAAAAAGTTATACTCCACTAAGGGTAAAACCTATGTTCTTAGATCATCGGTGATCTTATATTTTTCATCTAACTCTCTGTTTAAGAGATATCATTTTTTTCTCTAGTTAACCGCATGTGCGTAATATAAAAACACCTCACATTTTTATAAAATTAATTCTGGGGACACCAGGTCTTGTAATTGCACACCGTCTCTGCACCCATCTCTAAAAATATTATTAGAAATATTTCAAAGTATTATTAGGCCAAAAATCAGGCCTCTAAATTATTCCCCCCTTCACGTTTTTCATCCTCGAAAAGAAAAACCAGGGAAACCGTTTGGGATTCCGAGCCCACACTTATCTCTCCCGCTCCTAAGGAAAATTGTGCATTTCTGTGCTGCAAAAGAATGTCGAACATAGGGGCGGTTCACCCTCATATGTTTTTCTTTAGTTGATGATGTGTGTAGGAACACACATGTATCTTATCAGTTGCAACACGTGTAAGACGTCGTGTACCCACTCCAACTATTTGGGGTAAGGCAACACGGTAAGGAACCTTTCCATATCCTTGCATAGTCTCGAATGGCCTAATAGAACTTAGGGAAAATTTTGGCCTCCCCAGCCGAACTTCTACATCCCATGTCACAACTAAAAATCACATTTTTTTATCTTGAACAAAGTCTTGTGATTCCCTCCTTCAGAATATCCATATTGTGAAACCCCTAATGAAATCTAGTCACACATGATTTTACAGTCAATGAATCACAACTGATACTCTCTTACATGCTCAAGAGGTGAAGGAGTCAACACCTTTGATTGAAGAAAAGTTGTACCCTCATGTTCTGCCAAGGTCCGCTGCAGGGAAGTAAAATGCTCTGAATCTTCCAGCACTAGGTGAGTCTCGGACTTCCCACACTTCCCGCTAAGGACATCTATTATAAAATCGCACCATGAGTGCACAAGTCAGAGGGATTTTTCCACCATGCTTTAAATGTGTTGTCTGGGTCCCTTATGACCACGTACCTGAGATAGATCATGAGAAGATCTCTTATATTGAGATGTCATAGTCTGGAGTCTGCTAGCAGCAAAAGACATCTCAGCTGTGTTGTGCTAACTGCCACAACTAGGTGTATGATGTTCTTCTAAAAAAATATCTCTATCAACATTGCCTACTTCAGCACCCTGGTATAGCTGGGGATGAACAAGGGCACTATGCTATCATAGATCTCTCTATGGATCCCCTGCCCAAACATCCTCACTCAAAAATAGTCATTATAGAGCATGTCCAGAGAGTATTTCACAAGGTCTATGAACCTAAGAGCACACTCATTCACCCTCATCCATCCATACCGTAATTGGAGAAGCTCCTAAATTAAAATATAGCACAAACAGGAGGGGTAGAACTCCTCACAAAAAAACAATAGGAAGTCACCCATGATAGTGCTTAGTCATCGTGTATCTGAGTAACTAATCTCCACCAATGTCCAACTTCTCCGGGGAAAAGGTCGACTGCAAAATACACAATTGGATCTGCCGATTTCCTTACAAGCTTGAAGAGGTGGACCACCAGCTCTAGACAAACCTTCGATGTTCAAGGGTCTAGCTCATTGGGGATCCTCTACGGTCTCTGGCGTTGCAACTCCGTAGTGCGCTCAGTCTGCGCACATCCTCAACCTGCTCTAATAGGTCTATATACTGCTCAATAGGTGGGGATTATTCTTCCTACCCACCTAGAGAAAGGGTCTTGAATGATGAGTCCTGAAATGAGGTATTGTTGCTCATAGAATCGTAATAACAAACCAGATCTAGTATCATGGATGAATGTCATCGTGGAGACATCCTGAATGTTACCAAAGAGTACCAGAGTCATATGAGCATATATATATATATATATACAATGATGGGGGGATGACATGAGAAAAATGATCAAAGACTCTATCCTATATGATGCATGTATCATTGTTCCCTACAACATGTGTCTCAGGGTGCCGAGTCGACAAGAGGGAATTCAAGGTCATGATGAACAAATACGTCGGCTTCCAATACAATCACTAGACTCCCTGCCCTAAGAGCTTCTCTTGAGACACTTTGACACAGTTTCCCTAAACCCAACAAAGACCGTTTTCAGGAAACATCCAAAAAAAGTCCCAAGTGTTGAACCCTATATGATACCACTTTTTCAAGACCCGACCCATATCGGGGATCAAGCCAAAACTACCCCAAGCCCCCCTCCATAGACCAGGGGCTGGAGACTAGTGCTGAGGGCACAAAAAACTCAAGGATGCCTTTTTCTAAGAACCTGTACACACACATGCAGCCAAATCAATGCAAAGTGTAGACGAAAAGAAAGCATTGTACCATAATGTTATAAAAAGGGAACCAACATAAATTCATCAACATCTAAATAATAAAAGTAAGAGAAAAATAAAGCTAAAAGTTATAGGGGTAGAAATACACAACCAACTAGAAAAGTTCCATAACATGACAATAACTAGAAAAGTGAAACAATGGGAAGAGTCTTACTCCTGAATCCCAAGATACGACCACCGCATGTGGTTCAAGAACCCCATATCCCTAACCTCCTCTGATATCATGATCAACATGTCTGTCATTAGTAACGGAACACCAAAGGCAGGAAAACCCCAAGTAGGGGTGAGTATAAGAATACTCAATAGGATGTCCCAAATGCTAGAGGGATATGCCAAAGAGGTACTGAAGAGGGGAGTAGTAAGAGAGAAAAAGATACAACAATAGCAAACAGAAAGAGTACAACTCCACCCAATATTAGATATTCTACCTCAAAGAAACATAACGCTCCAACCTCAATCCATTACCATGATCTCCAAGGCTCAAAGTGTAACTCAAGGATCAGGAGTAGACGCTCCATGAGGTGGCCATCCCCGATGGCACCCGTCTGTGAGAAATACTCCATCATGGTCAACTAAACTATTCCTAATGGTACGTCCAAGAGGACGTGCTCCATCAAGAACATTATGGTTTAACTAACTCTAGTTCCTGACACTAGAGGTCTCGCTAACACAGTCATGCTCCTAAGGAAAGTCCAATGGAAAGAAAGTGAAGAGGCCCACTCCTCATAACTGTGTCCTGCAGTCGAGGGAGCTCCAACTCCCATGTTGGAATCGCTCTCCATCGCTACTCGGAGATGGGGGTGCACTACTTCATAAGTGAGGACCTGCACCCAACCTGATAGGGGAGTACAACTATGGTAGTTTGTTCACTGTGGGGGACTCATGCCCTAGTACATCAGGGGAGTACCGACCCTAAGCTAGAGGACTTGCACCCTGGCATGACAGGGGAGTACCGACTCTGCTGGAAGAAGGTCTATAGAGGACATGCACCATGAATCGATAGGGGAGTACAACTCAGTGACTATATGACCTATGCCCTGGTAAAGTAGGGGAGTAACTGACTCTGTCACAATATCTTATGTAGCACTGCATAAGGAGGACTTGCACCCTGGGATGACAGGGGAGTACCTACTCCTAACATAGATGACCCGCACCCTACCAGGTAGGGGAGTACCAGACTCTATGTGAGCTAAGTATGAAGGATCATGCCATAGTCCAATAGGTGAGTACTGAATCCAATGTTAGGAAAACCATCTTAGTAGAAAAAGAACCTACACTCATGACGTGGGGAGTCCTGTCTCTAAAGGAGTAGTAGAGTATGGAATACCCATGCCTTGAGTCATCAAGGGAGTATCCATCCTAACTCTCACTACAAGAAACCTCATGGTTTTACTCCATAGTTTATCAGTCAAACCTCAAACTCCACGAAGTTCCACAAGGAAGTAACCCGATGATCTGTCATGTCATTAGGGTTCTAGCTCAATAAATGGAGCGTCAACTGGACACCCATTCAGAATGTTATAGGCATTTTAGTGTAGAGGGACATGTTGGATTCAGGTATGATCTAACCCTGCCAAACTACAACTTTCCTCTAATGTCACGTGGAGTATCTCAAAAGGACCACCTCATCCTTAGGGTTTAGACTTCTTCAATGCTTCGTTGCCATCTCTGTGTAAAAAACTTGAAGACAACAGTTATGCTGTTGAAGCAGATTCTGAGCCTCTCCATCAACGCGTGAATATGTGTAAGTTTTCTGTAATGGGCCGCATTTCTTATATTCGAGGTGAAAAACCATGGTTGGCTTCTGAGATCAGGACTAGAATTTCTCAGGTTTGGGGATTCTCTGGTTGGAAAATCATTCTATCAGGAAATGGATACTTTCACATTTTGTTTAAATCCCAGGATGAGCTTGATCATGTATAGAAACAAGGTAATTTGAAGCTCAAACCTAGGGTTCTTAGAATATCTGAGTGGAATTTCTCCTTTAACCCCTTTAATTTTTGAAATAACGCAGCACAAATTTGGGTTCACCTACTTGATCTGAGTTTATTTTTTTGGCACCCCAAAATTATTAATGACATTGTCTTTTGTCTTGGTACTCCCCTCAAAATTGACCAACACACTTTAAAAGCGGAGATGGGATTATATGGGCGTGTCATGGTCGAAGTTGATCTTGATTCTAAACATCCAGATTCTATCCATTTCAGTGATATGGACTAAAAAACAGAGGTGTAGTTTGAGTTTGAGTGCAAGCCACCCTTTTGTGAGCTCCGCAAAATTATTGGGCAATCCCTACTGAATTGCAGTGTTATGAAGAGCCAATCTTTACAGACAAAGGAGGATGGATGGACAGATGTAAGAAGGTGTAAGAAGGATAAAATTACTTCCTTTGAGAAACATAAACCCTCCAACAAAAAATATAAGGTTTGGGTTAAAAAGACAACCATCTTGGGAGATTCATCAGGATACACATGGACGGAGATGGTGGAAGAAGAAGAGTTCTCTTTGGAAGACCAAAGCATTCCTAAGGATATTGAAAAACTGGTCATGGATTCCTAGGTCCAGTTTCAAGAGCCCTCTTCTACAGATGTTGTTTGTGGTGTGCCTGTCTTAGTTTCTAGGCAATCCTCTCCTGAAATTGCAGGGCCACCCAGGGGTGGTGTTTCAAGCAAGCTGCACTCTTCCAACGGTTCAGCCCATGTCCTGAAGTAGGATCCTCTTGTTTCCTCCAAAATGCTCGGGCTCTCCCCATAAGATTGTCCTCCTTTTGCTTTTCCCTTGTCACCTGGGAAGTGCAGAAATGATGTGAGAATTTCTACTTTGACTCAGCCCACCGACTCGACTGGATTGCTGCCTTCGGTTGCTCTTCCAGCGCTTGCAATGAACACTGGCTCGACAATGCCTGCTGACTCTGGACAGCACCCTGTGAAACATGCATTGCTTCCTTCAGATGGACCTTCCTCGATGACAGTGACCTTGCTACCTCCTGTTTCAGAAAATACCCCACCAGTGATCCCATAGGATGGAGATTCCATTGTCACTTCTTCATAGAAGGTCTTCATGTAGTCTTCTGTCTCAATCACTTCCTACCCTGTGGCTACACAGAATGAGGTCATGAAGGTCTGAAACAATGAAAACCTTGGGACTTCACTAGATGGAGACTCAGGTGTGGCCCCCCAACAAAATTTATCTGCTGAGCCTGCTACATATGCTCTCTTGCATCCAGTTCCTTCAAACTCACATGAGGTTAACATAATGACAGTTTTAAGGGGCTACCCTATAGACACTCCTTTAAATGCCAATTCTTCTGAGCCAAAGCAGAATACTCTTAATGAATGTATTACTAACAATGCTTCCACTTTTCCTGTGAGTAACCATGATAAAATTCGCAGTCTGAGTTCCAATCAGAACACCAAAAAATCAACCAGGAACAAAGGCTTGGGTGAATCCAAAAAAGGGGGTCCTTACCCCAAATCCAGGATACAATGAATATTTTATTTTGGAATTGTCAGGGTATTGCAAACCCTGACACGTTCACTATCCTTAAAAGAATTCCTTTGACTCATAGGACAATTTTTCTCCATTGGTGAGCTTAAAATACACTTTTCCCTAAAATTCAGGCATCTATGTTCTTATGGTTATAACTACTTAGCAGCTTGTAAAGATGTTTTGGCTATTGAATCCCTTTGTTTTTTTTATCATGAATATTTAAAAAATGTCAATATTTTTAGCATCTATGTTCAATGTTTTACCTGTGGCTTCTATCTGGATAACATGAATATGTTTTTTACCTTGATTTATGCCATGAACAGGTATCAGGATAAATTATTTCTTTGGCATGATCTTTATGGTTTAGCTAATATCATTCACAATACTTGGTTTGTAGCTGGTGATTTTAATGCGATCCTTTCTTACTCTGAAAAAATTTTCCCTGATCATTCGTCCATCTCCTCTTGAGAATTTAGAGCTTCCATTGATGATTGTAATCTTATTGAAATTAACCTCTCTGGTGATAAGTATACTTGGTATGGAAGACACTATATCCAGGTTGTAGCTAGTAAGATTGATAGGGCTTTCACAAACATGACTTCCCTGGAAAGTTGGGACACTATTTCAAGCATCGCTTTACCTAAACTCTACTTAGATCACCATCCCATACCCATTAACCTTTTACCAAAAAACTCAAAACCAACCGACCCTTCAAATTTAATAATGCTTGGTCTTCTGATCATTATTTTATAAACATTGTGAAAAAATGTTGGGATTTTGTGAATCACCATAGTGATGCTTTTTTCTGTGTCACCAAGTTAAAACATCTCAAACAATGTGTTAGGGGTTGGTGTAGATTGAAATCAAATTAGTTGGATACAAACATTTCTACTATTGAGAATTATCTTAGCCAAATTCAAAATAACTCCACTAGATCTGATTTTTCTTTGGATACCCATCATGAAATCAATACCGCAACAAAATATAATTCTCTTATTCTCCTAAAGGAAAACTTGCGTAAGAAAATATTTATAAAAATTGGCTTTCAGATGGTGATAGAAATACCATATTGTACAATTCCTTTCAAATAATTAGAAAATATAGCATATCTCTCTCTTTCCTTAGGGAAGGTGATGCCCTGCTTGACTCTGATGATTTTCTCATCTGGGAACCTACCCATAATGGTCTCCTTGATTCCAAAAATTTCTACAAGCATAATTTTTCCAACTCTGAGATTAATTTTTGTTGGTTGAAATATTTTGACAAATCATGGATTAAGACATCTAGATTTACTCTTATTTGGCGTATTTCTCACAATCGTGTCCCCACAGAGGCCTGTCTGCAGGCTTTTGGGATCCATCTTTTCTCCATGTGTCAATTCTATCATCAACATAGATAAGATTTTAACCACTTATTTATGTCTTGTGCAACTACTTCTGTTCTTTGGAATTTTATTACTGAAATATTTGACTGCAGATGGCTCCTTCTTGATACTATCAGCAATCAATTAAAGTGTTGTGTGGAGCTTGAAACCTCACAAAAAATAAAAAAACTCTTCTTAGCTGCTGTTGTTGAGATTTTGCATGTGATATGGTATGATAGAAATTCTATTATCCAAAAAAATCACGCATTCAATCTTAATGCAGGTCAGATCCAGATCCTCATTACGATTAGAGATGTGAAACCTCTTCATAAAGCATTTTGTGACAACATCGTTGGAGATTTTGGGATTCTTCATCATCTTCAGATCAATGGTCTCTACAGACATCCAAGGCACACTTTTGAGGTGTTTTGGCAGTCCCCGATCTAGGGTTGGATCAAAGTGAACATCGATGGTGCATCTTAAGGAAACTCTGGTCCTACGGGCAGTGGTGCCATTTTTAGAGATTTCCTTGGTCAGTGTCATGGTTTCTTATATGGTAGATGTGGCACTGCCTCCTATCTGGAAGTGGAAATTATGGGAATGATCCATGCTCTCGACTTTGTCAAACAAAAGGGCTGAAACAATATTTGGATCAAGAGTGACTTGACCACTATTGTCCACACCATCTGGAATGGTACGGTGCATCATTTTTGGCCGCTTACTACTCATTGTATGAGATGCCTTGCATCGCTTCTGGATATCAACTGCATTGTCACTCATGCTTTCCCGGAACCCAACATGGTTGCTGATGGTCTCACCAACAAAGGAGTCAATCGGTGCATTAATCAGCATGATGATTTCCCTGATGACTTTCTCCCTTTATTTTATAAATATTTTAATAAAATTTCATCTTTCAGAATCATGTAATTCGCTTCTTTTTTTATTCAATAAATTTTACTTTGGTCTTTGGCTGAGACACCACCCTTGAAAAAAAATTGTTATTGGGTTTTTTGTGGACCCGAGCCACAAACCAGAATTTAATATACTACATTATACTTGAATCGTCAGTCTTAATGACAGGATCACATCGCCTGTGACGACAAGTCAATCAGACATCACACGTAGGAGTTATGAGGGTAGAAGATTTAATAATGTTATTAAATATATTATTTCACGAGTAGTTTGGGTAACCGATCTAAAAACCTGAAAAAGACATCCGATATTGGACTCAGAAAGTCCATCTTGGAGTTAGGGTCACACTGTCACTAATGGTTATTAAAACCATGATCACACAAACGAGTTACGGAAGAAAACATGGGTTTTCCCACAAAACTAATAATAACATATTATATTATTTTTATTTTTATTTAAACATTATTTTATTTTCCCCTCAATAAAAAACCCACGCTCAACCTCTTTAAACGTGGAGCGCATAAGCCCACATGACTGACTCCTCACATATAATTTATTTATTTTTTTATATTATCATTATTATATTTTAATCATTATTATAATATATAATTATAATATCTTCTATGGAAGCTCCTCATTCCCACATCCTACAAGTTTCCAATGTAGCGCCCAAAATGTTTCTCACTTAAAATAATAATGATATGTTAATTTGAGTTGGTAGTTTCCCCTCTGGGTTTCGGTGAGGTCTCGAGTTCGAGTCTCACCGAGTTCGTTGATGTAATACTTGTTGCATGGTTTTCTTTGTACTGTATCCCCATCCCCAAATAAACTGAGGCATCAGCCTCACCATTAAAACCAACGAAGAGACCACAAGCATCTGGAAACAATCACACACCTCCCACTGAAAATCCATCTTTATTTTAATCGATAATACTATTAGAATTTATAACAATTTATTCAAAAAGTACCATTTTTTATCTTCTACCTCAAACCACGCTGCAACCCTGTGGGCCTCCCCTCGCATAAGCAGCACCTTATTGGAAAATCACCCGACAACCCCCGCCAAACATGCCATCAACAGCCGCATTGCGCACTACTGCTAACCCAACCACAAAAGTGACCCTAGCCATCTACCTACTTCTAACCATTCTATCCGTCAACGGTTGTCAGATCCTTCCCACTAGATCCACTCTAGAAAATTCATCCCACCACCTCACCTCATCCTTTCAGAATGTCTTTGATTTGTTTTTGATCTTCTGTTTGAATATTTATTTTAAAGCCAAATTTGTGTCCGCAGAAAAGATCTATTCTGTCAAGGATCAATTTGGGGATGATTTATTATTATGTATTTTTTCGAACCTCTATCCATACTAATTGATAAAGGTTCATGGATGAGGAACAAAAGATAAAAATCATGATTACCAAATTTGATGAATAAACTCGACAATTGATCCGGTTAGCCGTCTTAGAATAATGAACAAAGAACAATAACAATAATTACTAAACTTATTAAAACAGTTTATCTTAAATGTTGGGATGGTGTAAGGGAACACATTGAAGAACTAATTATCAACACGCTCAAGGATTAATATAGGGTATAAAAACAACAATGACAATTCTTACCTGGAATGTATCTATTGTTGTTGATGGAGATCACACTTACACAACGATCGGTAGAAGATGTTGTGTTTGTCGTGCTATGATTCTCCTGGATCCAAGGATTTGTTGTTCTTCGTTCGTCGTTTGTCAACGGGAAGCAGAGGAGAGGAGAGGACTGGAGAAGCCGTCTTTGGAACAAAGGGTTATCGGGACAATATCTCATAACCATGAATTGATAACCTCTCATCAGGTTAACATAAATTTATCAAGTAATTAAATAAATAATTATTTAATTATTTAATTAATCATCCTCACTGGCACATGGGACAAACTGCCGATGCCGACAAAAGTTATACTCTGCCTATGGTAAAACCTATGTTCGTAGCTCATCAGTGGTGTTAGAGTTTTTATTCGGGTCCCCTTTTAAGAGATATCCCATTTTTTCAAGTTAATTGTAAGTGCGTAATATAAAAACACATCAATTTTTTATGAAATTATTTCTGGGCACACCAGGTCTCGGAATTGCACGCCGTCTCAGTGCCCGACTCTGAAAATATTCATAGAAATATATCATAGTCTTATTAGGAATAAAAATGGGTCGTTACAATCGTAACAATACTATAATAACATCTTAGAATGAAAAGGTACTGAATTTATTAATTTAGTATGGAAACAACAGATAAAGAGGGAGTATAAGAATAAAATATCATTGAACGAGGTGATAAAATAACTTTCTCTTTTTCAGGTGTTTCCTTTTGATAAGAACAAAAGGGATCTTTATGATAGCTTTCTTCTCAAATTAATGCCTCTAGGATTATGTGAGGGTAGTTGGGAGGAGATGTGAGCAATTTTTGTCCAATCCAATGAGCATTGTATGTGTGAATTAAATAGAAAAGAAGGCTCCCTTTTATAAGAGAGGTGAGGGACACTTAAGGAAAAGCATGAAATTTTAATTTATTGTAAAATTATTTTCAGATTATAATAGCTGAAAATTAATTTATTTCGATTCTATGATGAGTATGGGTCAAAATATTCTCAACCAATAGGTTTTAGACATTTTTAGTTCATAAAATTGACCTTATATTTTATATTTAACCCTTTGTAAAATAAGTTAACTCTTACCATGTCCTCTTGTATTTTTATACTACATGGTAAATACCATTAAAATAAAATTAAAAGAGAAACTAAAGTGGATAATTTATGACTATTTTATCACTATCCATGTTATTTGGCCGAACTACAGATTTTTAGGATTTTTATATCATTTAATAAAATAGTATTTCTTTAAAAAACAATTTATGTCAATTTTGACACTATTTATTAATTGATTTTTTAAAGTAAAAACAACATTATTCCTTTCATCCAGTGGCATTAAATAATACCTCATATGTCAATGTAATCCATAAAATTCATGGATGACATCAAAACATTCAAATTATATTTATTTTAATATTTATAATATCATTTGTTTTAATCTTTCATTAATATGGTAATTACTGCATCATCATTGTGTTATGAGTAAATATAACTATTTAATGTCTAAAAATTATAAATAAAATAGCTTCATATTGGAAATATTTTTATATTTATAATTAATATTTATAGTATAATTTATCTTATGTATAAACCTATAAGAAATATGGTTTAGTTATTAAAATTAAAATTTAACACTTTTGACTCTTCTTTAAATAAAATATAATAAATGTCATAATCTTACCCAAGTGAATAAAAAAGGATCAAATTTTTTTCCTATGATGTATTATTGTCTAAAAAAATTACCCAATTGAATGAGGACATGTTTTGGGGTAATTTTATGATATTATAATATTATTTTTCTTTTAATTACCCTATTTACTTTTAACCGTGGTAAGAAAAAATCTAAAGTTACTATTCACCCACATAAATTCATCCTATTGAACCACATATTTCTTAATGATGACAATTGTGTGTGTCAGATTTTTAAAATTCTATTTTCTGAAGGGGTACAATTATATTTTATGCAAATTTACTAATGTCCCTAGATGGTGGCTACAAGATGTTAAAAAGTTCAATGAAATTTCTTATATCTAATCTTACTATAAAAAGGTTCCAATGAATTACATAGAACTAATATATGTATCATATTTATATTCTAACTTTAAGAGAAATTGTAATTAAAAATAATTATTTAAATGAAAAAGTCATTTTTATATACTATGCACTATATGTCACTATTCATTAAAAATAGAATGTTTTCAGAAAAATTCCAAAAAATTACCCTTACCTAATTTTTATATTATTAATTAAAAAATTAAGTCTATTTAACAAAATTAAAATTCTATGAGTGTCTAAAATTAATTTTTGTTATTGTTCACAAGAGGACATAAAAACAAGTTTGTTTAAGAAAATAGTTTTTCTAAATATATAACTATTTTAATAAAACATATACATTTCATTATAAATATGATTAATTTATTTGAAATTATTATAAATAACTTTTAGAATTTATTTTTTACTATTTATATTACAATATTTAACTGATAAATAAATATATCATTTGAATAATTATAATACTAATGTATTGTTTCACAAAAACTCAATCTTGCATATAACATAAACTAAGTCGGTGTTGCATGCAATATAAGCTATTAAATAACTTTAAAAAGATAATGTACTATGAAATCATGGGGTGTTACATTATCCCCTCCTTCAATAAAATTCATCCTCATAATTTGAAATTATTCTTCGAAAATAAAATCTTGAAAATAAAAAATACCTTTTTGGGAAACCCAAATTTGAAATAGGGTTAATAAAATTTACTCTTAATAAGAGGGAATGTGAAATAAAAATGTCACCACCAAATTATTATTTTGAATAGGAGAAGATTGGTGGAAATTAGAGACACATAATTAAAGGGAAAACATAAATATTTATAGGGAGTGATTGAGGTCATCAATCACAAAAAAGTGAAAAAATGGAAAATAGGGGGCCTGAAATCCAAAAAATCATTCATTATTTAAAATATCATCAGTTTAAAAAAACGTAAGGTATTCGGATAACTCATTTTTTAAATAATTTTTTTGAAGAGGAGGGAATAATTTACTATAAAGGTAAGAACTCAAGAAAACATACTTTATTTCATTACCGATCATAATCATATTCTCATTATTTAGTTTTAATTTGTTATATTTTCACTCCATCCCTCGTGCTAGGAAATGAATGCTTAAAAATTACTATTTTTTGCTTAAATCACATTTAATAAATCATAAGGTCCACAATTTTTCCCTTAATCCTTTAAATGCTTACTAAAAACCAAAAACACAGGTCAAAGATTACATTGAATAATATATTTACCTCAAACAAAATATCAAGTGTTCAACCTAATCAATTCCAACATTTAGTCTTATACAAAATACTTGTGTCCAAAATCACAGTTTGAAATTTTTTGAAGAAGGAAAACATAACATAATAAATATCTCTATTGTCACATTACAACATGTGACTACCTTCATCGTGTATTCTATTAAAACATGGAAACAACTTTAATTACCATAAACATTATTTGAATATGTATGTACTTACTTATTCCTTTTGTAAAACATTGAATACTCGATATATTACTTAAATCCATAAATGTTGAAAACTCCCAATAATTATGGTATAAACCTCTTTGAAGACAAACCATTAATCACATCCAAGGATGTAAATAATATCCAATCTACTTTATCAATGTTTATTATCTCTAATTACAAAATCATTATCTTAGTTTCAAAACCATATTATGGTTTAAATTTTCCCCAACAATACATTTTCCAAATTTTTTGAATTGAAATAGTGTCACATTACTTGGTACTATACAATCTCAAATCCTTAATGGAATAGTACTACAGTACAATCCATATAAACTCTATAATCCTTATAACTTTTATATCATTAATACAATTCTCAAATGACACAATTATTTAATAATAACATAAGGACACTAATCATTACTTTTAATCTGTTTAAGTATCATAACATGATTATTATCCAATAATATCATTTGGGGTATACTATGATTATTGGGACATTGATTCATGTAGTGTCCCAACTCTATGCAGATGAAGAATTGTAAATTTGAAACCTTTTTCATACCCTTTCAATCACTAACATGGTGTACTTTTTGTCCACACTTATAAAAAACCCATATTCCCTTCAATAATTTACCAAGGTGATTCTTTCCACATTTATCACATGTGGGAAAATAATTCGTTCCCTTCTTCCCCTTATCCACCTTTTTCACTAACATCATATTCTTCTCTTGCTTCCATTCAAATCCATAGTACTAAGAGAATTCATTAATTATTTTATTAATATATGAAATTATTTCATCATATGATGAGAATATGTGGGAGAATATTTCCATTATAAATGTTAGATTAATACCATTAAATATATTATCCTTCTTATTCTTTGGATCATGCGTATTGCTGGAGTTATCATTCCTTCTACTGGGTGCCATTTCTAAATGATGACCTACACTAGGTTAGATCACATTGTAATGTATAATCCAATAAATAGAAAAATTCCCAACATTAATTGATGATTTTCACACATCTAGTATCATAATCATAAAAATGGTTTATTTGGTGACATATTTTCTCATAAATCCATCATAATGGTTTGTAATGAAAATATGAATTATCCTATGCATATCCCAAAAGAATGTCAAACCTGGTGTGTAGTAAGCCTCATTATCGTGTACGGGGTTACCCTGAGTCAGGCTCGGAACACCTTTTTTGAGTTGTTACTCTTTTGTACATCTGTTCCAAAAACAACATCCACTAGTAGTATTCATATATGGATGTATTTCCTGGAAAACATACAAAATATCCACATTACAAAAATTATAGGAAGTTCTTATATACTAATCCTCAGGGTCTATCATTGGGTAATTTTCTCTAATAAAAGTTTATCTAAATATAGTTTCCAAGGTTGTTGTTACACTTCCTCTATTACCAACTATAACACCCTGACCCTAGAAGCCGAGAGATGATTCATTATTTTAATACATTGGCATGATTACAAGGAATCATGTCCTGGAGGACCGATTAGTTTATTAGTCATAGAAAATAGATTACATACATTAACTTTACATTATAGGTTCTAACAAAAAATACGGTATAGATAATCCATTGATAACTCCATTATTTCACTAGATTAACCCTTCACATCAATCATAAAACACGTAGAATCCTGGGAAAATAATACATAAGAAAGGGGCGATCTCAGATGCTCAGTAAGGGTAAATAATTTAGTAGAAGCAAAAAAAAATCTCAAGAGTGTTGTATAATAAAAACAACATCCTTTTAAATAAAAACATGAACATAATAGATAAAAAATAAATCAAAATTACCATATAAACATGCACATGGATATTCTACAAGTATAATAAGCACATATAATAACTAATTTCATAATGAGATAATTCATAATTCTAGACATAATAACTACTACATCAAGGCGTTGTGCCAAGACCATTCATAAATATTATATCATGGACTTGTGCCAAGACACTAGTATATCTCATGAGACCTAGTGATGCATCAAGGGGATATAGCAGGCCCTGCTCGTCACTTACTAAGTCCAATGCATTCCTTATATGAAAAGGGTGAAATCTAACATAAAAAATTTGTATTAAAACTAGAATACACAATGTTAATAATTTAACCATAAACCATGAATGGTATAAAATTAGAACATTCAAAATAAAACATATAATAACTCATTCAATAAAATATGGATGATTGAATTATAATAAATCAATCTCAATCAAAAATAATATCCAATAAAGGATGTGGATATAGTTGAAAATAATCTGTAATACTCTTTGAGAGAAATATCCCTTCATCATGAAATAATTTAAAAGTCACACAATTTATAAAGGAAGTCATTTAAAAGAGTTTTTTGAATAAAAGTTTCCCATACCACATTGAATATTTTGAAAGCAATTAACATTTTTAAACATTCATGTCCATATAAATAAATCTATAAAATCATTTTGAAAACATGGACATTAATTAAAAATATTTCGAAAAATAATTCTTTAAAACATTTAAAATGATGATCTAGTAAAAAGGGTCCTTCCCTAAAAAGATAAAATATTCATTATGAAAAAAAATTATGAAACATGGAAATGGATGATAATTATGTCCCAGTAAATACTTACACGTAATATGTCTCAGATAATAATGTGATTGAGGAATTAACCCTTACCTTGTACTATCCGATGGTTGAGGGTACATTAACCTCCTGTATAATTACCACAATATGTTATTAAATTATACCAGAACCATATTCATATTTATTATATCATACATGATTCAATTATGACATTATATTACCGATTTAATAAAAAGTTCCATGTTAAAATAACATTTCACGTAATAATCGCTTTCTTTCTCATACATATTTTAACTTGTTATTATTGATTATATCACTTATATCACGATTTAATTACATCCAAAATATAAGACAATATTTATATATCATATATATTCAGAATATAAATATGTATAATAGATAGATATATGAAATTGAATACACTGTTTATGGAGACTGTAGGTCGTACGTAAGCATAAACGATGTTTCTATTTTCTTATCGTATTGAATGGAAGTAAGTGAATGAGATATATTTCTAGTAGAATTATTATTTCATATATTACATTATTATTAAAAATATATATTTTTATAATCATCTTTGAATAGTGAACGTGGAAATGAATCTCATCGCGTCGTGGAGACGGTAAGTCGTACGTACGCACGAGCGACGATATCTTTTCCTTAATGATAAAATGGTATGGAATTGGATGGTATGTTAATTATAAAGATACATTATCATGTTATTTTCATTACTTATATACATAATAATTATCATTTCATCCTTCCAAATAACATTATGTTTAATACCAAATTACACCACGGCATTGAGACGATAAGCCGTGTGTACACATGCATGGCGACATTGTTATTAGTAGGATATATATAATAAGGAATATTGTTCTACCATAATTATAATAACATATTAGAATGTATAAGTTATTTTATTTGTTATTTTAGTATGGTAACAACAGATAAAGAGGAATTGTAATACGAAATGAACATTAAAAGAGGTGATAAAATAATTTCCTCTTCTTCGGGTGTTTCTTTTTGATTTGAGATAAAGGGATACATTGGTTGGGTTTATTAAAAAATTAATTCAACACTGATGAATTTAGGGTAGTTTGGAGGAGATTAGGGTAGGTTTTGGCCGATCCAAAGGGCTTTGTAGGTGTGAATTAAAGAGAAAGAGAGGTTCCCTTTTATAAGATAGGCCTGGGGCATTTTATGTAAAGCTGGAAATATGAATTTATTATAAAATGATTTTTGGATTTTAATAGATCCAAATTGGGTTTTTATAAATAATATGAGTATGGGTATAAATATTATCAACCAATATGTTTTAGATATGTTTAGGTCATAAAATTAACCTTTTCATTTATATTTAACCCTTTTTAAAATAAGTTAAATCTTAACATGTCCTATTGTATTTTTATACTACATGATTATTAACCTTAATATAAAATTCCAAGAGAACCTAAAGTGGATAAATTATGACCTTTTTATCACTATTCATTTTAATTGGATTAAATATTGATTTTTAGGATTTTTATATCTTTTAATAAAATAGTATTAGTTTTAAAAACTCATTTATTTCAATAGTGATACTATTTAGTAATTGATTTTTGTTAAATTCAAAACAACATCATTCATTCTATCAAAAAGAATTAAATCATACCTCATATGTAAATTTATTCCATAATATTCGTGGATGACCTAAAAACTTTCAATGTATAATTATTTTTATATTTATTATATCATTTGTTTTAATCTTTCATTAATAAGGTAATTACTGCATCATCATTGTGTCTTTAATAAATTTAATTATTTAATGTATAAAAATTATAAATAAAATACCATTATGTTGGAAATAGTTTTAACTATATAGTGAATATTTATAGCAACATTTATCTTTTGTATAATCAAATTTTAGAAATGGTTTAGTTATTAAAATTTGAATTTAACACTTTTGAATCTTCTTTAAATAAAATATAATAATTGTATTAATCTTACCCATGTGAATCAAAAAGGATAAATTTTTTGACCTAAGATTGATTTTGTTATAAAAACACTTATACAATTGAATTAGAATATGTGTTGGGGTAATTTTATATTATAATAATATTATTTTTAACTTTAATTACCCTATTTACTTTTAACCATGGAAAATAAAATTTAAAAGTTACTTTTTAGAAAAAATTATTTTCATCCTATTGAATCATATTTTACTTACAGATAAAAACCAAGTCTATCATATTTTTGAAATTCAATTCACAAACGCGATAAAATTAAATTTTATTCATATTCACAAATGAGCCTAGAATGTGGGTAAAAGACATTTAAAAGTTCAATGAAATTTTATATATCTAATCTTATTATAAAATGAATCCAAAGAATTAAATTGGACTAATATATTTATTATATATCTATTTTTAATGTAATATCAATTTAAATTAAAAAATATTATTTATATGAAAAAGTCAGTTTTTATATTCAATGCACTATTTTTCACTAATAATAAAAAATTGTATTTTCTCATAAGAATTCCTAAAATTCACCCTAACCAAATTTTTATATTCTAAATTCAAAAAAGAAGTCTATTTTTCTGAATTCAATTTTTAGGAGTGTATAAAATTAATTATATTGTTTTAACAAAATAACATAAAAATTAGTTCATTTATGAAAATTATTTTTCTAAATATATAACTATTATAACGAATCATATAAATTTAATTATAAATATGTTTTATTTATGTGAAAAAAATTATAAATAAAATTTAAAATTTACTAGTTACTATTCATATTATAATATTTAGTTGAAAAATAAATATATCGTTTAAATAATTATAATACTAATGTGTTGTTTCGTAGAAACATAGTCTTGTGTATGTTGCAAACCAAGTTGGTGTTGTGTGAAATATAAGCTATTAACATACTTTAAAGAGATAACGTTCTATGAAATCATGGGTTGATACAAAATTACTATGAATTAAAACCATTTTATCATATTTTATTTAAAATTTCTTTCTCATTAATATCAAATGTATGATTTCAATATTTTGAAAAAAATTAAAATGGAATGGTTTGTGTGTGATGAAACCTCTTTGGGAATGGATGTCTATAATTAAGTTTTTATTTTGGTAAAATGATAGTTATTGGAAATTAAATATTTTATGAATGAATTTGGTTATTATTCTTGAGGAATTAATGAATAACATTTTTATAGTCTTTAAATGAAATGATTTATTTATATGAATAGTTTTTTATGAAAAATATTTTATCATGGTTTTGAAAAAGAATATAATGAATAAATGATTTATTTGGGGCTACATGAATTATGATTGATATTGTTTAATTGAAATTAATGATTTTCCACCCATTTAATTCCTTATAATCACATTAGATCTTGGATTGTATGGGGGGTAGTTCAGGAATAGAACGCTATAAATGTATTAACACTACCTAGGACATGATTGACGATGAAAACTCTAACTAAACAATAGTTATGGATTATACTTTATTCATTAGGGTGGATCAATATTCCCCATAGTCTTGAGATATTAGTATTTTTTTCACACCTAGATATATACATCATTGAGATATGTCAGGGTCTTGGAGCCATGGACTAGAAAATCCTAGTTCTTATAATCACGGTGTTTTGATCATGAGCGAATGATACATGATAAATTTTATGAAATGATTTATTCATGAATGTCAAATTAAATGGTTTATCATACATATTTTAATTGAAATTATAATTTTTACCTACTTGTACATTCCATTGTGTTGTATTGAAAATCATGTTTTATTTTGAATTATGATGGAATTAACAAGAATTGTTTTATTTATGTTTGAAGATATGTTTTTTATTTTATATGAATGGATTATGTAATTTCTTGGGGATCATACTGGGCTATTGTTTATCACAAATTAATTTTTCTAATAGGTTTTTTATACTTTCATTTTCCAAGTCTTAGAAAAGGGAAATTAATTCTTAGTAGTAGTGGGTGTTATTGATAGTGGTATTGTTGGACTTGTAAGTGTTAGTTATTGATGTAATACTTGTTTATGTGATTTTTTGGGTTGTTTATCCATTTTATCCATGTATTTTTTCTACATTACGGTGTTTTCCTATTGATAATTTTTTTAATCATACCAATTGTTAATGGTTTCTTACCCACTCTAAAATCGACCAACCAGAGTCAAGAAAACCATACACCCAAGCTTGTTGTCTTTTGGTGATTTGAAGAAATATATAAGAAGAATTATTATGAATAAGTAAAAAATACATGAAACCAAAGTATAAGTTGAAGAAAAATTTACAACCAAACCCATACAATCGAAGACAAATCATATAAATCTAAAAGTATGTATAAAGAAAGACCAAAAGTCTCCATGTGACTAATAATAACTTCCAAAAAACCCAACCCAAATTAAAAGACCAAAGGAGAATATGAAATGTTATAAGATTCCCCTCCTTTACCTATTTCTTGATATAAAACATCTAAAACCACACAATTGAGAATGTAGGGTGTGAGAAAAAATCCTAGTAGGATACGACCACAAAATCAATACAAGGTCTAATAACAATAATGCAACATTTCTAGAATGTAAAACAAAGATATTTTTACAAATAAGTTTCATAAATCCAATTATTTTTTAATTAATTCTACTTATTTTTTTCAAAAGAGAATTTCATATTGTCAAGATAGAAATATAACATGTATATGTGATATAAACTGGAAACATATCCATGCATCAAGAGGTAATAAAGTAAGCACATATCAATGTAATTATTTATCATGTGAAACTATGTGATACAACCTCATATAAAACCTGTGAAGAATAATCCATGATAAAAACAACAATAGAAATAAATAATTGTATATGAAAAAGATCCTCCCATTAGGCCCTATCATATCGGATAATATATACTAGACACACAAAATCCTAAATAGGAATAACATTGGATCCAACCAATATCAATAATTGTAACAGTCCATCGATATCAAAAAGTGTACCTCCTAGTAGTCCCATGCACTCTATGTCTACATATGTCTATTTATCTATTAAAACAAGGTTTAAAATTTTATAATTATCAAATTACATTTCAAAAACCATGCACACAATTTTATAAAACATTTTCAAATCCAATATAATCATTTTCAGTTTTTGAAACCCCATTTCTAAATTTAAAAAAAAAACTAACATTTTCATTTCCAATAATTCCTTTAAAAACACATATCATTTCATAAAAATGAAAAACCCAAAGGAATCTACCAAAAAAATAATCTATTAGTTTTATTAACCCATTGTATTAAATAACCCACCTCAAACTAGTATAAAACTAGATTCCATCTACAATGTTTATTAGAAACCACAAAAATTTCCTTTGAGAGACAAGGCATACCCCAAAACTAAAATAGATCGAGGGAAACAAGTATATAATAAAAAATATAATCACAATTGTATCCAAAAAAAAATAAAATAAATAAATATAAGGGATTATTAATTTAAGAAACACACTACATTCTCAACAACAATTAATCATTGAATGAAACAATCTAGAAGGGTTGAAGGTCTCCAAAATCACCCCTGAGTGCTTCTAGGTTGGTGGAGAGAATGGATGAAAATGATTCAATGAGAAATGAACCATTAAGCACCATAAAATCCCAAATCATAGTTATTACACAGCGTGTAATCCCATTACATGTAGTGTAATCCATAAATGCCAAGTACACTGAAAAACATGTATCTTTTTTGATTAAAAACACTATTTTTGATAGTACATGATTTGAACCAATTATATAGAGTGAAAACGCATCACATATTAAACCTATTTCAAAACATCTAATTGTTGTAAATTACATGGAATTTAATAACTTTACATGTTTTTTAATATCCTATAAGACTTTAGAAACTATAGGTTTATGCATAAAAACCCAAAATACCCCACTCCAAGCATAATTCAAACTAGAGAAGAAACCCTCTAAATATTTGGAATGTTTATAACTTGACTACATTAATTAAAATAACATACCACCATAAAATTTAGGTAATTTTCCCCCATAAATGTCTCTTTATCCCCTAGAATCCAAAAAATTCACCCAAACAAGAATGGTAAAAAAATTATAAACAACAGAGTACGTAAAAAGAATAATGAGGTGTTACAGTATCCCCACCATAAGAACATTATTCTCCCAGAAAGACCTTAGATTCATATACTCACAAACTCTTAAGGTCATTAATACCTCATCAATGATTTCCTCTCCCACATATCATGACTATCCCATATGAGCATCCAGAGTACCGAAACTATACATTTTATTTTACCATGCACTGCCTTCCTTCGGTGATCCATATCTGAATTGGCTACTCAATCAAGGTGGTTTCAATCTCCTGATCAACATACATCCATCATATATTATTATTAAGTTCTAATATATAACTCCTAGAATATGGAAAATTAATCACATTGTATATATAGTTCAAACCCTAATGTATTTCTAATAGATATGACACTTTCCAAAATATTTCAATGATATCAAAGGGGCCGATAAACTGTTCTTCCAACTTACCCTTATTCCCCATATAACAATGTCCCAATGTGAGGTGAAACTCTAAGAAAAACCTATTCATAAACCTCAAAATCCATCGGCCAACAATGATGGTCCACTTAATATTTTTGATGACTCTCTTTCAGGATCAATATCATCTGGATAAACTACACCATCTCCATCATCTCCGGAATGAGACTCCTCCCAACCAAGAACTGAAATCTATACTCTACCTATCACAAGGCATATTTACATGTCTGCCCAAATGATGCCTCAAAATAATCTATCTTAATTGAGGCCGAGTAACTATTTTTATAAGAGAAATAAACCAGAGTAAAATTCTTTTCCCAAGATCCACAAAAATCAAGCACCCAAGCCAGAATAATATCCGCAAGAACCTAGATACCCCCACAATGTTTTACCCTCCATATGTGGATGATAATTCATACTCAATATAATCTAGGAAGACATTACTTCCTTTACGCATTTCCAAATCCAATATGTGAACCTCGGGTCCCTGTCAGATACAACCATTGAGGGAACCCCATGAATTTTCACCATCTCTCAGACAAGAATTCCCCAAAGTTGTCCCACCATCATCTTATCATTGATAGGGAGTCAATACAATGATTTAATGAGTCAGTAAATGATCACCCAAATTTCATATTTCCTACTAGGATTACTTGTTAAAGAAATGAAAAAATATATAGAAATATCATCCCCCTTCCATACTGGAATGGGTAAAGGCTTCCAAAAACCCACCGTTATATGTTGTTCCGCATTAATTCTTTTAAAAGTAAGACATCGCGATAAAAATTCCTCTACCAACTACCTCATCCCCTTTCACCAATATGGATGTATCAATTCATGATGCATCTTGGTCTCCCCAACATGCATTGACCATAAAGACTAATCTCTACTGTCTAACTACTCTTGCCTTAGAGAATATAGAACAACCAACCTACCATAGATGCACAAAGCATCACTGGGAGACTGAGACAACTCACCTAAGGTCTCCCCACCATAATTTATTTAACTATAGCATAAGAACATGGTGTCTAACACCTTATTGATCCTATGTTATTCTTCAAAACATGAGTAATAATTTATCAAATCCAAGAAAACATGTCTATCAACCTTTTAAACTCCCATGCTTATCTCAAAAAACAGACTCTTCAGAGACTATTGCTCAAATGATTCCTTCATGGATTGTGTCAGTAATTTTCTACTCATATCATAGATAACCACATTTTCCTTCCCAAGGGTGTATGAATTATTGAAATCAATATTCTAAAGACATGTCACCAAATTACCCTATCTCAAGTTCAGTCCCTCTGAGTTAAAATATATTTTAGGCTCTTATGATCGAAATAAATTGTAAAAACCTCTCCAAATATATATTCTTCCCACATTTTTAGGGCATTATTGATGTTTCCAACTAAATATCATGGGTGGGTTAGTTCTTCCCATGAGGTTGTTACTATCTAGAAACACATGTCACCACCTATTTCCCCATAATTAGAACACATACCAAACCAACACAAGAAGCATCATAG
Organism: Viscum album; assembly: GCA_963277665.1. Lineage (NCBI taxonomy): Eukaryota > Viridiplantae > Streptophyta > Magnoliopsida > Santalales > Viscaceae > Viscum > Viscum album. Next base: position 666,722,380 of record OY728120.1, on the reverse strand, counting down.
AAAATTTCATAACCCGAACCTACATCTAGATGAATACAAGTTGATTCTGAATTCAACCTCATATTTAACTCATAAATATATCTCTAGTAGTTTTCATTCCATTAAAACATTACATCCTTATAAGTTAAAGTAATCATTGAATATTTGAGCATAGAGAAATCCTAAAAAAATATATAGTAACTAGCCAAACCTAATAATCTATGGATCTCAAACACATTTCTGGGATGGTCCCAAGACATCACTTCCTTTATCTTTTCATGATCCACTAATATTACCATCTGTTATATCACATGACCAAGAAATTTCACTTATTGGTTTCGAATATAAAATTTAGAATGATTACCATTGAGACAACGTTCTTTCATGGTTTTAATAATGATATCCAAATTGTCATTGTGCTCCACCACTAGCTTAGCGTATAGAAATTTTTCATCAATGGACATGAAAAGAAAATATTCTATTAACCAATAAAAAATATAGTTCATAAAATCCACAATCACTTTATGATCATTATTAAGACCTAATGGAATAACCAAAAACTCAAAATGCCTACACCAACACTAGAAAACATTCCTTGGTATATCCTCTTCTTGGACCCTCATCAGGTGGTACCCTATCCTTAGTTAATCCATTGGAAACCATAGTTACCCTTTATGTTTTTTAAAAATATCATAAATCCTATGAAAATGATATTTATTCTTAACATTCACCTGATATAACATTTTATTATCAATACAAAGTATGAGACTTCCATATGGATTCTTAGAAAAGTAGACAAGTGAAGTCAATGATGAAACTATGGGATGACTAAATAATTTTCCCTCTGCATCTTCAAGATAGACCATAAGTTCCACCAACCCAATAGGATACGTTTGATATGATGGGATATAAATGGGAACCATACTTGGGAGAATCTCAATAGTAAACTCAACCTCTATTTGGGGTGGTAAACTAGAAAAAATTACCTTGAAAGACATCAGGGTAAATACAAACCAATGTAGGAAGTCGAATATAAAAACAAGGTTAAACTGCATCAAGAAACATCATTGACAATAGACATGAGATTACCCAGACATAAAGAACAACATTCCATGGTCTTCTTGATCTAGAGTCCCATTATCTGAAATACATGAGTGACACCATTGATAGATAAAAACTATATCCAATGCTGATAACATTCTATACAGGCCACAAAACAGATCATATAATCTATACCGATAATGAAGTCAAAATTTCATGATCAGTCACCATGAATTCCCATTCAACCTCATAGTCATCTATCATCACTCAACACATGGGAAACATGAAACCATGTCTGGACCACTTTCCCAATGGTGTGGATGGATCCAAAAAGTAAGGAATAAGTTCTAAACACAATCCCAACAATCCACTAGCATTGATGATATAAAATAAAGAGTATCTCCTATTTCATGAAAATATAGAACCATAGAAGAATAAATAAATATGATACATATAATAGTAAATAGATCTACATTAGATTATTATTGTGTAGTTCCTTGACCCTAATAATTTGAGAGTCGGTTCCTACTACAATTACATTGTCAAGATTATAAGGAATCCAACATTGAATGAGTAATCAATTTACCACTTATGGATACCAAATTAGATAAATTATAACCATATTAAATTGGAAATAAATATAAATAAATTACAAAATAAAATGCTCAGCATCCTTTAAACTCATTCCATGAATTCATCTTCACATCCTGGGGAAAGAAATCAAAATATGGGTGAGATCATATTCTTAGTAAGGGTAAGAGTACACTGGAAGAAATCATGAATATATAACCCTAATAAATGTGCAAAGTAAAATCACTAAAAACACTTTCCATTTCAACAACTGGATAAGTGGTAATCAATATGTAAAGATAAATTACTAAAGACGCAATTCATTTAATCAATAAATAAGGAAAAAAGGCATCCAAAAATAATGTCAATGAAAAAAATATAATGAATAATAATAATAACTAAATTACCAATAAATTAAATTCTCAATTATTGGAATTCATATTTTCTAGGAAAATGATACCTTTACCATCAATATCTATCTTGAATATATTTTAAAACATACTGGGTAAAACCCCCTCTCATTTGTCCAACTGATTTGTCCCACGAGACTACAATGCATCAAGGGGATTGCATTACCCAGTCACTAAACCATTTTTTGCATGTAAAAATAATTCCTAAACTATTTAATAACTGATTTAATTAAGTTGAAACATTCCTTATCATCAAATACCACTTTTGAGTAAAAGATTTGGATTTATCAATATTCCCACAATTAATCAAATAATAGTAAAAGTGAACACCGTATATAAAATTTTTATATGGATTAAGTAATATGAATATCCCTTTATTTAGAATATATATATTTAAAAAAAATTAATTTATAATAAAAATTATCCTAAGGATGTGATTGTCTCAATATAAATTTAAGAATCTCAAAAGAAAATGATATTTCCAAGATTAATTTAACCACAAGGTAATTTTCAAGTCAAAACTCCTTGGATGGGATAGTTAAAAGTAAAATATAAAATAAAATAAATAATCATTAAATAATGATATTAAATGATAAATTGTTATTATTTACACCACATTAAATTTAATTAGAACAAAATAACAAATTATTCTCAATGGAATGTAAATTGAGACGAAATAACTTACCTTTTGTTTCTTTTGTAGTGAACATAATTTAACCACCTATATAATGGTTTTAGGTATGTTATTTAATTATTCCTGAACCATATTAATATTTATATTATCTTATATTATATTCCTATAATATCTTATTACCATTTTTTTAATAATATTTCATTATTTTCACTATTTCAGGTGTTAATTTCATAGTTATTCGAGTATGATTTGAATTTTTTATTTTTGATCCTATTATATAGATCAAGATTTTAGAATCTAAGGAAAGTAAAACATTATGTTAATATTATATATATTAATTATATATGTATCTATATTTATACATAATGTTTGCATATAATAAATTTAATGCACTGTTCATGGAGGTGTTAGGTCGTACGTATGCATGAATACAATAACAATTTATTTGGAATACATAAAAAGTGATATATATATATATATATATTATCAATATAGTAACATATTTATGTCATATATTTCACATATTTTTAATAAAAAAATCGTTAATACATTCCATGTGTAGCCTGAATGAATCACAACGCTTTGAGAAGGTGGTAGTCCACACATCCGCAAACGAAGTTATCATATTGCAATAAAATGGAATTAAAAACTATATGTGTTATATATAAATAAATTAATAAAAAGGAAATTATAATATTATATATATAATTTAAAAACTATAAATACATATTTACTCCAAACCAATAAAAGTTGTAATGGAATAACTAACGTCATCGTTTCACAAGGCGGTAGTCCACCGTACAAACAAATGATGATTGCGTATCCCACTTGATGGAAGTGTGAGTGAGTTTAGTTAATTCCATTGGCATAAAAAATATAATTATATTTAAAATAATGAGGTTATTAAATAATCAATATACAATAATAATTTAATGGGTGGAGAAATAAATAATACCAACGAACTCTTTGAAGAATGTTACCTTTTCTTTGGGTAACTTACTTTTGTTTTCACAAAAAAGACTTCCTTGGTTTTATTTATGTCCAATGTCAGGCCTCTATGATGAGGGGAGGCATTTTTAAAGCTTATTTTTGTAGGTTTTGGATGATATAAATGGATTTATATGTGTTAATAATTGTGGGGGTGATTTACTATTTATAATGGCGAAAGAGGGGCATTCTTGTAAATATAAACATTTAAACACTATTGGGAGGTCTCTCTTACATAATTTGCCTCCAATAATGGTCCATTTTTTATATTTGGTAGTTTATAGTATAAATGTTGATATCCAATTAATTTTATACATGTTTCTCAGTCATTTTAAAATTAAATTTGAAGGTTTAGTCCCTTATTAAGCTTCTTTTTCACTTAATCGAAGAAATTAATTTTAATTTATTTCACTATTGATGTTGGTAAAAATAGAGTTGAAATTATTATATATTATAAATTATTATTATTAAAATTATGTAATAACTTTTTCCAAATTCGAATCATATAATTGGCTGAAATTAATATAAAATTAATCCCACAAATGCGATGCCTAAACATGCTTTAATGTAATAATGTTCAAAAGTTTGAAATGTTTTTATATCCAATCTCAATTATAAAATCATTAAAATGCAAAAAAAAATTGGACTAATACATTTAAAATTTACATATATAAACATTAAAACCAAAAAAAAAATATTTTAACCATTATAAATAAATTATAAGAAAAATCATTTATCAATTAAAACTAAGTATTTTTCACTATATATCAAGAAATGAAATATTTCAGAAAAATTCCAAATAATCACCCTAAGCTAATTTTTATGTTATTATTTCAAAAATTAAGTTTATTTTTGAAAAAAAAGGTTTATTAAATTTTCAAAAAATTTATTTGAATTCGGAAACCATTAAAAGGTGGAAAAGTCGTCCTTATAAAATTATAGCTTTTGTACATAAAATTTGAATTGTTCTTATAAAATGTAAATAAAATCTATTAAAAAATGTAAAAAATATTTTTTTCAATATATAATATATATATTATTAATACCATCCACTAGTATTAATTAATTTAATTTATTAAGAAAAAAATTTCTTTGGAGCATAAAAATAGCTTTTCATAAAAACATTAAATTTATATTCATTTTGTTTATATAATTATATATAATTAATTAGTAACCAATAATTTCAAATATATATTTTAATAAGTTATTTAATCTTAATAATAACCTCAAATTGATTATGAGTTGTAATTTTTAATTTAAATAATAATATTAATATTATTTGGTAAAATATGGTCATGTGTAAGGCATCAAAGGAACTCATTAAATGTGACGCAAGCTAAAATAAATGTTGAGTGAATTATAATATATATAATAGATTTAATATATTTAAAATATTAAATATACTATAAATTACCAGGATATATTATTCCATTACATTCTTGGTGTCGCGTATCATAAATTCTATTAAATACAATGTCCTCATTTAAAATTTTGAGGTGTTACATTCCCCCCCATATTTAATAAATTGTGTCCTTCCAATTTAAACTTTATCTTGGAAATTGAAAATTTAATATTTAAAAATAAAATATTATTGAAAACCCCACATCATAAAAATAGTTAATAACACATCATATTAATAAGATGTAAAAGTAAATTTAATAGTGAATACAAAAATAGGTTTTTAGATAGGAGATCATTTTTGAAAACATTAACATTAAAGAGAAATATAAATATCAATTTATAATGGAGAGTGATTGACAACATGTTTATGAGAATGTAGTTGACCATAGATCCATACACTAGAGGTGTGAAAAAGGTCACGATATCATAAAAAATGATGATAAGAGGAAAACAAAATTTAAATACCCTTTTCCAAGAGTTGAGAATTATTTCACTCTCTAAGAATATATGTAAATATAAATTTATGTTTCATAATCAAATTATTATATATTGGATGTTCCTTGAACTATTTCTAATAAATTTATTTACACATGTAGTTCCATATGGTGAAGTAATACACTATCCTCATCCAAATATCATCTTAAACCATTTCATAAATGGTTTACCTTATGACCCTTCCAAAATATTATTTTCCAAAATTTTAGAAATAAGTTCAATGAATTATCAAAATGAACTTATCATTATCTTTAAATCCAAATTATGTATCCCTTTAATCAACACATACTAAATGTGTGGAAACATTAATCATTTACTCTCTTGTAACATGTTATTAACATGAATTACTATAAAACATTATAGAAAACATGCATTATTCCTTATTCCCTATAAAGAAATAGATTATTGTATATATTCCTTAAATCCAAAAATATTATAAACTCTATCAACGATAGCATAAACTATATTTTAAAAAAATACTAATAATTTCCAAGGTAGTTAGTTATATCCAATATACTTTATCCATTTCAATCATTTTTTATCCATAAAACATTATATAAATATTAGAAAAATTTTATGTATTTTAATTCCATCAATCATATGTTTTCCAAGAAGCTAAATGTATCATTAAATCAATTTTCTTAGCCATCTGTAACAATCTACACATTATTTTAAATACATCATGAAAAAATAATGTAGTACAATCCTAATACATTCCATAATACTTATAACTATGATATCACTGATAACATACTCTTACAACAGTATTAAAGGATCCAAATACAAGAGAAAATTAATCATTCCACTTCATCTATATCAATAGTATAATCTTGACCATGATCCCTTAGCTTCTTCTAAGGTATATTTTTTTGAAGCATAGTTCTTATATTTTCCTTGTTCCCCATATCCTTATAGTTATAAAAATGAATAGTAGCCTTTTTATCCTTCCCATTACATTCATTTTATAGGTGATCATTATCTTCACACTTATAAAAAACTCATAATTCCTTCAAGAATTTCATGAGGTGATTATTTTTACAGCTATTACATGAGGGGAAACCCTTCTATCCCATATTCCCTTTATCCTTGATCTGTTATTACATCCTATTATTATATTTCTTTCCTTTGAAAATATTTATTCTTCAAAATTCATTCTCTATTTTTATGGCACAAAAAACAATTTATTTATAGGATGAAAAATTTTACGAAACCAATTACCTATAGATATTTGTCTTAATACCATCAAATAACTATTCTATTTTTTACTATATGTTGCATATGTAATATGTATAATACATAGATAACCTTGTAAATGTATATTCACAATATAAAACACTTTCTTCTCTATTTTTCTTAAAACTAATGAAATTTATATTTAAATTAGTTTGTTTCTTAGGATGGAAATATTTTCCATATAATGTTTCCTTAAATATTTCCATTATATGAGTTATACCTCCCCATCCCCTCTATTATCTTGTATCAACTACCACTAATGATCGACATTATCCTTGAGACAATACACATTAAGTGTAACCTTTTCCATTTCACCATATCTCAGCACCACAAATATCTCCTCTAAATACTTAATCCATTTTTCAGATTTAATTGGATCTTTAGTCCCACTAATGGATGGGATCCTTTCTCAAATAAAGTAATCCAACATAGGATAATCTTGTTGAGGAATAGGTTTCTCTATCTATGAAAGGTTATCTTTCATAACAAAATTAAGGTACCCTAATACACCCATAACATTATTAGTTCCAATACCATCTATATTAGTATTCTCAATAGGGAAATCGCTACATTGTCTATAAGTATTGATATATTTATTCCTCCCAGCTTGAATCTCTAAATAATGGAATATACTAGATTAGATCCAAACACTATGAAGAATATTTTATAATCCCAAAACTCATGAGATACTTAACATAAATTGAAAATTTTAAACATATTTAATTTTATAATCCTAAATAAATATATTTGGGTATTTATTTTTATACTTATCATCAAATTATAACTTTGGGCTATGTTACCTAATATATGGGTTCCTAAATCTAGTTTATAAGGTTTCTAAAAAACTTCTGTTAATACCAATTGTAGTTCCCTGACCCTAGTAATATCAGAGTCAGTGTCTACTATCATTAGATTAAAATGATTTTAAGAAATCAAATCCCTAAAGACTGATCAATTAAGCAGTTTTGGTAAACCTATTACAAACATGTTTCTAATTTTACATTGGTAAAAAAAAATATAGTACATAACATAATAAAATTATTATCATCCTTGAAACTCATTCCAAGAATTTACATTCCTACCTTGGTGAAGGAAAACAATAAGGATGGTCTCAAATGATCAGTAAGGGTAAGTGTATAATTTCTGTAATCATGAATCAATATTCATAATGAATAAGGAAATGTAAATAAACAAAAACATTTTCCATTTAAACAAATAGATAAGTAATAATCAATATAGAAATGTAAATAACTGACAACTCATTTCATTTAATGAATAAATTATGAAAGAATGTGAATCTATTGATAATGTCAAAGGAAAAATATCATGGATAATAATAATATCTAAATTTTCAATAAATGAATTGGGTAAATATTTGTTGTCATGTTTCTTAGGAACATGATAAATTTACCATCAAGATATTTTCTCAAGAGAGTTTAAAAACTGGATAAAAACCCATCTGATCTGTCCAATAGATTAAACTCATGAGGCTGTAGGTGTATCGATGGGATTTCATTATCTAGTACCCAACCCATGTAGTTCACTTCAAAATCATCCTTAATATATATAATAATTTATTTAATTAATTAACAACTCTCCTTATCATTAAATATCTGTATTGATTGAAATATATAGATTTATCAAAATTTCACCAATTAATCAAATAATATTTAAAGTGAAAATTTTATGTGAAAATGGTATATATATTAAGAAATAATAATATCAACTTCAGGAGAATATGGATATTTATGGAAAATTTAATGTATAATAAAAATGATCACAAGGAAGTGATTACTTATGGTAAACTTAAGAATCACAAAATAAAGTGATATTGCAAAGATAAATTTTACCACTTGATAATTTTCATGTCAAAAACCCTTTGATGGGATAGTTAAAATTGAATCATAAAATAAAAATATTAATAGTGAATCATGATCTTAAATAAAGAGTTTCTAGTATATATGCCACATTAATGTGAATTGGTGCATAATAACAAATATTTTTCAATGGAATGTAAATTGAGACGAAATCCCTTACATTGTGTTTTCTTTTGAGTAAACATCCTTTATTCTTCTGTATAATGGTTTTAATAAGGCTATTAACTTATACCATAAAAATATTAATATTTATAATATCATATATGATGTTTTTATAATATCTTATTATCTGTTTTGTAATAATCTTCCATTATTTTCAATATTTTTTGTGTTATTTTCTTAGTTATTTCAGTATGTTTTGACTTGTTATTTTTTTCATATTACATAGATTATTATATCATTATATAAATCATTAAAAATAAAATTTAAATATTATAAATATTCATTATATTTTAATTTATATTTATCCATAATGTTTGTAGATAGGAAATGAAATGCACCATTCACAGAGACAGCCGGTCGTATGTCCTCCTAAATGCTACTTCCATTTTGTTGTCATATTTAAAAAATAAGTGATATATATATATGTGTGTGTGTGTGTTCCTGTTATTATTATAGTAACATATTTATATCTTATGTAACATATTTTCATTAAATCAATCCTTAATACATTCCATGTATAGTGTGAACTAATCACATCGCATTAAGGTGGCAGTAGTTTGCACATCCACAAACAAAGTTATCGTATTCCCACTAAATTGAAATCATAAAGGTATGTGTTATATAAAAAATAAAAAATATTAATGTCATTATAAATATCATTTATATACTATATAAAAAATAAATCCATCATTTTTCCCAACCATGAAAGGTTGTAATTGAAGAACCAACAATATTGATTCACAAGGCGGTAGTCTTCCACACACACAAATGATGATTGGGTATCCTATTTGATGTAAGTGTGTGTGATTGTAGGTCATACCATTTAAAAAAAATTCTAATTATACTTAAGAAGTTTTATTATTATATGGTCACCATATAATAATAATTGAAGTACTGGAGAAAAAAATAAAACCAAAGAGCTCGTTGAAGAATGTGACCTCTTCTTCAGTTAACTCCTTTGGTTTGCACCAAAGGACATACTTGGTTTTCATTATTCTTAATGTGAGGATTATAGTATTATGGTAAATATATTTATAGATTATTTAATAAGGTTTTGGATGATACAAAAAGCTTTATATGTTTTAATAAATGAGGGGGTGAGTGCCTTTTTGTAGTGTAGGAGGTGTGGAATTCTTATAAACATAAAAGGGTAAACACTATTGGGAGGTCTCCATTACATAATTTTCCACAGATAGTGTCCAATTTTATATAAATTTTAGTATATGTAAGAAATATTTCTATAATGTGGATTTTGTACATCTTTTTATGTCATTTTGGAATTTATGTATAATGTTCAGTCCCTTGATCAGCTAGTTTTTCCCGTAATGGTTGTAATTAATTTTTGTTGATTTCACTAATAAGATTTTAGTAAAAATAAGTTTACCAAATTAAAGAATATATATTATAATTATTATAAATATTGAATCCATTTTTTAAAATTCTATTAAAAATGTGGATGAAATTAATTTTAAATTAATCCCTAATACAAGAAGACGAAGCAGGTTTTTAAAGTAAAAATGTTCAACTGTTTGAAATGTTTTTTTACCATATATGAATGTGAAATTGATTATAATTAAATAAATTGTGTTAATATATGTAAAATGGATATATAAACTTCAAAAAAATCAAAATAATTAATTAACCATATAAATAAATTATATGAAAAAGTTGTTTTCTATTAATATTCTATTTTTTAATATTCATTAAAAAATGAAATATTTCAAAAAAATAAAAATAAATTCACCCAAAGATTCTTTCAGGATTTTTATTTCAAAAATATATTTTATTTCATAAAATATGTTTTATAAAAGTGGTAAAATTTCTATATAAATGGGTTCTGCATTAAAAAGTGGCAAAAATACCATTAGAAAACTATAGTTTGTTTGCATAAAATTGGGATTGTTCTAATCATAGGACTATCAAATATATTGGTACAATTTTAAAAATATTTTATTGAATAAATAATATATATATATATATTATTATTAATTTCATCCACTAATAGTAATTAATTTAATTTATTGCGATAAAACACCTTTGAATCTTAAAAATAGTTTTTCATAAAAACATTCCATTTATATTAATTTGGTTTCAATAATATGTTATAATTAATTTTTAACCAATTAATTCAAAAATATATTTTCATAAGTTAGTTAATCCTTTTCATAACAGAATATTTAATATCTAATGAATAATTTTATTTTTAAATAATAATATTAATAGAATTCGGTAATATTCGGTCTTATGCAAGGCACTGAATAAACTCTTTGCATGTAAAGTAATATAAAATAAATGTTGTGTGAATTAAAATTTATAAAATATATTGAATATATTTTAAAATATAGAATATAATATAATTTATCACGATATTTTATTTTCTTACATGCTTAGAGTTTCATGTCCTACATGATACCAAATTCAATGTCCTTATTTTATTATTTTGGGGTGTTACATCTTGCACATACTTAGTCACATAAATATGTACATTATTAGCACCAAGAACATTCCACTTGCACTAGGTATTTGACCAACCACCCTTGGAATCATCATTACAAACCTGTGAACCATTGGTGAGAATGGAACATACCCCACTTTCATTGGACATATTTTCAAAAAAAAATTCAGTTGGATAGATAATTTGCATTGATGAAAATTCCTAGGAGCCTCAGTACAGTCTGGCATGGTATGGAAAAATATCCCACACTAATACAAAAAAACCTACTTCTACCATTTCAAAGCCCCTAGAATTTATCCTAGAGAATGTTAACAACCCTTGTGCATCCTCTTCTAGCTAGAAGATAAAATCTACAAAATAATGAATCCAACTGATGCTCCACCCAAACCTATCTCCCCAAAACTTCTTGCTTCATCCAAAGATATATGTTTAACTACCTCCAAAAATTTCCCTAGGAACATTATAATCAATATTGACCAAATATCATACCTTAGTCCCAACTAAAACCTCTGAGTCTTAAGGTACTCATTAGTGACAAGTTCTGTTTCCAAATGCACCAACTCAAAAAAAGTGTACAATACTATAGAATGGTATGGTCTCCCTAGTCCAAGGTCAGAAACACTCACTTATTTTTCTCATGTAACATCTCATGGTCAAACATACAATTGGATATTTTCAAAAAATAAAACATTTTATATTCCTTGTAAAACATAGCTTTCATAATTGAGTCCCTCCATCTCCTTCCTAATAACTCGAGCACATGTGAAGAAAAATCCTCCTTCATGTCTTTAGGAGTATTCATGAAATTGATGACTTACAAAATATATTCAAGGCACTCCTCATATTATTGTGGTTTAGTTTCACAATGGAAGATGGATGGATGCTAATTCCTAAACTCAATGACCTAGTCCACCATACTTCTTGGCTTCCTAACACCCACTTGACCCAGAGTCAGAATAGTGTGGAGAACATATTATATTAATGAAGGGTCCACTAGAGGATATATCTAAAGAACCTATCCCATAGCTTCGTCTCTCATATTTTGATGAGATATTCTCATATGAATTAACTAATAAATACAATACAATCATCAATTAATTCATGATAACATTCTTAAAATCTCCGAACCCATTTAAGAATTCAAATAAATTATTTAAAAAAATAATAATTTAAGTAAATTTAATAATTATATCTATAAAATACATTTCCAAAAAAATATATGTTAATTTAAATAATCTAACCATACAGTTCATCCAAATGATCCAAAACTCCAAGTCCCAAACTTGATAAAATTCCCTGACCACCCATGGTAACATAATATTATTCCCAAAAGTGAGCTGAACAAGCCCATTTTCTGTACATACTATTCAATTTCTGATAGTCGTAACTTTTATCTACCCAAGACAAAATAAAAAAATGTAGGTAGTGTTAACACACTTCTTTTTTAGTTTTCTCTATGATGAAAATTTGTAGTAGATCAACCAAGGTCATGAAAACCATACACCTATGTTATCTATGATGTGGTGAGGTAAAGAAAGATAAAAGAACAAAGTATTTTATATAAGGAAACAAGACATACAAATAGAGTACAATCATATAGAAAGGGTAATACCAAATCCATAAAATCCAATAAAAATAGGGTAAACTCGAAGGTATGAATAATGAAAGCATAAAAAGTCTCCATGTGACCAATATTCACATCCAAACACACCCAAACCAAAAGAAAGTTTTCTTTTATCTTGTTGTTTTTTTCTATTCATTATGTTCATGTTTATTTCAGTTGGTCTAGCTCGTGTCAATAATGGTGGATCCCCTTTGGAACACCTTTTTCATCTTTTTTTTCCTGTTCTGTTCTCAATTATCCATAAAGTTATTCTTCTTAAAAATACAAAAAAATGTTTTCTCTTAAAGTTGAACTCAAGAGGTGAATCTAAAATGCCACAGGATGCATGCAACTTTACATGTATACTATAATATAACATATAAATCCTCCCAATGGAAAAAGTATCATGTGAGTAAGAATCTCATTAGGATACCACCATTAAATCTATAAAAGGACTAATAATAAGAATTAATTTTTTTATCTTTTAATAAATAGTTTTATAAATAATATTATAAATTCAATTCATTTTTAAATCATTTTTCGATTTTGCATTTTTATAAATCCTTTCATATTCTCAAACAAAAAATATGAAAAGTAGAAGTGACATAAATAGGAATCATATCCATGAATCAAGAGGTTTTAAAGTAAACATGTGTCCATTAAATAACATATCATGAGAAGCTCTATGATGCAACCTCTTGTAAAACCTATGAACAACAATCCATGGTCAAAACAACCATGTGATAAATAATTTTAAATTTAAAAGAACTTAATACTAGGACATATCCAATAGGATAATATGTTATAAATACTAAATATCCTAAATAGGCATAATGTTGGATCCAACCAATATTGAGTCCTTCTATAGTCTATCGATATCCATAAGGTTACCACCAAGTGGTACCTCACACACTAAGGCTCGTAATGTATCTTTCCCAACACACCCAAGGATACCAATGTTCCATTTGTCATGATACATTTCAAAATACATGCTCAAAATTTCAGAATAAAATTTCAAGACCAATTCAATCTAATTCGGTGTTTGAAAAACCATTAACAAATCAATAACATATTTTTTTCAAAGAAAATATCTTTTTTGAAAATATTTTTCCTCACCAATAAATCCTTTAAAAAGACATATCACTTAAAATAAATGAACTACCCAAAGGAATTTACCAAGAAAAACATTTAATTCATTTTATTAAACCATTTTATAGAAACACCTACCTCAAACTAGTATAAACCTACCTATCATAGAAAAATATAATTGGAAACCATGGGAATGGCATTTAGAAGACAAGGCATGCCAATAAACTGAAATGGATCTATATGAAACATTATCTAATCACAAATATGAACATTCCCACATTAAAAAAATACAAGGAATAAATATAAGGAAGGTTTACCTAATTGAACACACCACAATGATAATAATTATTAATCGATGAGTGAAACAACCTTGAAGGGTTGGGGTCTCAAAAATATCCACTTAGAGATTCTTGGTCGAGAGGGAAAAGAGACGAAAATTAATGAATGATAAATCAACCATATAGAACCCTAAAATTTCAACTCACAATGATTAATGGTCATGTAACACCATTACACATCTTGTAATCTACAATTCTCAAGTACACAATAAAACCCACCAACATCTTCATTAAAACCCTAATTTTACACCTTACATGATGTGAAACTATTACATGGTGTAAAAACATTATAGCCTAAACCTATTTCATGAAATCTATCTGGATAAAATTACACGTAAGGTATTACCTTTACATAGTATGTAATTTCCAAATAGACTACATAAACTATAGGTTTAAGCATAAAAATAAAAGGACCTCACTCTGTGCATTCTCCGAACTTTTGATGAAACCTACCACATCTGACATGTTTATACATAGACTCAAGTAAATAAAAAATATCCCTAATAATTGTGGAATTTTTCTTATAGAAGTATATACATCCACAATAATCTCACAAAAATACCAAAACAAGGATGATAACTAATTTATAAACAAGGGAGTACCTAAAAAGCATAATAGGGTGTTACACATTTCATTTTCTATTATTTTATTGTTCTTAAGGAACAATTGTTCTATATAATTTTTTTCAATTCCCACTAGCTAGTCCCCAACCCATGGAGATTAGAAATACCCTTAAAGTAATATCTTATTAGACTTGGGTTCTATATTAATTATTTTTTTTGGGGTGGGACATGACAAAGTGGTACCAAAGATAGGTTTCAACCTTCCTTGTATGCTAATATACAATTTGCAATGAATTGCTGGATAGGTAACTATATTTTTATTTTTTAATGGGTGAGTAAAGAGGTATTTCTGAGCTATATATCATCATAATGACCATGAAATTACCATTAGTGGTAGGTAAAATATCCTTTGAGGATATTAATTGATTTAATTCTTGATTTTTACAAAAGTCTGATTTTATTATTTTTGTTTAGGAGGTGGATTATGATTGATAATATTGATGTTCTTATGTCTCTTAACTATTTTCCTATATTATCTTTTGTTTTTAGTACCATTCCCTTAAGAATATATCTGATCAATCTTCATATGGGATATTTAAATGAATGATTTCAAGAATACCCTCAAGTTTAACAAAACCTCATAAAGGTGTTAGTCCATGTATTCTATGATCTGGGCCAAATATCCTCACATATCATCATTCAGAGAATATACATGTTACCTATAAATTATGATAAATGATATGGATAATAGAAGTTTCATCTTTGTAAAATAGTATCTTTACATTTAATTAATGATCCATAGGAGGCCAAGGATTGGTTGAGGAAAATTGAACCAAATTTATAATTATTAGAGATAATGGATTCAATTATAGTGAAATGTTCCATATTTGAGCATGAGAGACCTATAATTAGATGATGAGATACTATATTTATTATTAAGTAGGATGAGAACTAAAAGTGGATGGAATTTTTGAACTTATTTATAGAATTTTAATATCCAGAGTTGATTGTATAACAACTTATTTCTATTGTGGAAATGATATAAACACAAAGTGTTCTTTCATTGAGGTACTCGATGTTTACAACTCATGTAAGTGTAAATGTAACTTGGATAAATTTCCCATGTTTTTATTTCCCTATATATATTCATGGGTTTAACATGACCGAAGAGGACTATGACACTTTCTGATTCAACAGGAATTGTATGGTACCCACCATAGGCATATATAATTAAGTAACATCATGATGTGATGAGTCTATACTAAGAAATGATGTGGGTTATGTGACTGTGACAGTTACCATTTATATTTCCTTATATTTAGTGACTTATTTATTTGAAAAGGGAACCTCTCATTATTTTATATCAAACTACAAGGTGAACATGATGGAAGTTCAAATAGATATTATAGATTTTGTGATGGAGATTAAAAAACCTTCTGGGAAAAATATATATAATGTTCTAGAATTCCCATATTTTTTATATTTATTATGGATCACACTAATTTGGGAATTTTTTATTTTTGAATGTAAACCTATTGATGGAATTTTTGGATGGACTAGTTGATATCTCACAAATCCCAAATTGAATATTATCATTAGGTTGTATCCTTTAATTCCCCTGATGGGGAGTTCCATGTTTTTTAGGGAAAATATGATCTATGATCAAGACAAGAGGGACCTCACTTTTTGAGATGGATAAGAAGATATCCATGTATACTACTGAACTATAGTAGGTTTCTTATTATGTCGATTTGTATAGTATCCATTGAGTTCCTAGAAGTGTTTCCTTCGTAATCTTTTGGTCTATGATCAAATAAATTTATGCAGGTCACTATAGATTTTGAAATGGGTATGTATACAATTTAACATCCCTAATATTCTGTGGGACCATCCAAATTTAAGGATCTAAAAACTAAATTTTACTACATTATTTCCAAAGGAATATTTTTATCCAATGTGTCACCATGGGAAGAAAAAGTCACTTTCACAAAAAAGTTCAATTTTACCCTTCACTTGTGTGTGGTTTATTAGAAGTTCAATTGGGTCATATTCTAATATATGTATCTATTACCCCACATTAACAATTTTTAAAATTTAAAAAATAATACAATTGTGCCTCTAATATTTATCTTAGGATTAGTAACCACTAACACGGGATCACGTATTTTTACATTCCAAATACAACATTCAAGAGCAGGTTTGGCCACTATGATTATCTTGTTATTTCATTCTACATGAATAATATATCTTATAAAATTATATGACAAATTAATTGGATTTTAGGAAAATTTATCACCTCTTTTTTATGGTATTCATGGATTTAATATTATATTATTCAAAAATTGAAGTGAATCATGTGCTTCACTTGAAAATAGTTTTGGATATCATGATGAATCTATAACATTATTCTATGTTATATAGCTAAAAATTCTATATTTTGGGGATAATTTTATAGGGGAACATGGTCTTACAACATGGAATCTTTATTTACCATGAGAAGGTGATGTTATTCCTTTCATGGGAGGAACAAAAAAATTTATTTGAGATTTGGAGCTTCTTATGATTATCATGGTATTATCTACAGTTCATGAAACATTTCTTTATGTTGGATTCTTTGATGACTAATCTCAATTTTAAATGTGTGAGGTTCATTTGGGATTGGAAATTTGAGTCTTCCTTCAATGATTTGATGTACCATTTTTCTTATGCTTCAATTTTGACTATTCCTAAAGATGTTCATATCTATTTGGTATGTTTTGATGCATCCTTATTGGTTTTGGGTTCTGTTATCATGTAGGGTGATCATGTGGTGGCATATGGTTATCTACATCTTCAAAAAAAATGAGAAGTCTCCTATTTATGATCTCAAGCACACAATTTTCATGCACACGATTATGTGTTAAAAGCACTACATCTTCAGAATATAGATTAATATTTACTCTAGTCACAAGATAATTAGAAATATATTCTAAAAAAATTATTTTAATATCTAATAGAGGTGATGGGTGGAGTACCTACATTAATTTATAATATATATCACCTATAATCCTAGAATGGGTTACATCATTAGTGATTCCCTTAGCCATAATATTCCACCCTATGATGTGAAAGATTCAACAAAAAATTGTATAGGGAAAATCCCTCAAGGTAACATTGTAGTATTTATAAGTTGATTATGTTTTTTGAAAAAGTGGGATTTCCATGGAAGTTGTGGATTCCAGAGAAAATTTTAACACCGCTTTTTGAAAAAGATCAATTATGAAGGGATAGATTTCCAGGAAGTGGTATAGAAAATTGTGTACTCATGGTTTTGTTGATTCCTATTTTTTTCCCAATTTTTGGGGTCCAAAATTTGAAATTTATCTAGCATTGAGAAAATTTAATTTTCTTGAATACCATATGGAAATATGGTAAAGGCATGAATTTAAAATGTATGGGCTTTATGAAGTAAGATTTTAAGAGATATAAATATTCAAAATTGATCTTCACGATTACGAGAAACGGAGCATTTTGGGTTAGTATCACAGTGATGCGATGGTTTTGGTATAAGATCATCGATTATGAGAAGAATTGAATCATTATAATGAAAAGGATTTAACAGAACACTCTGTGAATATGAGGAGCATTAAGAATATGAAATTTTCATAGACCATCACAAAAAAGGGAGCACTGTGAAGGAAAAGTAGGGGCTTCGTGAAATGATGATGACATGGTCCAAAAGGTTCTGGTGTTGGTGGAAAGGCCAATAAATAGGAATCTAGCCCCTATGGTAGAGTATTGAGACATAATGCAAGTCATAAGACTCCAGAATCATGATGGTGGTTTACAAAGGGTGTCTTTTAATGTGTGGTTCATAAAGGGTTGTTCATGAAGGTGATATGTGAAGACGTTTGTGAAGGCTATAAGCCAAATGAATGTTCTGAGTATCATGAAAGCGTTTCACAAAGGAGTTTCATGAGAAGATGTTCATGAAGGCTATAAATACAAACCAAATGTTTTGAGAAACTCTAAAGTAATGTAATTCACAATGAATAAGTAAGCTTCATGAAAGGAAGGTGCTTTGTAATGACTATTTGAGATTTTCAAAAGACGTGTGCTTTGTGAAGTCTATGTGTGCTTCGTGAAAGGAAGGTGTGCTTCATGAAGGCTATTTGAGCTTCATGAAAAGGATCTTTGCAAAGGTAGTGAGCATCACAAAAGTGGTTCTTAAGGCATTTCCCTATACATCTATTATAATGTGTTTTTCATCCATTGGAGAAAGTGTAACTTCAACGGATAATCCACATACAACTGAGGATGTATTCATTAGAGAAAATGAAGGTACCTACAAGTCCATAAACTATGTGTAAATCCCTCCCAAGAGCAATGATAGAAGGAAGAGCAAGACAATGATCCTTCTAATCAATAGAGAGCCAGAGGAAGAGACATATGGAGTGACCCTTGGGAATACAGTGAGAAAACCCTAAACCTTGTAAAGGCATTGATCCTGGGTATATAAGTGATCTAGCCTGAACCTCATTATTGGTAGTGATCATTAGGGAATTTTGTACAATCGGCACATCACCATTTTATTCTCCATGGATATAGCCTATTGAGGGTGAACCAAATAAAAAACATTGCATCCTTATGATTGCTTTCCTAAATTACATTCAAAATATCATCATTAGATAACCATGGAAAGAATAATATCATCATTAAAAAATTATTTCAAACAAAGTGACCCTTATAATAATGATTTCAAGATCTAGTGGGGTATGAATAATTTGAAAAATAATTGAAATACCTTGATTCAACCCTCCTCTCAAGGTATCTGGTCCCATTTTTCTCGTGGCCTAGTTTTCTTTCATGTGTTTGGAATTCTGTGAGGATGAGACTATGATTACTTTGGAAAATAATCAAATGACACCATATATTCTCAAGATTATACTCCAAGAGTTGTAATTTGATAATAATTATTGAGGTATTAGGGTGTAACTCCCCAATTTTCCCCAGTATGCTTCTCTTTGAATAATACAATAGCATGTGTTGTACACAAATTCGAGTTATAACAAACCAAAACCAATCAAACTATCCTTTATGAGTTGTAATACCCACCTTTTGAAATTTTATAAATTTTATCTTTCAAAATGGACTTCATTTTTGGATTCGGAATATTGAAATTATCCCAGGGAAAAGTTTTGGTATTTTTCTGAAAATTTTCAATTTTTGATGAATAGTGAAAAACATTGAGTTATAGTTTAAAACCGAATTTCTATTTAAATAATTATTTATTTTAATTAAATTTAGTTTAGGTCAAAATAGATACATAATATATATAAAAGTCCAATATAATTCATTGGATTTAGTTTATAATAATTTTAGACATATAAAAATTTTATTGAACTTTTTACCGTCTTTTACCCACCTCCTAGGTGTATTTGAAAATTTACAGAAAACATAATTTTACCACTTCTGTGAGTTGATTTTCAAAAATCCGTGAGACATGGTTGATATCAGTCAGTAAAATGTGGTTCAATAACATGAAAATAATTTTGGGTGAATAGTAACTTTTTACTTTTATTTACCATGGTTAAAAGTAAATATGATAATTAAGGGTAAAAATGATATTATTATTACCCTAACACATGTCCTAATTCTATTCGATAAGTATAATTCGACCAAAATCAACCTTAGGAATAAAATATGATCCTTTAGGTCCACTTGGATTAGATTAGGACATTTATTATTATTTAATTCAAAGCAGAGTTAAAAGTGTTAAATTCAATGTTTAATAACTAAACCATTTTTAATATAGGGTTACACATAAGATAAATTTGACTATAAATATTAATTATAAAGAAAAGAAGATTTAATAGAAAATGATATTTTCTTTATATTTTTTAAAAATTATATATTTTAATTTATTTATGACACAATTATGATGCAGTAATTACCAAATTAATGAAATATTAAAATAATTGATATTATAAATATCCAAATAAATGTAATTTGAGACTTTTTATGAATTAAAATACTTTTAAAGGTTAATATGACATTTTAGGGTTGGTTAGATGAAATTTATTTGAAGTAATAATACTGATATAAATTTATAAAAAACAAAATACCAAATAGTATCAAAATTGACATAAAAGAGTTTTTAAAACAAATATTATATTATTAATTGATATTCTATTTCTAAAAATATAAGGTTTGTCCAAAAGACTTATACAATGATAGGTGTATCATTAATGAACCACTTTGGGTTCTATTGGAAGTATATAGTAAAATTATTAACCATATAATATAAAAATACAAATAGACATGGTAAATGTCAAACTATTTAACTAATAGTTAAATCTAAAAGATAATGTTAATATAGTTACCCAAACCTATCTAAAACCTATTGGTTGAGTGGATTTTGACCCATACCCACCATATAATTTAAATAATTAATTTTGGAGCCATTAAAAACCTAAAATGATTTTATTATAAAATAATTTTTCTAGCTTTTCTTAAGGTGCCCATCACCCCTCTTATAAAAGGGCACTCCACCTTCTCTCAAATTCACACATTCAAAGCCATTTGGATCGGCCAAAGCCTACCCAAATACCCTCTAAAATGTCCTAACGTAATCCTAGAGGACTTCCTTTATTCATGAAGCCATCCTAAGAAGCCCTTTTGATCAAATAAAAAGGAAGAACCCGAAGAAGAGGTAAATTTTTCATCACCTCTTCCAAGTTCCTTTGTTCTTCCACATACTCTTTCTTTGTTATTTCCATTCTAAAATAATAATTCCAGAATATTATATATACTGTGATGTTATTATAAATATGGAATAACCATATTCATTGTTCTATCTATCCTTTTAATGACATGTCACCATACGTGCGTACGTACAACTTACCGTCACCACATCGTTGTATAACTGTTATTCAATACATTATTATTTGGATAGGTATGATAATGATTTGTAATTGATGTAAATAATAAATATATCATGATAATGATTCTGTATATATGATATTCCATCCAATTATATATTATTTTAATATCAAAAGAATGATATTGTTGCTCGTGCGTACATATGGATTACCATCTCCAGGAATGCGATTAGATTCATTCCCCATCGTATCCATTCAAGACTAATTTTTATTAGATGATTAAAAATAATGTTTAAAGACTTAATATAATTATTAATATGAATAAGATACATCCTATCCATAACACACATTACTTACGTAACAAAGCATACAAAGGAAAATGAATCAGTTAACACCCGAAATGATGATAATACTAAGATATTATTAACAAAGCAATGTTAAAAGATCATATATGATATCATACTAATGTATATCATTATTGTATAATTTAATAAAAATTATTTTACCATTATACATGAGGTTAACCTACCCTCAACCAAGGAAAATTACATGTTAAGGGTTAATTCTACAATCTCTTCATTATCTGAAGTTGTTTATACGTAATTATCTACTTGGACCTCTATAATCCACATCCATGTTTCATAAAATGTATTTCAAAACATTTTTACTATTTACAAGACAATGGGTTAAAGTTCTTTATACCGTTATTTTACCTTCAATGTTTTTAAAGGAATCTTTCCCTCATTTTCCAAACAAGGTACTTTATGACCTTTTCGATAAAATTAATGTAAAAATGTTTTTAACTTATATAGCGGGTTTGGATATTTTCTTCCGTTATAACAACGTCGAAGCTTCCCTTACAAGATTATAAGAATATTTTCAAAAATAAATGTTTTCTTTTATAATTACTTCACATTTAAATAATTTCAAAATAGAATGAAATATTTCTCTAAAAAGGTTTTGATTTCATCTATGTCAACATCATTAGATGGATTTTAAGATTATTTTAAGTTGATTTATTTTGATAAAAAACATCGATATTACAATGAAGGTTTCATGATATGTTTGACTGTGGATGTGTTATTTTTACACCATTCATGATTTATCGAAATAGTGTTGACATTTCGTATGCTAGTTTTAATACGAATGTTTATGTTATGTTTAAACCTTTTCATATGAGGAATGAATTGGACATAGTAAGTGACAGGTGGAGCCCACTATAGCTCCTCGATTCATCGGTAGGTCTCATGAGACAAACTAGTGTCTTGGTACAAGGCCTTGACAATATATTATTTTTAGTCTTGGAACAGGGCCTTGACTATGTGTTTATGAAAGTATGACATTATGAATTCCATCATTATGAAAGTGGATATTGATATTGCATGTGATCATTCGACTTTTAGAATATCCATGTGAATAATTAAATGGCATTATTTGAATTTATCTTTTCCATATTATGCTGAAGTTCAAGTTTAAAAGGCTTTTGTTTTAGTCTTATACATTGCCTTAAATGTTTATTCTTATTTATGAAAGTTTTCACTATATTATTATCCTTATTGAGCATCTGAGCTCGCCCCTTTCAATGTTTTATTTTTTCTAGGATGCAAAGAAGTATATTATGACTGACATACAGGGATAGTCTATGGGATCTCATTGTTTTCTATGGAAACAATGTTGTTGTATTTTTCCATTTTATGATGTAATGTAAACATTATAAATGTATCTAGTACTTCCAAGGCTACTAAACTAATCAGTCTTTCGAGACTTGATCTTTTGTGATCATGCCAATGATACATAAGAATGCAATGACTCTGGGCTTCTAGGGTTAGGGCGTTACATATGGACTCTTAATATTTTTGGGAGATCATCAATGATCTTTCTCTATCTTTAGTGGATATCATTTTCTTCGATAACTGAAACATTTTTCCATCATTTACTAGAATGGTTGTGATGGGGATATTTTCATTATTCCCAATGGGTGGTTCACTAAGGAACAACTAAGATGTTTTTTGATATTAATAATCCATTCTTGTATCTTAGTATGGAATGTTACATCCCAAATCATTCCTATTATTGTTATACCTACTAGAAGATCAAGGTTGTGCATCAGATTACTTTGAGTTTTCTTCAACATGACCCTTTGCCAACAAGTAAATTGGATGAGATCTTGATGGACTTTTCATTGGTTTAAAACATACTTAATTATATAGGAAATTTATTTGGGTGGTGATTGACCAGTTGATTTAATCATATAACATTAATCCTATTGGTAATACCACCAATATCAAGGATTTTAGGAAGTCTATATATGAAAGGGATTTTTATGTTTCTTGTGGTTTAATTAGAAATTTATTATGATAGGTATCCATGATTAACTTATTAGCTTTTATGAGTCATATAAAAGGTAATGGAATCATAGTTCATGTTAATACTGGCATATCACACTTATATATATGTTCATACAGAATGAGCTATAAATATTCTTGAAGAGATAATATGTGCTTAATTCCATGACATTAGTGGATATTGGGATTAACATTGGTGGCTGGTTTTGTTTTCCTATAACAACAGCTACCAATTTTCCATCATAATGGGACCCTTTGAGGCCTTGTATGATAACATTTGTAAATATACTCTTATATAGTTAATGTATAGTGAAGCTTCCCTGAAGGAACATAACTTGTCCTAGGATATAATGGTGAAGATATATGTGTCTCCTTAGATAATGGTAACATATAAAATCTATTATAAGTCTTATAATGATCATCATCGACATCTATTAGAGTTCTCATTTTGGCATCCAGGTGTTCTTGTGTATTTTCCCATGAATGGATCATGAAATTCTTAGAAATTAAGGGATGTTGGAAGGGAGATAAATGGGACCTTTTGAGGTCATGTAGTGGACTATAAATGTTGTGGAATATTTGGAATTAACACCTTATATGACTTCTATCCATAATATTATTCATGTTTCACAAATCAATAAATATCATTCAGAATCACCTCATGTTTTGAATTTGGATGACCTTAATGTAGAACCTGATTTGACAATGAAAGAGTATATTGTTTAGATTATTGATACTCAAGTGATGATTTTTAGTTGTGGTCTATAATTTTTTGGGGTTTTTTGGAATCATGGTTGGGATTCATATGAGATATGGGAGTGTGAGGAATTTTGGGAGGGCAGTGGTCTCATCTCATTGTGGGCCAGTCATCGTTATAGATCACGTCATGGGAAGAAATAGTTTATAGTGGGGGAAATTGAAAAATATTGACTTTTTCATTTAGTTATGTTCTTTATTTTATTATAATTTCATTTCAACTTCTTTTTGGTTGGTATTGGTTTTAAAATTGTTTGAAGGGAATGATTTCATAAAACTGGGTTTTGTTGGGACCAAGTTGGCTAGATGTTGTTTTGGAATTTCTAAAATAATTTCATACTGATAATTTTCCATTTTTTTATCAAGAAAATAAATAACCTTATCATATAATAATAATGAAAGTGGGAATCGTAATCAAATTATTGGAAATATTTTTTTATATGAATATTCATTAGGTTCGGTTTTTGGTTCTAATGATTTTTTTGAGTAAAGATGTTTTTATGAATCACATTTTGTATGGAAACAAAGTTTCAATCAGTGTAAGAAATTTTATTTTAGTGCGATTGTCTCCAAACTAAATCTCAAGATGATTTTATTGTCGGTTAATTCTAGGATATCATATGTTTTCTAAACACTTGAGATGCAACCCTTATGAAATAAATGGGAGAATATGTTTGGAACCTTAATTAAGATGATTCTATTTTGATCCTTATGTTATCAAAGCCTTAAATATGTAATGATACAAGCTTAAGTTTGTGTAAAAATAAATTCTGGGATGTTTTAAGGGTTTTTGAAGTGATATTATTTGTCCATAAAGAGTGGTGTGCCACTGATTCATTTGAGGGAGATTTAAATTTTTCTATGAGTCATAGAGGACTATGTAAAAGTGAGATTTTAGGACAAAAGAATCAGGATTTTTGATTTTTTGGGACCGTAATAAAATTATAGATCTATAATCTATAAAAAATGAATTATTTATTCCTCAACATTCGCAAAAAAATTGTGTTTTCTTTCAATTGGGTCAAGGTAAAAAGAAGCCTAATGTGTTTTCCATGTGGGTCAGGAGTCATTAGACTAGGCATGACACTGATCTGTAAGAGTGATGTAGAGAATAATCCATCTGATGCATGCAGGAACTGATACTTCATTAGACACAATATCTTGAGCCCAAAGAAAATAAGAAGATGATATTTGTTTAGGGGCTTTTGTGGAAGTGTTTTTTCAAAGGGTTTAAATATGTTGCTAATGTTTTGTCAAATGGTGCTGACATATTTAGATGTTTCTATTATTTTTATGAATAAAAAATGAAACTAAAATCTAATGAAGTTGCAACAATTTTTTACAGTATAATGATTTCAAATTTGTATGTATTTCACTTGATACAGAGCATAAGAATGAAATGTTTTCCTCTTATCTGATATGGATAATAATAATGTAAAGCCACAAATTTATATATTCTTACACTATAATGATAACAAAATCATAACATCAAATGGTATCAAATTGAAGAATGGTTATAATTCAGAAGAGAGTTGAAGATGTAAGAAGATCTGAGATGGTTCGAGAAGAATCAAGAAGATATAAGAGGTTCTTAAAGAATAATATATAAAGTTGAAATGAAATGTAATTTATGTTATATGAAATTTGGTTAAGTGGGAAAACATTTTCAGATTCCCCCCCAAACCACTTTTGGATCTCCTTTATATTGTAGAAATTTAATTCTTCTTTCTGAAACTGGTAATGTTTATGTGTGATGTTAAGGAGAGGGTGATAATTTTTTTTTATTGAGAAGAAGTTTCTAGACAGATATTTCCTGAGGAGGTATACCAGATAGAAGAAGTTCAAGAAAAAATAGTGGGCAGTTTTACCAAACTGGATTGCGATTTTAGACACAGTTTTCCCAAGAAAGGTTGATGTGGTTCATGATTGTTTCTAGATTATTATTTAATATCTATTTTTCATATTGAGAAATTGGGAATAGGAATCAAACTGATCCATTGGGTAGATGTTTCATAAAAAAATCCCATAATGAATGTTTATACCTGCGGCTAGGTAGGAATGTGAAGAAGTGTGTTTTGAAGAACTATTCATCTGGAAGTTGATAAGGCAGTACAATAACTTTTTTTGAACCAACTGGTGAAGTTTTCATTACATGTTAAAAAAATGTTTTACATTATTCATTATAGAGGAATTATATTCAAAGCATTATTGAACATAGTTATATACAAGTATAAGGGAATATACTAATTGTTGTATCCAAAAAAATATTGTTTTCTAGTGGATTGTGTGTTATTGGATTGTAAACCATGTAAATAATTATATTCTTGTGGATGTGTTATTGTTTTGAATTCATTAAAGTTATAAATATTTAATTGGAGGTGAATATTGTTTCAAAATAAATTAAAATTAAAAGAAAGGACCTTAATGAATCACCCCTCTCTCTCACTCTGTGATACATCCTTCCGAGATGGGCTGATATAATTGGTATCCAAGTGAAATATTCCCATCCTTTACTCTTTTAGAAGTTTTTTAATGTATGTTTTTATTGAGAATATGATTTTTTTTGAATATTAAGGGGATTCCATTATTTAATTAAATGAATAATAATATCGGTAAAGTTAGAATATTTCAATACATTATGTGTCTTTGGTGTAATGATATCAAAGGAGATATATATAAAACTCCTCCTTTTGCTAAAAATGTTCACCTCACAAATGTGGAAAAGTATAATATTGAGAATGTCATGAGATCCAATAATAATATACTCTCAAGACTTTTTGAAAGCGAGTTTCTATGAGTAGGGAGTTTCTACTACCTATAGTATATAGGAAAAGATTAATAACATATATGAAGGAAGTAAAAAAGGTAAATAAGGAAATATTTTAGATCTGGAGACTGAAGTATGATGATATGTTAATGGGTGGGTATGAATATGTTAGTAACTTCTTTAAAAGGGTGTATGATATTGTTAACACCACAATATGTCTTGGTGAAAATTTAGAAGAATCAAATATTATTAAAAATATCATGATAAGTATTCATGATATGTTTGATACTGATGTTTCGTCCTTTGATGTTAGATATTATTATTATATATCTGTGGATGATGATCATAGTTGTCCCAATACTTATGAAATGAAAAGGGATAAAGTTATGAAAATAAAAAACAAAATTTAATTGAAGAATTTCCATCAAGTATTCAAATAAAGAAAATTATAATATGATTCTTAAATATGAGGAATCAAGTGACACTAAATCTAAAAACAAGGTATGCAATAATCTTGATGAGTTTTTATCCTTATTTTCTAAAAATGTGAAAAGTGGTACATGAAAGTATAATGGGAAAATTCTCTTTAATTTTATTGAATATGGTGTTGTTGGGAACTTTGCTACTAATTTTCATGGAATAAAGAATGATTAAGATAGCGATGAAGATGATATAGGGATACGAATATATTTGAGGAAACAACTTGAAATTTCCAAATCCTTTTCAAAGGGAAAGGATAAAAATAGATCCAAATATAAAAGGAGAATATTTTTTTTCTAATATTGATGAAGATGAAGATAATTATGTTGAAGATGAAAGGTTTACAAAGATTGTAGAAGAAAATAAATACAATTCAATAGTTAATTATTAGTAGTTTGTAAGTAGTAGTTCTGATAATGTAGTAGTTTTGAAGATAATTAAACTGAGATAGAATCTCAACTGAATAGATTATTGAAATATTTTATGGGAAACATTGTAAGGCTAAAAAGAGAGGTTTAGATGTTTAAAAAGTAAAGACTTATATTATAAAATCAATAATGTGTCATTGAAGAGAAATCTAAGTCATTAAGAGACGATTATTGTTAGAATATGTCTCCTGAGGAGGAAATGAATCATAATGAGCATATTGAAATAAATTTCAAGACAAATGAAGAAGAGTTGGAACTAATCCCACAATAATTTTCTAAATCTGGGTAGAGTGTTTCAAGTTTCAATAAATCTATCTCTAATGTTTGTGAAAGTTCTTAAAATATTTAAACATGGAAGGATTAATAGGAACCACAAAATATTACAAATAATGTTGAAATGTTCATAATAAGAATACGGTTGATCAAATTTGGTATGTGAAGAAAACCAATGAAGTTGGAAGTTAATAATTTTTCAAAAAATTTAATTCAAAAAAAAGTTTCTACCACATATGATTTTGATTAAGTTGGAATGAAATATGATCTAATGAAGAATATTTTGAGTTTTATCATAATGTTTGGGTTAAAAAATGTTGTGATGTGAAAAAAATGGTTATTAGAAACATGTTCAAATTCTAGACAGTAGGGAAGTTATAGTTGAAAGTATTCTTTCTATGGATACTATAAGTATTGTGGTGGATTTGGGAATACAAAAAATATGTGATGGTTATATCAAAAATACTAAATTTTTTCCATGAGTTATATAAGTCAATGCTCAAGGGGAATTAAATAATTTCAAAGGAAGATGTTTGAGAAGGATTTCTTGAAGAAGTTTAAGAAGTATTTTCTGAATGTTGAAAATAGATTCCAACCCGTGGAATTTTTTTTAAAGATGTGAACAACCTATAAAACATGAAAAAAGGTGTCTTTATTTGTTATTAGAAAAAAAATGTTCTCATAAATTCATAGAATATTAATGTGAAAATTGATAAATGGAAAGAAAAGTATATTATTGTTGAAACCCATCTCAAGGATAAAAAGGGAGAAAAATCCTATATCTTGGATAGTGGGTGTACTTCTTATATGATAAGATACATAAATTTTTTAAATAATATGAGTTATCTCAAAGAAGAAACAATGGAATTTGTAAATTATTAATCATATAGAATCAATGGTGTTTGATCCAATATTATTGGGGAAGAAAAGTTAAAATCACAGAAATATGTATTTATTGATGGATTGAATCACAATATGATGAGTGTTTAAATTTATTTTGATTAATGTGATAAATTTGTTTTTATAAATGTTAGTATTTTTTTTGTGAAAGGAGGGAAAGTTGGAATAGTTGTGAAATCATTCCCATGCACTAATGGTAATTTTATTCAAGTTTGGGAAATTATGAATTCATGTTATCTGAATATGATTGAATAAAATAAGTTGTGGTAAAAAAGGATGGGAAATATGTGTCAGAGAAACATGTGCAAATTATCAAATAGATATAATGTATATGGTAATCTTGATATGTCAATAAGAAACAATTATGGTTTCACTATTTGTATGAAATGAAATATTACAAAGTCAGTGTATAAGAAATTTATATTCGTTTAACTCACCCCTTAGAACTTATCCATTATAATATTTGTGGTCCAATGAGAAAACAATCAATTTTTATAGACAACTAATTAATTTCTATCCTTTTTATGTTACTCTAATTACATGTATTATTTATATGAAACATAATTCAAATTCTCTAATGATCTTTAAAATTTTATAGAGAATATCAGAAAACGAATGTGGATATTCTGTAAAGAAGATTTAAATTGATAATGGTGGTGAATAAAATAATTAATAGTTTATAATATATCATTAAAAACTTTTAATTTTTCATGAGTTCAGTGTACCATACACAACACAAAAAATAGTGTTTCTGAAAGGAAGAATGGATGTTTTGTTGTAATGGAATGCACTATGTTACTTGAACCTGGTCTCTCTCGTTACAACATAAATGTTTATATTGAAAACTAATGTTTCAACATGAAATGTTATGATACGAATCATTATTAAATGTTTTACAAAAAACTCAGATTTCAAAATACTTAAGAGTTTTTGGGAGTCACTAAATCATAAATAATAATGGTGGAAACCATAGAATGGTTAATCAGATAGGAGAAGATAAAATAATTATTTTCTATGCTCTGGATAGAATATGATATATATGTTTCAAAAAAAGAAACTATAATATTAGTTGACTTTGTTGATTTGAAAATTATTGAAAAATATTGGGAAGATGTTTCACAAACATATGTAGATGAGGAGTATGAAGCGAATGAATTTTTTTTATGAAAAAACTAATAATGATCAAAAAATTTGTAATCCCAAAAAATAAGAAGAATAAATCTCAATTATTTCTAGTGATGGGGATGGATATCGTACATTTCATCCTAGGATGGGGAAGTAAGAGGAAGCTCAAAACAAAATTTTTGATCAGTATCAAAAATTTTAAATGATAAGAACATCAAAATTCATTAAATATACATTTTTTTAGTAAAACATTGAACCAAAACATGTGAGTGATAATTTTTAGCTTTCATAATTTATTTAGGATTTGAGGGAAGAGTTAGATCAAATTGAGAACAATGGTACATCAGAACTAATACTAAAGAAAAAATGGAAAAAATGTCATTGGTACAAAGTGAGTGTTCTTCAATAAGTTTAATGTTTATGGTGATGTGGTAATAAAAATATCATGGTTAGTTTTCAATGTCGACTCATATATTTAAGGCATTAATTTTTAAAAGTCATTCTCTCTGGTGTCAATAATTGAATAAATTATAATATTTATTATTATTCTTACACAATGAAGTTACAAAATATTTACAATGGATGTGAAGTCGAACTTTATGAATGGAGAACATGATGAAGAATTTTATATTGAACAACCACGTGGCTTTATTGTTTTGTAGGATGAATGTTATGTTTATATGTTAAAGATATCCTTGCATGGGATAAAGAATGTTCTGATGGAATGGTATTCCAAATTAGATACTTTCCAATGAAAGGTTAATTTTAATGAAGGAAGGATTGATAGTAATTTTGACATCATATAATTTAAGGATATTTCACTCATTGTTATTATATATGTTAAGGTTATTATATTTTTTGTAATTGGTGAAATATCTTGGGAAATATTTGCAATAGAGATGAAGAAATCGTTTGAAATATCCATGTTAGGTGAAATGAAATTCTTTCTTGAATTAAAAATCTCACAAAATAAGAAAAAAATAATTATTTCTCATGAAAATAATGCTAAGGAAACTATTAATATGTTTGAAATGGAGAATACAATACTAGTTTCTACACCAATTTCAGTGAGAAGCATGTTTACTAAAGAAGGATAAGGAATAGAAGTTGACTCTAAAGAGTTTTGAAATGTGATTGGATGTTTATTTTATCTAAATTTCATAAGACCATATATTTTTTATGTCGTTACCTTATGTTTAATTTCCCATTGTTCTTCAAAATAATGACATCTATTTGATGGGAAAATTATTCTTAGATATACTAAAGGGAAAAAAATTTCTGAATTAGATATGATATCTCTTAAATAAATTATTTGTTTGGCTACACATATGCAGATTGGGTTGGAAGTTTTGATGATAGAAGACCCATATCTGGTGTATTTTTCTTTCTAAGGTAAAATTATGTTATTTGGAATACTAAGAAAAAAATTCAATAACTCTTAGCATGACTAAAACTAGGTATTTTTCTGCGACTCAAGCTGCCACACATCTTATATGGATAAAGACTCAAATTAAAGACATACATGAAGAAATGAATTGACCCTTAATCTATGGTTGTGATATTTATATTGACATAAACCATACAAGAAACACAAAAAAACATTCACATTCAAAACATATTGATATCAAATATCATTTCATCAAAGATCACGTGGATAAGAATGAACTCAAGAGGGAGTATATTGCAACATCAGAACAAGTTGCTCAAATTTTTATAAAACCATTACTGAAGGAAGAATTTTTCAAATATAGGTTGAAAATGGGCGTCCAACCTATTTTTATCAAATGTTTATATATGTTTATTTTTACCCTATCTCATCTAGTCTTTTGATAGTGTTTTCAAATCGGTGGAATTGTTTAATAAATTTATCCATTAATATGTCATAAACATTTTAAAGAATCATGTAAGCATGGGGAGTTTTGTGAATTTTATGAACTCAGAATGTAACTATGTATACTATTTTAATAGTTTGTCGAAGTGTGAAGGAAACTTTTTTCTATATAATGGAAAAATAAAAATTAGTTTTGAAAGGTGAAAAAAACTAATATTTGAATATTGAATAATTTTATTCAATCAAATCTTTTGGACAACATGGATTTGTTTTCAATGATTATTTTTTTCCTATACGGAGTTCACTCACACGGGATTATAATTGTTAATAAGTGATCTATATATTTAGATTACAAATTTAAGTGATTTTTGAACCTTCGTTGACAATAAAATCCAATGGGGGATACTTTTGAGACAGAGTTGGATGGATGATTTTTTAGATTACTAAATGAATTTTTTAATTATTGTTTTCTATTAAGTGGTTATGAAATGAAATCACATAACTTTTTCAAAAATGGTGATCAGAATATATGATTGAATTAAGGAGTCATAATCAAGATATAGGACCCATTTTTTGAGATGAAAGTCAATCTTGTGTGGTTTTCTATTCTGAATAACTTTTTTGAGTAACATTGTTTTTTGAACACAAATTGTGCCAGAAAAAATTTCTCAATTTGAATAAGGATATGTTTAGATTCTAAATATCTCCATGATAAATATAATGATTCTTTTCTAATCAGGTAGTTCCAAAATATTGTAAGTTCTCTGAAACACTTATGATGAAGCATTATAAAAGAAAAAAGAGATGTTTATTTTGAAACTTATAGAATGAAGATACTATGTCGATCCTTATGTTCTAAAATTCATAAAGAAGTCAAATACATATAGAATTTTTTGAAAGAAGAAAGGATGGGATGTTTATAGATTTGTTAAATTACAGTTACATGTCCATCAAATGTGGTGTGTCACTAATTCATCGGAGCCAGATATGAGTTGTTTTGTGAGTTTTATTAGAAAATGTAAATGAGAGATGTTGGGACCAAAAAATTATAAAGTTGTAATTTTTGGGTCTATAATGAAATCAGAGACTTATAAATTGGATAAAGGTCAACAATATAGTTAAAAAAAAATATCAGAAAACTAAATCAATTGATTTTTTATTCCATTGGTTCAAGGGAAGAAGAACTATAATCTGTTTTCTAAGTGGGTCAAGAGTCATTGGACAATACATGACCCTAATCCATCAGAGTGATGTAAAGACCAATCTATCAGACACATTCTACCACCAATACTTCGTTAGATACAGGATCATTGGTCTGATGAAATAGATAAATGAATATATTTTTAAAATATGTTTGATTAAGTGTTTTTCAAGATTGTTTAAAGCCAATGATAAAGTTTTTATGAATGATACTTCTATATTTAGTAGTTTCTAATATGTTTTGGACTAACGAATGGAATCTTATGTCTAGTGAAGTAGAAAACATGTTTATTAAATAATGATTTCAAAGTTTTATGCCTTTGAGTTGATATGGAGAATTTAAATGAGTTTTTTTATCCCAAATGATATGGATCATTGTAATGACATGTCTTTAGTTCCTATATGTTTTCATCGTAATGATAACTCCATTGGAACAGAAAATGTTATCAAAATTACGAATGATTAGAATGATTGAAGAAATATAAATTCATAAGAATATTTGAGAAGGTTAGAGAATAATAAATAATAGATAATAAGTGTTTAAAGAGTCAAAGATAATGTTGAAATGAAATGAAATTATTGTTTTAAGAAATTTGGTTAAGCGGGAAAACATTTTTAGACTCCCATTGAAGCCAATTTTAAATCTCTTATAAATAGTAGAAAGTACATTGTAATTTATAACACTTATAATTTTCATATGAGAAGTTAGTGGGAGAGCTTTGAAAGATTTTTATTTGAGAATATGTTTCTGAATATATATTTCTTGAGGAGGTATATGGAACATAAAAAGTGAAAGTAAGAATAGTGTTCAGAGTTACTGGATCAGACCGATTGATTGGACGTTGTTTTCTGAGGAATGATTGAAGTTGTTCAGAATTATTTATAGAGTATTATTCCATTTCATTTTCTTGACTGATCAATCATCCAAAAGAATTGGACTAATAATTAAGACTGAGTTATCATAACATTGGAACAAGTGTTTTTGTCTACCTTCTAATGGGTAGGAATGCGAAGAAGTGTGTTTTGAAGAACTATTCAAGTTCATTTTGATATGGGAACATAGTAATATGTATTAAACCAACTATTGAATTTTTCATTACATGTTTGAATTTTTTTTACATCATTCATGCTAGAATAATAACATGCATTGTTGTACTGATTATAGAGATATACAAGTGTAAGAGTATATCCAACTTTTTGTATCCACACAAAAGGAATTTTTTCTAGTGTATTGTGTGGTATTTGATTGTTTTAATACCATAATAAATAGGTAGAAACTATTATCAAGTAGCGAGGCTTGTAAATACTTATGTTCTTGTGGATGTCTGATTGTTTTGAATTCAAAAAAAGTGATATATATTTAATAGGAGGCAATGGTTTTTAAAAAATGGAAACCTAAAATAAAAATATATCACTGATTCACCCCTCCCCCTCTCAATAATTTATCCATTCTAGTTGGGACTTTATAGATTTTTCATTATCTTGGTGTAAGAATGACTAGACCACAACTATGGTGGATTCCATGGTCATCTTGCGAGTTCCTTATATGGAATGCCTTGAAAAAAATGGTCATGGAAAAGGGGGACTACACTAGGATATATTATATCCACCAAGGCTACCATGACCATAACTAAGCATTGGTAGATGGATTTGTGGTAAAAAAAACCTATATTCTTAAACCATGACTCATTCAGTCCCTATGGTTGGAATTTTGGGTGAAGCTAATATATAATAATGGGAAAGACAAGGGACATTATTAAGATCTGAGAATGGGTGAGTTTTAATATATTGGTGACTTCTTTACAAGGGTGGATGATATTTTTAGCATAATTACATGTCTTAGAGAGAAGTTTAAAGACTAAAATGTTATTGAAATGATCATGATAATTCTTCCAGATATGTTTGATTACAGAGATTATTACTTAGAAGATAGATATCCCTAAAATCCATCTTTGGATGCAGTTTATAATAGTCTCATTACATATTAAATAAGGAGTGAAAATGATATGAAAAGAGAAAACAACAGTTGATCAAGAAATTCCCTTCATGGATTCCTAGAATGTAATGTTTATGAAGAATACTAAATATGAGGTAATTAGTGATTCTAAATCTAAAAATTAGGAGTGTAACTATCGTAATGAGTTTTTATCATTATTTTCAAAAAAAATTAAGTAAGGTACATGAAATTATAATGGTTGAAATCTCATGAAATGTATTGAATTTCTAGTTGTTGGGAACTTTTCTGCTATGTTTCGTCGAATAAGGAAAAGAATAAAATAGTGATGAAGCTGATAGAAGGTTAAGATTATATTTTAGAAGCATTTTCAAAATTCTAAATCCATTTCAAATGGAAATGATAAAAATTTCTACTAACCCAAAAGGAGAAGCTTGTTTTCTAAAGATGATGAAAATGAAGATAGTGAAGTTGAAGATGAAAATTTTATTAATATTTCTAAATAAAATACATTCTATGAAATAGATAATGATGGATAGTTTAAAGTAGTAGTTCTAAAGATTTATTAGTTCTGAACACTAATAAACTGATTTATAATCTCATCTAAAGAGATAAATAAATTATTTTAAAAGAAAGATTATAAGGCTTAAAAGAGAGGTAAAGAAGTGGAATAACGAAATTACAATAGTAAAAAAAATCATGAATAACTCCTTGAATAGAAATATAAGTCATTAGAAGTGGTTGATTTTATGAATAATTATCCTGATAAGGAAAAAAATCGAAATGAACATCTGGAAGAAAACTTGAATCCAATGGAATAAAGGTTGGAACTAATCCAAAAAAAGTTATCTCATGCTGGGTAGGTAGTTTCATGATTCAATAACTATATCTCTAATGTTGTTGTGAGTAATAGAAATATTAATCTATAAAAATATCAAAAGTAACCATAAAATTATAGAAATATAGTTGAAATTTTTCCTAAGAATAATAAGGTGGACGAAATTGTATATGTTCCTAAAACAAATGATGTTGTAAATTCATAAGTTTTTAAATATTCCAAGTCCAAAAAAAATATTCTACCACTTTTGATTATAATAATCTTGGAAATAAATCTGAGGTGAAGAAAAATATTCTATGTCGTATCATTTTTTTGGGCACAAACCAGTGTTGATGTGAAAAATAAAAAGGTTATTGAGAAACCTGTTCAAATTATGGATTGTACATAAGTTATAAATGAAAGTATCCTTTTTACTGATACTACATGTAATGTGGTGGATTTGGGAATATATAAAATAGGTGTTGGTTCTATATATAACAATTCAAATGTTCCCTTATTTATTTAAGTTGAAGCTCAAGGGGTGACTTAATACTTTCAAAGGAATAAGTCCTAGAAGGATGTCTTGAATAAGTCTGAGAATGATGTTCTGAAAGTTAAAAATATATTCCATACATTGGAAACTATTTGTGAAATATTTTAACAACATTGAAATCTTTAAAAATTGTGTCTTGATTTGTTAATGGGATAGAAAAAAGATTTTAAAAAATATTAGAAGCTGAATATGAAGAAAGATAAATGGAAAGAAAAATATCTTCTTGTTGAAACCGATATCAAACATAAGAAAATAGAATGACCCTTGATATTGGATTGTGGGCATTATTTTCATATGATAAGAGACTTGATATTTTCAAATAATGTGAATGTTTTTGAAGAAGCAATAATGGAATTTTGAAATGATAAATCCCACAGAATCAAAATTTTTGGATCCTCAACTATTAGGGGAGAAAAATTAAAATCTAAGAATGAATTATTTTCTTATGGTGTGAATCACAATATGTTGAGTATTTCCAAATTTTCTTATAAAAACAAGAAAAAAATCATAACAGATGGTTTTCAGTGAAAATAGAGGAATATTTAATAGTAGTGACAAAATTACAATGCTTGAAATTGAATTTTTTTCAAGATGCTGATATTAAGAAATAATGTTATCTAGAAATTATGTAAGAATAAAAGTTGTGGTATAAAATGTTGGGAAATATGTTTCATAGAATCATATGCATGTAATCAAAAAGAGATAGATTTTTGGGTATTCCTGATATGTCAACATGAAAAGATTTGTTTTGCACTATTTGTATAAAAGGAAAGATTAAATACTTAGTGTATAAGAAGGTTTATATTCGTTCAAATCAACCCCTGGATCATATCCATTCTGATTTATTTTTTCTAATGAGAAAATATTCAACACTCGTAGATATGTACTTCATTTCTTTCATCGATGATTTTACTTAAATTACTTGTGTTATGTATTTAAAACATAATTCATATTCTCTAATGAGGTTTAAATGTTTAAGGATAATATCTAATAAGGAATATAGATATTACATGAGAATTTTAGAACTTATAATGGTGGTGAATATATTAATATATATTTTATAGGTTATCATAAAAAACATGGAATTTGGGATGAGTTCAGTGCACTATACACTCCTATAAAATATAGTGTTTTTAAAAGGAAGAATAAACTTTTTGTTGAAATGGGGAGTAATATATTACTTGAACAAGGTATATCTCATTACCTATAGAGGAAATATATGAGCCTATATGTTTCTATAAAACAACATTGTTTCTATAGTCCATGTTTTTATATGGATCCTTATTAATTGTTTTATAAATCAAATCCAATTTTGAAATACTTAAGAGTTTTTGGGAGTCCTTGTATCATAAATAAGAAAGGTAGAAACCTAGGAATTTTTGATTGATGAGGTGAAGATGGAATATTTTTTACCTATTCTTTGGATATAAGAGGATATAGATGTGTCCACAAAGAAACCATAATATTATTTGACTTTATTGAGGTCAAAATTATTTAATTTTTGGTAATATGTTTCGCAAACACATGCAAATGAGTTAAAGGAAGTAGTTGAAAGTGTTTTATTCTAAATGAAATTATTAGGATGAAATAGTTGTATTCCCACATAAGAAGAAGAATATGACTCAATTATTTCTAGTGATGATGAAGAATATCCTATATCACATCCCGGGATGGGGAATAAATTTGATGTTCAAAACAATATTTCGGATCCTCATCACAATTTTCAAATGATAAGAACATAATAATTCATCACATTTACTTATTTATATTAGAAAGATGAGTATAGATATGTGAGTGAAGCATTTGAGCATCCAAAATTGATTCAATCTATGAGTAAAGAGTTAGATCAAATTGAGAAGAATGATACTTTAGAACTCATAGCTAATTAAAATAATAAAAGTATTATTGGTAAAAATTTGGTGTTCTAGATTAATTATAATGAATATAGTGATGTGACGAGAGACAATGTAAGGTTAGTGTGCAATGATCACTCACATATTAAAGGAATTTATTTTTAATATACATTTTCTCTGGTGGAAAGGATAGAATTAATTATAATATTTCTTTCGATTTCAACACAATTAAGTTAAAAAATATTTCAAATAGATGTGAATTAAACCTTTCTAAATGTAGGACTAGATCAAGAATTTTATATTCAACAACCATGTGGCTTTATTGTTGGGAAGGATGATATTTATGTGTACAAGTTAAAGAAATCCTTGTATAGGATAAAGAATGTTTTGATGGCATGGTACTCAAAATTTGATACATTCCTAAGAAAGTTTAATTTTAATAAAGTAAGGGTTGATATCAATTTTTACATTGAATAATGTCAGTAAATTTCCCTCATTGTCATTGTATATGTTGTGGATATTATATTTTTTAGAAATGATGAAGAACATGTGAAAGGATTGCTGGAGACATAAAGATTTTTTTTTGAAATGTCCATGTTGGTTGAAATGAAATTCATTCTTAGGTAAAAAATATAACAAAAGAAGAAAAAAATAATTCTTTCTCAAGAAAAGTATGTTAAGGAACTTCTTATGATGTTAGGAATAGAAAACTCAAAATCATTTTCTACACTAATTTTAGGTGTAACCAAGTTGACTAATGATGGTTAAGGAATGGATGTTGACTATAAAGAGTTTTCAAAGATGATTGGATGTTTTTTGTATCTAAATTCCTTAAGACCATATATTTTTTATATTGTTAACTCAGGAAAATGATTCCAAAGTTCTCTAAAATAACCAAATCTATTTTTTAGTAAAATAATTATAAAATATATTTAAGTAAACAAAATTCAGAATCAGATATGATGGATTATATATAATTGATTTGTTTAGATATACATATTCTGATTAGGTAGGGAAGTGTTCATGATATAAGATCTAAATATGGTGGATTTTTCTTTTTGGGGTAATATTTTTTTTTGAATTATTAAGAATCTAGTTTAAATAACTCTTAGCATGTCTAAAACTGAGTATGTTTCTACCACTCAAGCTGCAACACAACATTTGTGGATAAAGACACAGTTGAAACACTTACATTTTTATTTAAAGTTACCCTTGCTCTAGGGTTGTGATAATTTGAGTGGCGTAAATATTACAAGAAAAAAATTACAACATTCTTTTTCAAAACATATTGATATAAAAATTCATTTTTTCAAAGAGAATGCAGAAAAGAATAAACTCAAGTGGGACTATATTAATATATCAGAACAAGTTACTGATATTTTCAAAAAACTGTTACGTAAGTAATCATTTATCGAATTTCTGTTGAACATGGTTGTCAAACCTCTTTCTCTCCATGTTTTAGGTATGTTTATTTGTACTAAATCTCATCTAGTCTTTTGATAGTGTTTTCTAAGGGGGATAATTGTTTCACAAATATATCCATTGATATATGATAATTTTTTTTAAGGAATCATGTATAAATGGGGAGTGGTGGGTATGTTTTTAACTCATCATGTAACTATGTGAAATATTTTAATTGTTGGATGATGTGTATAAGAAATGTTTCTCTATAGAAAGGTGAAAGAAAAATATGTTTTGAAAGGTAAAAAACAATTTAATTTTGAATGTTAGAGAAGTTCAATAAATCACTACTTTTGGACAATAGGTATTTATGTTCAATGTTTCTTTTTTCTTAAAATTATTTCAATCATGTAAAATTATAATTTTTTATATGTGGAATTTTTCTTTACATTTAATGTTTTAGTGATTTATGAACCTTGATTTATGACAAAATCCAAAGGGGGAGACTATTGGGACCAAGTTGGTGGGATGTTGTTTAAAGATCACTGAATGAAATTTTTTATGATTATTTTATCTTTCATTGTCAGGAAATGAAATAACCTTAGTTTTTAAGTCTTGGTGATAAAATAATATAAATTAAAGAGGGAATAATAATAAAAATAATGAACATAGTTTTTGGGAACAAAGTTCATCATGTTTGTCTTTATGTTCTGAACATGTTTTCTAAGTGATTTTGATTTTAGAAATCAAATTCTATCCAGAAATAAAGTCTCAATTGATGTAAGGAAATGTATTAGAGTATGAATATTTCCTTACTAATTCTAATGATTATTTTCAGATTATTTTGATACAAAAATATAATAATTTTTTTGAAACACTTGTGATGTAGGCCTTATGAAAGAAAGGGGAGAAGGTGTTTGGAACCAAAATTTCAAATGATGTTATATCAATACTTATGTTCTCATAAATATGAATAATTCAAGATTCAAATAAATTTTTTTGAAAGAAGAAAGGCCAAGATGTTTGAATAGTTGTTGAAGTGTAGTTACCGATCCATAAAACGTGGTGTTCCACTGATTCATCAGAGGTAGATCTTAGTTGTTTTGTGTGTTGTAGTAAAATAAGTAAATGGGGGATGTTGGGACTAACTAAGGAGAAATTTAAAATAGTTGGGACTATAGTGAAATCAGATACCTATAAACTAGACAATGATCAATAATATATTTAACTATTTTTATAAACGAATTAATTGTTTTCGTATTCAATTGGGTCAGGGGAATAAGAACTCTAATGTGTTTTCCAAGTGGGTTAAGAGTCATCCTACATGACTTGACCTTGATCCGTCAAAGTGAAGTGGAGAATATTCCATCCAAATATTAATAACAATGATACTTTATCAGACAAAGAGTCATCAGTATGAAGAAATATAGAAAAGGAGATATGTTTAATGAGATTTTAGGAATAATTTTTTAGAGGGTTTAAAGATGAT
Organism: Viscum album; assembly: GCA_963277665.1. Lineage (NCBI taxonomy): Eukaryota > Viridiplantae > Streptophyta > Magnoliopsida > Santalales > Viscaceae > Viscum > Viscum album. The sequence goes on along the minus strand of OY728120.1, from coordinate 666,680,511 downwards.
GCTAAAGTGTTATTGATTGGGAAAACAATATTTATAAGTATCTACTATTTTAAGGACAAAAGATAAGAAACAGAAGTCTAATGATGTTTCAATAATGTTTATGGAAGAATTATTTCAATGTTGTATGTATTTTAGTTTATAGGGAGCTTTGAAATGTGATATTTGTCTCCCAGTTGATAAGGATAATCACTTTGAGAAGTCTTCAGTTCCTATTTGTTTTCATCAAACTGAAATAGAATTCAAACAGAAAATTGTATTAGACATAAGAATTGATATAAATTTTTAATTGATATGAATTCATAGGAATATTTGATAATATTTGAGAAGATTTTGGAAGAGATAAGAAGTGTTGAAAGGGTCAATGATGAATTTAAAATAAAATAAAATAATTATTTGAGGATATTTAGTTCAGTGAGAAAACATTTTAAAACTCCCTCACAGAAAAAATTTGGTTCTCATATAAATAGAAGATAGTGAATTGTAAATTATGAAACTTATACTATTCATGTGAGAATTTATGGAGAGATCATTGAATGTTTTTGAAGAGAGAAGAAGTTTCCAAATAGTGCATTATTGAGTAGGTATACTGAACAAAATAAGAAAATGAAAGAATAATGTCTAGAGTTATCGGATCGGGCTGATTAATCGGATGCAGTTTTCTAAGGAATGGTTGATGTGGATAAGAATTGTTTCTATGGTATTATTTAATTTCTTTTTTTACTGAGCAATTAGGCAGAGGAACCATACTAATACTTCATACATATTTTTCATAACAATTTCCAAAATGTTGGTTTTTACCTACTGATGGGTAGGAAAGTGAAGAAGTTTGTTTTGAAAAACTATTCAAGTATATGTTAATAAGGAAACAAAGTAAATTGTTTTGAAGAAAATTGTGATGTTTTTATTAATTTTTACACAAACATTTTTTATATCTTTCATTCTATATGAAGAAAATTCAGTGTTGTTTTGATCATAGTGATATAAAATTATAAGGGTATAATCTACTTGTTGTATCCACACAAAAAGGGATATTTTCTAGTAGATTGTGTGGAATTTGATTGTTTCCAAATGATGATAATAACATAGATACTTGTATTGAGTATTGATTCTTATAAATACATTTATTATGGTTTATTTCTAATTTTTTTGAATTAAAAAAATTGATGAATCTTTTACCGGAGGTGACGGTTGTTTCCATTGAAATGAATATTTAAAAAAATATCATTGATTGACCCCCTCCCCCTCTCACTGATATATCCATTCTGGTGGGGCCTGTACAATTTTTTTTCATCTTGTTGTAAGAAAGACATGACCACAGCTGTGGTGGAGGCCATGGTCTTATTAGATGTTCCCTATGTGAAACGACCAAGTATAAAATGGGTATGGCTAAGGGGGACAATATTGGGAGTTATTCTATCCACCATAGCTAGCACGACCAACACCATGTTATGGTCATGGGTGTTGTGGTCCCAAAAATACTATATTATTAAACAATGATATATTTAGTCCCCATGGTTGGTATTTTGGGTTAATCCACTATGTCATAGTGGGAATTACAAGGGTGATGTGATTGATGTTTCCATTTTTGAAACTTTCCAATGGCCCCTAACCATTCATGGGTGGTTACTCTATCTCTGTGCAACCTTAATACAAAATATATAATCAACTATTGAATCATTTTAATTATACTAAATAGAATTACCTTAGCAAGTTGACGTGGATTCTATATTGAAGGTGTTTTGGGAAGCGGTTTGAGTGGTTTCTATATAAAAATAGTTTAGGGAGACCCCATATCTTCTAAGAATGATATTTGATGGTTTTAGTTTAGGTGGATAATATCTCTTCATTCCCTATCACTAATCCTAATGTTATTTAAATCTTCCTTGTTCTTAAGGTATGTATCTTAAGTAATTTGGAAAAAAATTAAAATGGCATGGTGTGTAAGTGATTCAACCTCTATAGAAATTGATTTTGAAAAAGAAGTGTTGATTTCATAAATATTATTTGTATTTGAAATAAATGATTTGAAGATTGAAATGAAATATGATTCTTGGGAAATGATATAATGAAATTTTTATGGATTTCAAATGAAATTAATTTTTCAAGGTGTGATATTTCATGAAAACCATTTTATCATGGATCTATAATGCAATTCCCCTTTTAAAAACATTATTTTGGGATTCTTGAATAATTATTGGTGGATCCTATTTTAAATAAACAATTTTACCCCATTTATTTTCTTTCAATTACAGGAGTTTCTGGGTTATTATGTGGGTATTCTAGGACAACCACACTAGGAATGTATTATCACAACATATAAATATATTTATGAAGTAAAAACTAATAAAAAAATTATTAGGGAAGGTATTTCTATCATTAGGTTGAAATATCATTACCCCTATGCCTATGATCTTAGAATTTGTGCACTCCTACATTCAAAAACCCTTGATATGTTTTAGGATAATTAATCCTTAATTTAAAAAACAATGGGGCTTATAACCATGGTATTATGATTTGGAATGAATTATATATGAAAATATTTATTCATGCATGTTAAATGAAATATTTTATCAAGCCAATTTTCATAGAAATTATTATTTATAGTTTCATTATAAATTCAATTGTAATGATTTTAAAAGATTGTTTTGTTATGAATTATAAAAAGATTAATAATCCATGGTTTATTTAAAATTTAATATATTAGGTTTAGTTGTTATGGAATTATTATAAAATATCATGGTGGGTTCCTATTATCAATGTGTTGTTCACACACTAATTTTGTCACTAGTTGTTTGTAGATATACTTTTTCCAAGTCTAGGAAAGTATAAGGAACCACATAGAGGTCGTGGGTGATCATGATAGTGGGACTATGGGACATGGAGTTACCAGGTGGTGACTTCATCTTTAAATATCTAATGTTTTGGATTATTGATCTATTTTAGTGTTTTTAACTTATCGAACTTATGCTTCATTTACATTATAACTGTTTGGGAATACATAATGGTGATGGTTTCAAAACATATTCATTAATATTATTTGGTTGTTTTAACGATGAAATAATTTAATATTTTTTATTCTTACACACTAGTCACCAGTATGAGTGATCCAAAATGATATTTGAGTCATGTTAGTTATGAATAGGGTTCCGTTTTTTGTGGGTTTTAGGCTACAAGTAATGAAATTATAAAATAACCATGTAATTGAAAATTAGAATACATATAAGTTAGTATGTTTAAGAGAAAAGTATAAATTATCGACACTATCAAACCATTCATTTTATAAAGGATGGAACAATTTAACACATTATTGGATTCATGGTATGTCCAACATGTGCATCTGACACTGCACTAATTTAAAATAAGCCACAAATATTGTATTTTATAATATTTTTACTAAAATTCCATATATATATCACTTAAAATTACAAGTAATATACTAGGGTGATTTTATAGTGACCCAAGACTTTTACACATATTATTACATGATTCTTAAACATAAATATCCAAAAATTACAACACAATGATTGAAAAGGTAGAGTTTATTTGAAATACTAGGTTCATAATACATCAAACGAAAATAAAACATGGAACCCTTAATTAATTATATAAAGTGAGATCCTAAAACTACATTGGATAACCTAGATAATACATATAGAATGGGTTGAGATAAAAATCCAGGTTAGGGAATAAACATGATAAAGAAGAATAACATGTGAGTCAAAGGTATAAGGTGATATCATAAAAGTGTAGGTACATGAGTAATCAAGATGAAGAAAAAAATAAATAGCATGAAATAATAAGTTAAATAAAATTTGGGATAGTGGAAATATCATAAAATATTATATTACATGAGTCAACGCTGTCTTCTAAGAAAACATCACATGGTTGACAAAGTCCCATAATGGATTAGGTACACTCGCTAATCCTATACAAGAACTCTTATTAGACTAACACTTTTCCCAATTCATTTGAGGGATATATAATTATGAACCCAACCATCATGTTCATTTCATGTACAAGAAAATTAATTCCAAATAAGTATATCAATAATTAGTTATAAACATAATAATTAACCATAAAAAGAACTGGGTTTCATAATCTTGTCATATAACATAATGAAAGGTGATTCCTTAAAGATATAATTTGAGATACAGTAATAAGGAATATATTACCCCATCAATGGAAGTGATAATAATATTTTTATACATGTGATAAATATATATATATATATATATTATTTTGAATCATTCCATAACATTAAGGGGTTATAGAATGCGAGATAGAGCGAGAATGATCATAACCTTGAAAAATTGTTGGGTTAGAGTGATTCATTACCTTATTACCAATTTTTCACATGAATTATTTATCTATATTAATGAAAAACATAATTTAATTTCTTAATAACACTTTCAATAATATTATTTATTTTATTTTATTCATTACCGTGTCCTGTTAAATTACACAACCAATTAATTTCACGTCGGATGTTTTAATAATAAATGGCTCATATGTCCAAAATCACTTTGGTTAGTTGACTAAGGTTAAAGAAATAATTAATTAATCATATAAATAATGTTAAAAATTAAATATATATTATTTTTAAATAAATTATACCTTTAAAACCAAGCATAAAATATGGTTATGAAAAATAAACTATGTTACATTCATTGAAACGGTATGTCATACACCTGTGTGAGTAAGATTTTCTTTTATTGAAGATCATGATGGAAATAAGTTATTTTTTATTTTTTATTTATATTATTATAATTATATATTAGATATAATATTTTTTAATTAAATAACCTTACACATACCAGGGATGTTATGTAATTAAAAAAATGAATCACGTCGCTTTGTGAGTCAGTAGTCCACATTACACAAGAATGACGTTATTATTTATTCAATAAATGAAAAGGTAAGAAAGTATATGATATATTTATTGTACAGAATTTTAAATGTTTACTTTATAAAATTTATTAAAATCAAATTAATCCTTATTACATTCCATGTAAATTGTAAGTAAAAATGAATCACAATGCATCGTGAGACTATAGTCTGCTACACACATGAGAAACGTTATAGTGTTCTCTATGAAATTGAATGTAATAATGTTTATATGTTAATATAATCTCATAGGTATAATTAAATCAAAAAAATAATACATAAACATTATATACATTATTATATCCAACTGTGAGAAGCGGTAATGGAAAATTAATTACATCGGTTTGTGAGGTAGTTGTCTATCATACGCATGATCAATAGTTTCTTTTCCCATTTGAGGATGGTGGATATGGTTGAATGTAATTATCTTAAAATAAAAAGATTTCAGTATATCTATAATATTGAGTCTATTATATAAATATATATTAATAAAATTTGACTTAGGTGTGGGAATAATTAAAATAAAATGATCAGTTAAAGATGTTACCTCTTATTCAAACAACTTTTTGTTTGCATTAAAATCCCTCCTAGGTTTTATTTTTGACCAAAAAAGGATTATTGGGAGACTTTAGGGAATTATGGAAGTTATTTGGGAAGTTTTAGACTACAAAATATGGTTTTAGAGTTTTTAATCAATAGGAGAGGGTGTGGGATTTTATAAGTGGGGGAGAGGAAAACCATGCTTTTTTTGAAAAGAAAGATTTTCTTCCACACTTTTCCCATACCATATGGCTCCAATGTGAACCCTATTCAAACAATATAATATATAAGGTCTATATAATACTATAAAATAATAATTATATATGTTTTTGTTCATTTTTACCACTTATATTTTTTTTAACCTCCAGTAAACCCACTTTTACCTTAACCGTGGTGAATAATTTATTCTGCATTCACTGTTCATTATGCATAAAAATTAAGTTGAACATATTAGATAATATAAATAATTATTATTCCATGTTTTTTATAAATTTTTATAAATTCAACTCACATAATTGGTAGAATTTAATTTAAAATTAAACTCATCGATTTGTCGAAAAAATGGTTTTCCAAAAGAAAAACATTCAAAAGATACTCCAGTTTTTTTATCAAAAGTCAATATGAATTTGATTATAATGAACTAATTTAGACTAATTAAAATACAAATAAACCAATATTACTATTAAAACCTAAATGATATATTACAGGGATTGTAAATACTGTAAATAAAAAATCAGTTTTTAATAACAATAATTAATTTTCACTATTCATTGAAAACTGAAACTTTTTAGAAAAAATAAAATAAAATAACACAATGATATGTTTTATATTATGATATCATAATTTCATTTCATTTCTTAAAATAAACTTCAAAAAATTAGTGAAGAATAATTTTAATTTTTGTTTTCAATATTTGACTAAACTGTCTTTTAGAATAATACAGTTTTAGAGAAACCATTTATTATTCTTTCAAATTGTAGTTATTTTATTTAAATTGAGAAATTAAACATATAATTTAATTTATAAATGTGTGAAACATATATTTTTATAATTTATTTTTTCTTATTCATACTTAATATCTTAATGGCCATGTTATAATGACCATGTTTAATTAATTATAATTTAAAAGAGTATCGTGTTTTATTTAAAATCGGCGTTCTGTGCATCACAATACATCGATGAGAATAAATTTATATAAAATAAAATATATCTTAAATTATCATGGTGTTACATTAATCAACATTAAATGAGTTTTCCCATGAATTTTGAAATTACATACTAAGTTTAAAACATGAAAGGGTACTTCTGGTTTATCACCTCTTCCAGTTCCCATAATTATACCTCAAACCTGTAGTTTCACAAAAACACTTTGTCTAGGTGAGTTGTCTTGTTTTGTAGTATTTTTTCTCTAAAATATGAGATATTCACGATATTATCCTCATATTAAAGATCATTCCCCAATGGTACCCCCACAATTTTAAATACATGTGAGGGGTCTGGTATGTACTTCCTCAAGAAGGATCTATAGAACAAATCGAGCGGTTGATATAGGTTAGGTGGGAGCTATATATAGTAGGCCATGGAAATAATGAAATCAAGGATCTAAAAGGGGCTGATGTATCTAGGATTATGATTTCCCTTCTTCCTAAAGCTCCCAAAATTTATCCATTGTGAAATTAGAAGGAACACCATATATCCAACATAAAACTCTATGTTTCATAAATGGTTGTTTGTATGGATTTTTGTTGTCTTTTTGTGGATTTCATATGATTGTTAATGGTTTTGACCTTCTCTATCATTTCTTATGAATTATTAGGTCCCATCAGCTTCCCCTCTCCAACATCATCTGAGTAAGTCGAAGTATAACACAACTTACCATTAAAAGTATCATATGGTTGAATTTGGATGATAAAATGAATCATTTTTTATGAGAACAATAATATGGGAAGGTGTTGATCCAAACATCATTAGAAACCCCTATAACGAGACCTCAATATATCCTATAAATTTTTGATGGTTCTATTAGACTACCCATTTGTTTGAGGGTGATAAGTTGTTCTGAAAATTAATTCTGTATCTAACACTTGATGAATGCTTCTCCATAACCATAAGGTAGTCCATAAATATTGATCATATACAATAGAGAGTATCAATCCATGAAATATAAACACTTATTTTATTTATATAATAGCAATTTGGTCAATATTAAAATATTCCTTGATAGAAATAAACTGTGGTGACCCTTTATGGGTATCAACTACAACCCATATAGCATCCTTTCCTTTAGTTGTCTTGGGGAGTCCTATAAAGAAATCCATGGTATACGAAATAGTTTCATAATACACTTATACTTTCATTATTCATACTTGACTTGTTATCATACCAATCATTGAGAAACAAATTACTCAATCTACATATTCATGTTATCCCACTAATTTTTTTCTTTGTATCTACATACATCTTACTTCTTTTCAGATGAATAGAGAAGGATGAGATATTTATATCATCTAGAATATCTAACTTTAGATTTGGTTTTCATCGGCCCCAAATATGGGTTCCAAACCATAAAAACCCATTTTATGTAAAGTTGAACTTCAAAATATTTGTTACCTTTTTCTATTCTACCACATCCCCTTTATGGGACTCCTTTATCCTCTCAATATTGGATGGATGAGAAGTTATTTGATCAATTTAGGATGAATATCATGTTACTATTCCTATTTCCATTATTTGAAAGTATAATAATATTGGAACCTTTTCAATTATTATCATTAATAAAATTATTGAATCCCTTAACCATAGATAATATCACACATTTTCCCCTCCCATGATGGTAATAGATTGAGAAGTCGTAGTCCTAATTTGAATATAAACATCCTCACTAGTGGATGTTATGTTTCTTATAAATGATTATATATTTCTGTCTCTTGTGATATATATGTATTTCAAACTATTACCCCATTGATATAATGTCTTCGTATCATTAACACAAAGATTAGTATTTACAATTCCATATCTTTTATTGGATAGTTATACTCAGGGAATTTCAACTACCTTGATGAAAATTATATCACATTATCATTTTGCATTAGTACAAAACCCAAACCCTTATTTGGATAATCATTGTATGACACAAAATGTTCCCTACATTATGGAAGCATCAGTACTAGTGCAGTGATAAGCATCCTTTTCAAGTCCAAAAATGTCTGTTCACATTCACTATTCAATAAAATATTTACTCCTATTCATATTAGCTTGGTTAGTTGTTTTGATAATTGAAAAAAATTACAAATAATTGGTAATACCTAGCTATTATAAGCATTCTATAGATCTCTATTACAAAGGATAGTCTAGGTTAGGCATAAGTTTCCTTTTTCATAGAAAGTTCCACATATATCACTTTTCTGGTGATAAAATTCCCCAAATATTATACTTCCTTCATACAAATAAATCATTTATTGTATATTATATATAAATTCTCCTTTATAAATTCATTTAGAATATTATTCAAATGCTCTGTATACTCCTCCTTACACATTATATATATGAGAATATCATCTATAAAGACAGTCACAAATTTTTCATGTTAATCCCTAAAGACTATATTCATCATGTTAATAAATATTTACGGAGAATTATTCATTTTGAAAGGAATTGTTATGAACTCATATTGACTATAACTTTTTTGAAAGGCTGTTTTGGGAATATATTTATTCTTCACCCTTAATTGTTGACATTCTAAACAGAGGTCTAATATAAAGAAATATTGACCCCATAGAGTTGTTCAAACATGTATTATATCTATGGAAGGGGATACTTTTTCATTATATTTATTTTTTGGGATCATGATAATCAATGTAGAGGTATATTGAGCCAAAATTAATCTTTACGAAGAGGATTGGTGAACCCCATGGTAATGCACTTGCGAATATAACTCCTCTATCCAGATTCTCCTATTGTTTCTTCTTCATCTCCTCAAGTTTAACAATGACCATTATATATCAAGTCATATATATTTTTAATTTTTTTAATATTATTGATTTAAATTTAATCCTATGGGCTCAGAGGAAGACTAAGAAACTCATAAGGAAACCCATCTAGAAACTCATCAGTATAATCCCTCATAATGGGCATGTATTCAAGAATGATCTTTTCCTTAATATCAATCATTGATAAAGATAAACTTTCTTAGAAGGAAGAATTATTGATGATTCCAATGATGATAAAAAAGTATATTCATCCTCCTATTTGAACATGTATAAAATTGTTGGGTGATTCATGATTCAATGGGTGACCTACTTATCTCAACATTTCATGTAGGATATATAAAAGTTAATCCAATCCACACACAAAATTGTATCAAATTCATATAAAGGAAGTATCACAGGGTTTGTGGTAATGTTCAACCCAAAACAATGGACAAGTGATGAGTTATATTCCTAGGATACAATAATTTACCCCTTCTCTTTTTTTACTAATAAATCAAATTCCATATCCTGAGGTGGTTATTAAATAGTTATACTAAACATGAGCGATATAAAATAATGTTTAGAACTAGAATCAAAAATTGAATTAACTATTATTGATTGAATAACTGGGGTACCATCCACCACATCCTTATCAGGATCCACCTCCATATTTTTGGTGGTACAAGCTCACCTTTGATCACTAGTCCTTGAGGTTTGTTTCTGTCATTTTTCTTTAGAAACCCTTGGATTGTTCATTATTTTTTCTAGTGTCATTTTTCGTTTCATTTGTAACATTATACAATAGGTCGATGCGTTGTTGGAACATTCAATTATTCAAACATAATGGTGAGTTTCTCCCATATATAATCACTAGCTAGGATAGCTTACTTCCTGTAACTAAATTACATCATGGTCCCCCTTAAATTATTTTCTAGATTCTTATTCCAACACATTAAACAATGGGGATGTTGGACATTTTTCCACTGTTATATATCTCCATCATACCACCAAATTTAAACATGATTTTCTTCTTCTTATCCCCATGAAAAAAAGATATATTTTTTTTTACTATATTGACATTGAGGGAACCTCATATAATTTCATCATATATGTCGATGTCATGAATTGAAAAACATTTCATAGATGTAGAGTTATCCCACAAAAGAAGCTATCAACATAACATTATGGGGAGATGAAAAGGGAGAGATGGATTATTCAAGTCTTGTGATGTTTTCTTAATAATCCCCAATGAATTCATCTTCATTTTTCTTAATGTGAAGAAAATAACTCTCCATAATAAGTCATAGTGTTCAAGGAAAATATTTATCTAAAACATTTTCGAGAATTCCTTGTACTCCATCTCATTGATACCATCCTCAGGCTTTTTTATCAATGTTCACAATTGAATGCTTCTCCCTCCACACGATAACAAGCAAGCACAACCATTTATTTCTCATAAAATTGAATGATATAAAATATATATTAAATGTAACTAATCCATTTTTTATAATTAAATTATCAAAATATCCACTGAATGATGGAATTATTTTTATTATAAATGTTTCAAATGTAACTTACTATTTTTTGGGGGATTTGGGAATTCTTAAGGATTGATTTTTTTTTTCAAAACATATGTTATATAGTAATGTATTGTTATTAATTTCCATAATTTTACTTCTATCGAGTTTGGAATATTATTTGGGAATTCATAACATGGTCCCTAACAGTGGTTGTTGACTCAGTTTCTCCTATTTCCATCTATTTGACTAAAATAAATGGAAAATTGGGGATGATTATTTTAAAACTATTGAGCACATTAATTAGAAATAAAAATACAAAATGAATAACTAATAATTTACTTATATTCCTTGAATTATGAGTTTATAGGATACAACCTATGTGATGATCTATTTCCAAATATAAAATATTATTGGAATTTTATTCCATTTATAATGGTTTATATAGAGTTTTTTAATATACATAGTATATACCTAGGGAGTTTCAAACCATGTGCACAGTAAGACCCATTGTCTTATACCACATAATTCTTATGTTAGGCTCCTTTTGACTTTTTGGAGTTATTATCACAAGGTACATCTTTTCCAAAAGCATGTATACTAGTAGTTTCTATATTGGGATTTAATTTCATAGAAATTTCTATCCATATACTTCACAATATTTCTAGGATATTTTCCAATATTTAGTCTTATCCTCAAACTTTTCTTTGTAATAATCTATTGGGTTTCAATAAAGTTTTCACATCCTATTCTCCGAAGGATAACTAAAAATTTCCTCTAATATTAACAATAATGGACCAATGGGTTTTTAAATATTATTAAATGATTCTTAAACATAAATATCCCTAAATTAAAACACATGGATACTGAAGGCCTAGTGTCTTTGGAAGACTGGGTTCATAATACATAAAGTGAAACTAAAAAATGGAATTCATAATTTATTCCCTAGTAAGATCTTAAAATACATTTGAACTCATAAAACTCCATGGGATAACATGGTAAATACATAAAATAAGGGTGATCTTAAAATCCAACAAATGGAGTAAACATGATAAGGAATCATAAAATGTCAGTCAAAGGTTTAACATGATATCATAAAAAATAAAGTATATGACTAGTCATGTGGAAGAATAAAATAAAGATCACGGAATCATAAAACCATGGAAATATTGGAATGTGGAAAATGTATAACACATGGAATAAATATAAGTCAAGGACAGTTTCCAAGAAAAAATCAAATGGTGGATAAAGCCCTATAATGAATTAGGTTCATTCACTAATCCCATATTTGATGTCTCATGAGAATAAAACATTACCCAATTCATTTGAGGGATATATAATTTCTGGCACAACCATAAAATTCCTTTCATATACTTGTATATAATTTTCACATAATGATATCAATCATAATGCATAAATATAATAATTACCCTGGGAAAGAAATGTGTTTCATAATCATGTCTCATAACATAATCAAAAGAGATTCCTTAAAGAAGGAATATGAGATATGGTCATAAGGCATGTGTTACCACATAAAAGGAAGAGATGATAATATAGTTAAACATGTGAGAGATTTATATACATAAATTATAAAACATCCATTACATGAAATAAAATTAAATTGAGTTACATAGACAATGATCATAACCTAAAGAAAATGGTTGGTCAGAAATATCCCTTACCTTAGGCATGATTATTCATGTTTATTCATTATCTCCCGAAATAATAAACAAAAGTTAATTATTTATTTTCTTAAGAAAATTTTATCAAGATTATTCTTCCTTTTATTTAATTCATTACCATGTCATACTAATTTATATAACCAATTAATTTCACATCGGGCATTTTAACGATAAACAAATCATATCTCCCTAATCATATTTTTTAGTTTAGTAAGGTGAAATATATTATTAATTAATATTATCAATAATTGTAATCATGAAATAATAATAATTTTTATAAAAAAAATTATGGTTTTTAACCGATCCATGGAATAAGATTATGAAAAATGAACTATGTTGCAATTATGGAGATGGTAGGTCATATGTATGCATAAGCGAAATTTCCATTTTTTAAAGATCATTTTAGACATAAGGTAAGTGTAATATAATATATATAGGATTATAATTATATCATATATATAATATTATTTTTTTAAATACCCTTACAAATACCATCCATGTAATTAGGTAATAAAAACGAATCACATCTCTTCATAAGGCCGTCGTCTGTCGTACCCATGGAAGATTTTACCATTTAGTCAAGTAATGGTGAGGTAAGAAATTATATGACATATATATCTTCTATAATGTTTAAAATTTCATTAATATCATATTTAAACATAAATTTAATCCTTATTAAATTCTTGGTAAATCATAAGTGAAAAATGAGTGACATTTCTTTGTAAGGTGGTGGTCCATTGTATACATGAGTGACATTATAAAATTTTCTAAGGAATGGATTGTAAGATGGTAGATATGATATTATAATTAAATAATTGTAATTATATTATAAATTTAATATATAAATATATTATAAATCATTATATCCATCAATGAAATGCGTTTATAGAAAAATAATTAGGTCAGTTTGTGAGGTGGTAGTCTGTTGTACACATGATCAAAAGTTTCATTCCCCGTTTGAGGGAGGGGGATATTGTTGAAGGTTGGGACCATAACATACAAAAATATAAGTAAATTTAAGAAAATAAGGATATTATATCATTATGGTGTAATAATATTTACATTATGTGGATGAAGAAATAAAATAAGATGCTTGGTTAAGAACATTACCACTTCTTCAGAAAACTTATTTGACTTTCACCAAAATCCTTACTATGATGAAATTTTGACCAAAAAAGTTTTCTAAGTTGAGATTATAGAATAAGGAATTTTATTTTATTAGGTAATTTCTACATAAATGGGTCTTGGTTGTTTATAATAGAGAGGATATTGGGAGGAATTTTATATGTTGGGGAGATGACACAATTGGAATTTTTGAAATGAAAGATTTCCATCCACGTTTTTTCACATTAAAAATGGTAAATATGGAAAATTTTAGAACCATAAAATATATAAGGTATAAATATTACCAGAAAATATTAATTATACATGTTTTGGTCCATTTTAAGCGTTATCTATTTATTTTAACTCTTGTTAAACCTTTTTTTTAACTTAACCGATGTAAACAATTTGTACTACTTTTTCTATTAATTATTGTCACTATTTAAGTTGAAATTATTAGATAATATAAATTATTATGGTTAAAAATAATTAATAGATTTTTATAAAATCAAATCACATAATTATTAAAATATAATTTAATGCCAAACCCACTGTTGTGATGAATAGATGATTTTCAAAAAGAAAAACATTCAAAAGTTGAAGGAACATTCATATCAAAATTAAATAATAAATTGATTAAAATGAAAAAATTTAATTAATTAAAATTTAATTTCAGTAATTTTACTTTTAAAATGACATTATAAAAAAAATTGGCCTGAAAATTATTTAATCAAAAAAGCATTTTTTTTTATAAAATTAGTATCTTTCACAATTCATCAAAAAATGAAACATTTTAGAAAACTACTAAAAATTCACCCTAATAGGAAATTTATATGTTAATTTAAAAAATCAAGTTAATTTTTTGAAATAAATTTTATAAATTTAGTAAAAATTAGTTTTAAATTATTTATTAAAATCGAAACTAATGCAAATTTTAGAAAAATACACTTTTTCCTAAAAAATATTCTTTTTAAAATCAAATAGTTCTTATTTTAATTATATTTAGTAGGAAATACATGAATTTATTTTATAAATTTTTAAAAAATATAATTTCAATAATTTAGTTATTCCTATTCATATATGACAACTTAATATCTTGGTTATAATGGTCACATTTAAATAATAATATTTTAATAGAGATTTACATTTATTTTAAACCCCTTATTGCCAACATCGAAAGATATATATTAGTTTGAATTTATTTAAAGTAAAATATATTATAAATTTTTAGGATGTTATAGATTTCTGTTAATTTTTATTGAAACTTTCCTGCCAGATTTCCTTCACCAATGATTATTAAACAATTCGGTTCTCAGTTGATATAATTTATCCTAAAAATATATTATGTATATATACATTTATCCATTTCTCTAAAAAATACAATATAAAGTTTGTTTTATTGGATACAGTATTTTTTAAAAAATAATATAAAATTTTTCTCTCTTGATTTCAATAAATGATAGAGGAATTTTTATCCTTCTCTTGGAAGGTTGATTTTAATCTTTTCAAACATTGAGTTATGTGACTTAATCTATATGATTTTTTTGCAAAAAATTTATTTATTTATGTTAGAAAAAGTGTTTTTGAGTTTTTTATGTTTTTTTTGAGTTTATAAATATCTTCTAAAGGACTCAATAAATCAATCAATATTAGTGTCTACATGCATTTAGAAGATTAAAAGAAGCTGGACAGGTTATTCTCGGTCAATCAAAATCTCCTCATAACACTCACTAGATTGTACATTAACAACTATTATACAAGAATGAACCTTATTTAATTGCTCTAACATATTTCTTATTTAGTAACATTATGTTTTTCTTTTTAGTTGATTTTTTAATTATTTATAATTAAGAATTCATTCCAAAAAAAGCATATTACATCAGGATGGTTTAAAACCAATAAAAATCTATTTAATTCTATTTTGAGAAAAATGTTTTTTAAATATTAGATGAAATTAAATTATTATTGTTACATAGTGATTTTTATTACACCACAATTATGTAACATGAATTCGTTTTTAGGTTTTATTTAATTTTAGAAATTTTTTATTATAAATAAGATTAAATATTTTTTTGTGGATATTGGGATTTTTTAGGAACTACACTGTGATGTTTGGTTGTATACGACAATTCCATTAATTTATTAGATTGTCGTAATTTCAAATTTAATATCTAATTAACTATAATTTAATATTAATGAGATGATATTTTGAGTTAATTTAAAAAATTAATTAGAATAATTTTCCAATGATTTTCATGAATGATTTAATATATTAATAATGGAATAAATATATATATATATATAGTGCTTAAATAAATATATTATAATATAGAGAAGTTGATTTTATAGGTATTGTGATATATCTAGTTATATTTGAGGAGCATTTTTGTAGGAAAAAATTGGACATCATCACGTCAATGGAGACAATGAATACTTCATTACCATTAAATGTCTATTTTTTTAACTTTTTTATATATATTATAGTGGTTTTCTTGAGAGCATACTGAGTTCTTCATAAGTGAGGAAGAAGTGAGTTATCATAATTATGGTAGGTTCTAATCCAAGAGATACAATTAGTCCAGTTAGATTATGTACACAAGTACTATTAAGTCATTGATTATTGTGTACCGACAAATTCTCATGTCCATGCCCTAGAAATATTGGCACATACTGGTGAACCAAACAATACCGCTTTATTTTTTTTAAGGTTGATCATATTCATACTTAGTTTGGCTGAAAATGTACTATTTTAATGGGATGTTTTAAATTTATTAACATCGATTCACATGCCCACACATTGGATATTCATCGCTATATGATACTAATAAGTGAAATAAATTTAGAATGGTTATCATGATGGGTTTTTCTCTTATTATTATATTTTTTAGTTGTAGACCATCACAGAAGAATTATGGTATTTGATTAATAAATTTATATCCATGTATGAATTAAATGATGATCTATTTTTAATCATTTGGTATATATGTGAACATAGTTGTATTGCATTGATTCGTTTTCTAAAATGGAGTTTTTTTTCAATAAAAAATAGATCATAAGGAGTTGGAAGTCATTTAAAAAACAATAAATTCCATAAGAGTGTTATCTAGTTAAATTCAAATGAAGGCAATTTCCTGTAAATGACCAGACACCATGTAGGAAAATTAATAAATATCTATGAAGTAATATAAAAGGTATGAAAAAAATTAAATGGTATATTGAATAAAATTTATTAATTTTGGAATGCAGTGAACTAAATATTAATTAAAAATCATTTATATTTTTTAATAGTATTTATTGAGGTTATTGTTTGTTTAGTTAATTTATTACCACTGTAGTTATTCAATAAATATATAATATATTATGTATATTTTCATTAGACACAAACATGACAATATTTTATATCTTTAAAATAGAGTCATGAATGTATGCTTTTATACTTTGGTTACGTCCAAAACAATGTCATTTTCTGTGGAGACCTATATTTTTATAAGCTTAGATTCAAACTCCAGGTCTAATATTTTTAGAGTGTTTATATAAATCATAGTCTAACCAATAATTTTAAATAAAAATATAAAATTTTACTTATTCTCAAGGGTTATCCCTTAAAAAAATGTTAACAGGAAGATATTTAAATCATCATTCATGCATTATAGAACTGTTATGCATGGTTTCACTGATGAACACTTTAAAAAACCATGTATTTGGAGGCGGTTTATTAGAGGTGATTTAATAAGCAGCTGCTAATATTTCTTCTAAAAAAATTCTAAAGTGTATTATTATAAACCATTGCTAAATAATTACATTTTTTTAACATTTGACTATCCCCCTCCCCCAACACAACCGACCCCTGACCCGACTACTCCCTTGAATCCCTACTCCCTCACATCATTGATCTCCATAGACCGCTAATGTTCTGGCCTCGTCCCCATAATCATAGCCAATCACCGCCCCTCACCTCGCCTCTCCATTCATTACTGACCCTGTTCTCCCCTCGGCTTGTAGTATGATGAGAAAATCTTTGTGAGAAAGATTTAATTTTTTGAAATTGTTATATTGATGGTTTATGTTTTGAGATTCATAATTTTACTAGATTCCCATCATATAATTGGGTATTCATATGTTAAATGAGAATATGTGAAACTATATCTTATTTTAAGTAATGGAAAGTGCCTTAGGTTTTGTTCATTCATTATCAAGGGCGTTGTTGCTCAACAAGGCCTTGAGGGTATATTGGTGTTTTAGTATTTCTAGATTATATTTTGTCAGGAGTGATCCACAAGGTAGGTTATAGGTTTTCCCATTAGAATCATGTTTTATTTCCCATAACTCTTCATTTATTATTACATTAGAAAACCTTGAAATTCCAATATCTTATGATTAGATACATATTTTTACATGTACTGTTCATTTTTTATTTTCAAATTATTTGTATTTATTTTAAAAATAATAGACATTTTTTTTTTCAAGTATGAGATAAATATATTTTATAGTTCTATTTAAAACTATCATTATCTTTTTTTGGTAAAATAATTTTTGTAGTTTAATGGTTTTATCATACTAGGCGACTGGTCACTCCGTATATACACCAACCAGTAGTATGCATACATTATTTTATCCCATAAATGTAAAGGTATATTTGGTAATTCCTTGGGTTGTATAAGGTTGGTGGTTTCATAAAATTAGATAAATTTTTTGAGTTTTTATATTAGGTTTTTTTTGTTCCATATTACACACGTTCCCTACATTTCTCCTAAAATAGATAATCCCAAAATTAATTATTGGAATTAAATTATAGGCATGATATGAGAACTTGACATCTGGTTGGAAGTTGATTAACTCAACCAAACCTCTTCATGGGTCAGTCTAACTACATTCCTTAATGAATTATGTTCCCTTTGTGACCTAAGCACCACCAAATCATTTTAGTATTCGATTTAGCTAGTGAACATTGATAAAGTGAGTTAATAAAATGATATAGTGGAACAAATTATACACTATGTACCTACATATTATTTATAAACAATTTGGATTAAATGTTTAAATTAATTGAATAATGGATTGAGATTTATATTTGATCCTCAAATGTAGTTTGGAAGGGATTTTATTACATCATTAAAAAAAATATAAATTACATGAAATTACTTATTTTAATTATTACTTTAAGTAAATGACATTCATTAACATTGACATGGAATATAATGACATGATTTTATTTTTTTCTAATTGTAATTAATGGAAATGAAACTTTTTATTATTTATTTTGAGTCTCTATACATGATAGTCCCCTATTTTATTCATAATTAATGGTCATGATGTCCCATATTGTCAAAAATTAACTAATGAACATGATGTTACACATTTTTCTTTTTCAAATCAATGGGCATGGAATCCTCTTAAAACACAACACTATCACTATCACGTAGAGATACTAGAATTTATATTTATAATAAATATCATAGGAATATAATATATAGTTTTAAATTCATCATGAAATGTGGAAAATATGGTTTTAGTACATCCCCTTATATATGGAGTTTATTTATTTATTTATTTATATAAGAAAAACTTATTTAATATATTCATTATTTTATAAATTGTTTATTCGAATCCCTTTTCCTATTTAGTAATAGATATGTGTTTTAATTTTATTTAATAATATGTATGTACAATGTGATATATATGGATAATGGTTAAATCACATTATAGAGGAATACACCTCAGTATGCTAAGGGTTTGGAGGACATTCTAGATTTTACAATTTCCAACTTATCTGATGAAGGGAGAATTAGATTTCCATGTCCTAAATGTAAATTTACAATATGGTTTAATGGAGATGAAGTTTATGTACACATGATATTGAAATAATTCCCTCCTCAATATTTGTGTTTTATTTGGCATAGAGAATTGAACATTTCAGAAAGGTTGAGCACCGATGTAAAACCACAGAATGAGATCCCAACTATGTAGAAAATGGAAAATGAAATGAAAAACCTTATTAATAATGAATTAGGAATTTCAAGACACAAACATCAACATCAAAACATATCAAAACAACCACTTCAGGGTTCTACAAATAGAAATATGACTAGTGATGTTTTTGAGACTGTAAGTCAACTAGATCAAGATTATAACATATCATTGGATACTCCTATTTGTTATATGGAGAGTAATGTAAGAGGAAACATCACTTGAAAAAATGTGCTTCATGGTTTTTTTGATGATGTAAATCATGAGTTTTATAATGTATTTTTGAAATATTCAAAACAATCTTTTCTACTAATGTTGAACCATATAAATTGCCAATTTTGAATTACAAATATAGAGATGTCCATGATATTGGAATTTTTGTGTGATTAATTTCCTAAATATAACATCCCCATATATTTTTATGATATAAAAAAGTTTTTAAAATGATTGGAATTAATTATATAAAAATACAGGTGTGTTCAAATGATTGTATGCTTTGTTGACGAGAGGATTAAAGCAGACATGATTAAAAAAATGTTCTTCTTCTAAATGGAAGTCAATGGGTGATGTTGGAAGTCTAAATAAACATACTACCACAAATAAGAATAAAAGTAACACACCTATAAAGGTTTAACATTACTTTCCATTAAATCTGTGATTGAAAAGATTATTCAGGTCATTGAAAACCTCTGAACATATATAGTTGAATTCTGTAGATAACAAAAATGATGGGTTAATGTGACATCCACATGATTAAAAATTGATGAAGGCATTAGATTAACTACATCATGATTTCTCATATGATATTAGTAATGTTCAATAGTTATTGGATGCATATGGATTTAACCCATTTGGGACATTGAGTTACAATTATAGAATTTGGCCAGTTGTTTTGATCCCATACAATCTGCTTTCATGAATGTGTATGAAATAAATGTCATTTATCATTTGATGATTATTCCTAGATTGTTTTTGAAATGATTTTTATGTATATTTTCCACCTTTAATTGAACATTATATGAGTTATGGAGATAAGGTGTTGAGACATATGAAGCTTCTTCTGAAAAAATTTTCAAAATGCAAGAAGCTTTAATGTGGAACATTAGCGACTTCCCTAAACATGGTAATTTATCTGGTTGGAACACTTATATGTGTTTGGATTAAACACTTTGTAAATTTAATTTTGAGCCCAAACGGCTACCTCAAAGTAGAAAATGATGTTTCTTGATCGATCAAAGATTTCTTGATCCATCTCATAGAATTTTGCTGAACAAGTCAAAATTCAAAGGTTTCATTGATCGTAGACCACCTGCAAAGTTGTTAACTGGTTATGAAATATTGGAAAACAATGGAAATGTGGAAAGATAATTTGTGATGGTGCATTATTTGAATGATAGTGGGAAACGACTTCGAAGTGCATCATCATGTAAAATCAAAATGAAACAATGGAAGAAGAAAAATAATATTCTTTAATCTTCTGTATTGGTAATTAAATTTGTTATGGAATAATCTTGATCTGATGAATATTGAGAAGAAATTTTGTGATAATTTGATCTTCTCATTGCTTAATGATCATGTAAATTCTATGGATCATCTCGATTCTCAGAAATACTTACAAGAAATGAACATAAAGTGTGATCTATGGCCATATGATAATGAGAAGTATGTTCTAGAAATTTTTCCATGAAAATAGGGATAAAGATACAATCCTCCGAATTTTAAAACATGTGAATGTATCTAATGGGTATTGAAGTAATATCTCAAGGATTGTTGACTTATAGCATTGTGGGATACATGGATTGAAAAGTCATGATTTACATATTTTTTTATAGCAATTACTGCCATTGGAATTGTGTACATTATTACTTGAAAAGGTTACTATTATTGTACTCTAATTCTTCACATTCTTCAGAAAACTATGCAAAAAATTTCTACTACCATTTGAGATTGAAAACCATCTAGAGATATTTGTACTGACACTTTGTGAAATGGAGATGATCCTTTCTCTATCGTTTTTTAGTTTCATGATGCATTTAACCGTTCATCTGGTTGAGGAAGCTAAATTATGAGGGCCCGTACATTATAGATGGATGTATCCAATTGACAGGTATTTTATTTATATGTTTTTTATTTAAGTAAATAGTACTTGGAACTCAATTAAAGATATAATAATGTTTTTTATTTTATTTCATAGATATCGTGGGCATTTAAATTCATACGTGAGAAATATATCTTATCCAAAAGGCTCTATTTATGAAGGCTATTTGGAAGAGGAGTTTCTTAACTTTTGTTCTAGATTCTTAGATGATATTGAGACAAGATTTAATCGAGTTTAAAATTTTGATGACACATCAATTGAATTCCAAATACATGGTTAATCAAAAATAATTCCTTATATTGGATAATATGTTGGGATGACCTCAAATGTTACACTTATAGAAATGGAATTATAATTGGAACATAGATATGGTTTGATGAATAGTCAAATTGTATATCCAATTATTGAAGAGTTTTGATTACAAAAAAAAGATACGAATAAGAGGTCGAACAAGAAATGAAAATGATATAACCAATGTTGTTATTAAAGAGCTCGTAGAATGGTTTTCACAATGTGTAAGTTCATAAATATTCCAATAAATACATATATTAGTTTGACAAATATATTTTGTAAATCTAATAACTTATATTTCTTTTTAAGATCATGAATACTGATACTCCAGTATATTTGTTAGGATATTTGAATTTTGTTACTCGAGGTCCTATAAAACAAGCTAGAAAATTCGACACCGACAGTATGAATGCATTCATATTTCATATAGTCAATCCAGTAGAGGGTTTAAAAACAGAGAATGGTGGTATAATTACATTTATTGAAGTGGGATACTATGGAAATTTGACTAATATTATCGAATTAAACTAGCAGGATCATTTTTCAGTTGTTCAATTCAAATGCAATTGGGTCGATATTATCAAAGGTGTTAAAAGACATTCTTTCAAATTCACTACTATAAACATATCTCGCTTGATGGATGTTGTTGACCATGAACTACATGATTCATATATCTTATAATCATAAGAGAAATTGTTATATTATATGGAATATATTGTGGATGAAGGGTGGAGAGTGTCATCTCATGTAATACAAAAATATTTGTATGATATGGGTGATGAAATGGATGATTTGACCTCTGACATTGAATCTCATCTGCTAAAAGAAGTAGACATATTTTTCAATAATGATATTGAAAATATCATTCTTGTAAGGGTGGATTAATTAGATGAATTAATAGAGTAGGAAGCATATAAGAATTAAGGGGAAAATGATTAGTATATAAATTTAAAAATTCTTTTATCAACCACTTATGTCATTTTTACAGTCATTTATTATCATTGTTATGTATATTTTATTTTTTACTACTATGTAAATGTTATCATTTTTAATTTTTTTACTATATAAATTTTTGAAATATATGTTCTGAACATAATTTTATTTGAATAACTAACCGGAATGCCAAGGAGGAAGTGTCACATTGTTTTATCGATCACACCAACAAATGAAGATCCATCTATATCCATATCTACAGCATGTGAGACATCATCCAACATCCCCCCTTACACCATCTCTCACACCATGTGATCATTCCTTCAATATCTCAGGCGACACCTTCCTCTTCAAGAGCTTCAACAGTGAGATATCGGGATATACTTCTAGTTCATCAGAAGGATATTGGAGGGTGATAGTTATAGGTAAATTTTTTAATATGAATAAATTTATTTCACCTTTTTATACTAAATATTTGTTCATAAATGATGGATATAATTAAAGTATAGAGAAAAATATGAAAATTTCATATGTGTGGAATATGACCGGAGAGATGATAGTTGTCTTATTTGATTCCTATGGGGTCTCTATAGATGACAATGTATGAATACTTGTCTATATTTTGGGTCAAATAGCCACTAAGTGGGTTTTCCATCCTATAACATATGATGAGTGGATGCATATTCATTCAACATGAAAAAATGATGTTTTTTATTCATAAATAATGGTAATTTTAATTCATTATTGTGTAATTCAATGTCATTATGTTATTAAGTTATACTATTTTCAAAATGAATTTATGTGTACAGATGTTTTTCCACTATATGGTTGCTGATGTGATATCAAAAAAGTGGACATTAAAAAATATAGTCAAGAAATAGAATGTCTTTAAATGGAGATTGTGGGGTGATGTAAACGTTACTTCATTGAACTCCCAACAGATGTATGACAAGGTACCCAATGGGGTACCCGAAGAGCAATGAAAGGTTTTTATTGAGAGACATCGTGATGATAAGTAGATGGTATTTGAATATATATTATTATATTAATATCATTTTACATTTATACATGAATATTAAAGGGATATGACATTTCATAAATTACTATTAAATTAAATTTTATTTATTTTTGGATCTTTCTAGGAATAATGCATCAATCCGGTCTAAGCAAATCATCACTTACACTATGGGGTCAAATACTTTTTCTATAATCCAATCGACTATGGTAATATTTTCATTAGTTTAAATATTTATAATACAATATTATCTGTTTAATATATTATAATTGTTGATTTATCTTTGTTTAATGTAGTCATAGAGTTTAGGGAACACAACATCTCAAATACAATTGTGGTTGGATGTTCATAAAAAATATGATGGATGTTTTGTTAATGAGTATGCCAAATATGTGGGGGTATGAATTCATTTTTAATTATAATAACTTATTTTTATTTTTCACTATGTTAATATATATCTCTTTTATTCTAACTGATATTTGATTTATAGGTAAAGATTAAAGAACAATGTGATGCCAATCCCATGTAGTCCTACTTTGTCTCCCAAACTGACCGTTGGTTAAGTGCTTGGGAAGGAGCATCCTAGTCGAGTGCATGAGATATGTATGAGACCCATACCATCAATGATATTTGGAAGAACATCTAGGATTGATGATGCATCTACACTTAGTTGTAGTCACTCCCTATCTCAAGATGCTTAGAGAGATTTTTTTTCAATGCACAACAAAATTGATGATCAGGGGACTCCGATATTTACTTTGTAGAAATAATTGATTGATATATATTAGAATATGACCAGATGTATCCCAAGTGATATTTCATCAATGATCGGTGGTGGTGAGCAGGTAAATAAAAAAATCAAAATCATTTAGATTGAAAAAATTTATTGTTTTAATGATTAAATAGAATATA
Organism: Viscum album; assembly: GCA_963277665.1. NCBI lineage: Eukaryota > Viridiplantae > Streptophyta > Magnoliopsida > Santalales > Viscaceae > Viscum > Viscum album. The sequence goes on along the minus strand of OY728120.1, from coordinate 666,655,603 downwards.
TGAAACAATATTTAATTTTCAATATAATTCTCTTACAGGTGCTGGTATTGGGATGTAGATATGGATGTGGAGAGAGTGAGGAGCTTTATTCTTCATCGGAAAATTATTTGTGGTTTTGTTGATATGATGGAAAAATTTGGAAACAATTGGTTTTTTATTCTTAATTTATGTAAAAGTGTAGTCAATAATCATATTTTGTTTATATATCATGTGTGGTAGACCAGTCACCAAATATATTTTCATTTTAGTTATGTTAGGATGTGTATATTAGTATTTTAGAAGGTTGATTACTGAATATTATTAGATGGATAATATTAATCTATTATATGAATTCTGTAAAAGTTTTTTTTTTCAGGGTACTGGTACTGGGGATGCAGAACCAGAAGCAATTTTTTTTAAATATATATTTTGTGGAGTTTTAATTGCTGTTAAGTCAATAGCATATATTTAGAGGTGGTTTAAACCGCTGCTAATAAGTGGTAGCATATTTTTGTATACAGTTTAAATTTCCAATAAATTATACTATGATTGTATTTTAGCAGTATTTTTGGGGTTTTAGTGGCAGTTTTCATAGGGAAAATTTCAATTTTTTAGTGTTGGTACATATGGCCGTTAAAAAATTGAAATTTTTTCCCTAGAAACTGCTTCTAAAAACTCACAAAACTACCGTTTAAAAGGATTCTAAGACACTTATCAAAAAACGTCGCTATATTGAAGAAACAACCATATATTGGTTGTCGACACCCAATTTAGTGGTGATTTTATGAAACCACCGTAGAATCATATGCAAGAAGTTTAAACTACTTCTCTATAGTGATTTTCTTGTAGTGGACAATTTGGAATCAAAGATAAATTATTCATGCAATGAAAATTCAGCATTCTAGTAGCATATTTTGTTATTTAACATTTCCCCATTATTCATGTGTTAGATTCATAATTCTCAGATCATATTCCAAAATTAAATATTAATATAAATATATTAATGATTTAAAATTAATAATAAATTTATTATTTTCAAAATACTCAATTTTTTTAAAATGTTGGTTATTTTACAATGATTACACATGTTTATAAGGTATTTATTATTTATAAATAATTACTAGTCTCTTTCTTTAATTTAATGATTCAAATATATTTTTTCAATAAGGAATATTGATTATTAGTTTTGGAATATTTTTTTTTAATTTTTATAAACAAACCATCACGGTAAGTTTATTATTTGGTTCTTGATTATTCATGGTAACAAATATTATTAATATTTTGGATATTGATTTTTTAATATTTTATATGAAACTTATTTAATTAATTAAATTAAAAAATTATTCCTTAAAAACAAATTTTTCATCAACTTCCTACAGTTGGATTTCCTCCATTCATCATTTGATTGATTTTTATATAAATGTTATCATTGTTATTCTTTTAGAAACACGAATTAAAATTTAAATTTTAGTGTTTGGAACTCCTAAAAAGAACCATAATCCATTTTCATCACACTCATCACTTTTAATATGGGCCATTCATGGTAACACCACACAATAATGAAGGGTGGATGGAAGTAGTTCTAATTTGATTAAAAAGTGTAAAAATTATTAGGTTTTTTACAGTTTATGAATTATTTGAGGATTTAATGTGAAGTGACAACTAAAGGTGAAGTCAGAACTACATTAAGGAAAGGTGGTGACCATATAGTGAACATGTATTAGGTTAAAATACACACATGGACAAAGTAATATGATATATTTACTACTATTATATGAAACATGTGTGATCAAGCTATCTAGATCTATAAATCCTAACTACATGGATTATAATATTCCAGGTAAAATGACATGTATCATGATTTATATGTCACTATGGTTTTTATTGTTTTATTAATTTCACATGCACTATGACCATGGGTTACTCAACTTGTAGTCCAAAACCACCTACCTCAACATATACCAATTGATAGGATGGAAAAGTTCTCTATACCCACACATAATGTGGGTAAGCATACATGTCAATTGTGATGGAATATTAACTCACATAGATCATGAAGTACAAGTAGAAGTTGTTTAATTTCCCTAAAAATCATTTAATTATTTTTGGAATGAAATTTATTCTGACCCTATATAAAATATAATTTCATAGATCATGCCAAAAATCATCTCAAGGCCTACGCATCATTCCATTAAATTTAATATCATGTGTTATTCCATTATAAGTTTATTTTCACATCTTCATGTCCTGGTGTCATAGTAGATTCGTCATTAGAAAATTATAATAAATGATTTCACATAAAACATTATGGTGTATACCTCATAATCATCTATGGATTTTTTCAGAGATCCTGAAATATGAGGTTATTTAGCTTTTTAATGTTGAGATAGAGAGAGCTCATGAATTTTGGGTAAGTCATAGATTTTGTAACCCCCTGGTGGCATATAGATCCTAGGGTTTGTGTCCATTTTACACTTATTATGCTCAGTAACCCCCATTGAAATGAGGTGTGGAACCTCAACATGTAGATTAGGTACCCCCTTGGGTGATGCGCCTACTACATGTTTAGGGGAGGCTCCTCAATAGGTGTTGGTACAGAATCTACTTACATGCGTAAATTCGAAATGTTCAAAGTTACAACTATTTTTATAAGGTTGTTCTATAACTTATAAAATAATGTTAGTTTGATGTCATTGGGTCTGATGATGTTCTAGTTAATCTAGGATATCTTCGATATATAATTTTAGTGATGTTATGTTGTGAAGATTTATTTTCTATTAAATTCTTATTTTTCAAATTTCATTAAGATTAACTTGGTTAAAACATCAATGAGTTGACATAATATATTATTTCCCCCATTTTTTTGATGTATTCCTAATATGTATATTTATTCTCTCTCATGCATCGTATTGGTATCCATATGAATTGTGTCTATGAAGATATCACATAGTTCAGTGCTAATTTATGTATAAAAGGTGTTGGTGGAGCAAGATCCCAATTGTGTATGGTTGTGGACATTGGTATTGATGTATAAGTCAGTATAAGCTAATATGTATTTCTCAATTCACATATATTTGATGAATTTTCCATTAAAATATATTTATCCTTGTATTTTACCCTTTTTATTTTCATTTTAATTTATATTGAATTTGTTATATTTAGTTTTTAATGAATTCATATTTCATTTTAATCAGTTATATTTATAGTAATATTTATTATACATAGATATAAAGACATATTGTTATATTTATTTTATACTGATTAAGGCCTCCCTTGAGTATATTATTCCTTCTTCGTGGTAGCCTCCAAAAGTTGGAATATTAGAGGTGGGACAAGGGAGGCACACATGACAAACATTGAGCCCAGGTTGGGTCTTCTTAAGTCAGGTCATCATGTAATTATTTCAGTGTAGTTTGATTCTAAGGGATTTATTTAATATTTATACATATCATCAGGATTAGATTGGAATATTTTAATAAATGTTGTTATGGACTTCTGAGTTTCATTAACTTACCATGGAACACTATGATTGGTGTGGGTGTCTAACATATCCTACCATAAGGACCCTAATAATCTATTAATTATCATATAATTCATAAATAACTATTTTTAGGATTAATAATTGGAATATACAACATATTTTTTTTCAATTATGTTTTTATCCATGTATTCATTTATTCAGATAAATCATATTTGATTTAAATACCGTCAGACTATAATTTCATAACCAGTATCCCACTCCATAGTTATCCAACTCATCTTTCGAGCCAGGGTTATTCTAATCCCATTCAAAAAATCCAACCCCAAATCCTTATATAGTTAATTAATCATGCATTAATACTATGATTTGATAGACACATGTTTCCCTCAATAGTGGGGTGGAGAATTGATCCCCCACTAGTAGGTTCTAGTGAATACCCACCAAAAGAACATATGATTGACGTCATTGAGTCGGATGGGACTACTCATGGATTGACTATGATTCATCAGTTCTAGAGTCATAGACAATTAAAATCAAATTAAATATAGATATTCATTTATTAGAGTATTAGATGTAATTTTTCCCACATTTCCAATTTGGTTTGGACACCCAAAAACTTGATTTTAAATCTTACTATGAGTCATACCCATCAATTAGCAATCCACTGGTGGATGTTGAATGCATAAACACATAATAAGGTTATTTTAACCTTGTAAGAGTTTGAGAATATATTTATTGAAGAGTAATACCTAGTGATGTAGATGATTATGTGACTCTAGAATATATTATAACTCTATCAGGGAATATTTTTTGGAATCAATTTGTTGTCACGTTCACTACCCTTGTGAGTTACTTGAAAAATTTGATTCACGATGGATAATTTTTTTTAATGTTTTAGTGTGGACTTTGGAAATTGATTTTGGTTGGGACTATAAAATTATGAATTATTAGTTATACTATAGTAATCAATAATGATTTAGGAATTGAGAGTTCTCTATATAAGTCTTGTTCATGTGGTGAGGATGGTTTTAATGATATTATATTATATACACCCGTAGCTATGATTCAATGATAATTATCAATATCAAATCAATGGATTTAAGAAAATTTGTGACATACAATATGATGAAGGTCATAAAAGCCTCCTAAGACAGTTCCACCAATCTAGAATAAATATCTAGGTTTTCTTATACAGGTAGAGTATACATTTCTCTTGTTTAATTCACTATGTAGTCGGTATAGGATTGTTAGGGTAGTGCTATGAATGGAAACTCCCCCACCCCCACCCCTAATGTAGATATGTCATTTATATTAGGGTCCTCATAGAGGTTTATAGGGTAGACCTCCCAAAAATGGAGACAAAATATAATTTGGTTATTAAAGTGACCTTAGTCAAGACAGGTCATTTTGGATGAGTGGGGGTGAACCAGTAAGCCCATTTTATTTTAAAAAACTATTCCTTTTAATCATTCTATAGGGATAGTTAAAGCCTTAAACCATCATTAAGATGTCATATAGCCTATCCCAAATAATTCAGTAAATGATGATCATAAAACTAATGGTTTTATATGATACATTTTTAAAATCTTACTCCTTGACTAGTTCAGGATGAGTTCTAAGATTAGGATTCTCCACTATAAATCAGACTGAGTATCTATAAAGTCAATCCTCCAAAATTTATATCAGTAAATATCTTATAAAGACGAGTTCTATGTGATATAGAGTCCACCAATTGATGTGTTCATTATACTAGTTCCTTATAGTTGAATACATACGTTCATAAAAGATACTTCTTTAAGAGTCTCCCATTTGTTTCTTTATGCTATATCCCATAAGTGTGCATGTTGTCATACATGCTCCTATGAAGAGGTATAAAACTTCTCCTCACTACTATTATAGTGGTGGTGTTTTATTATTCTTCTTCAATTCCACACTCCCTTATCTTACAAATTATTTCTTTGGTTTGTTTTAATTTTATCTTGATGATTCAATATCATTGGTAGTAGGAAAATATTCAATATTCTCACTTTCACCTCAACATATACAATATTACAACATCATTTTATTTCTTTTAATTGTTATTCATAATCATAATATAGTTATTTTTCTAATTATCAAGTGAAAAAGGTAGTCCTATATATACTCTGGAACATCATCATTAACTTCCTCAAGATAACTTCAAGTTCACTTGGATTCTTACTCGGTTACATACCCACACACACATAGGATTAGTGTGTAGATATTTATTTTATCTTTATAACACCTTAATAATTTTTTTCTTATTTATATCACTATTATGGAATATATATTATTTTATTATGGTATTATAATGTTTTAATAAGTGGAAATATTTTATGGAATGCATGAATGAATCTTTGTTTCATGAACATGTCACAAAATCTTCACCAAAATCTCAAATATATAAGTTTTTTACTATTTTCTACAATAGAAGGAAGAAACTATCCATCACCTATTTTATTCTAATTTGAAAAATAATTCTCAGTATAAAACATCAATATTTTAACCATATTCAAATTTCATTGTAATACAAAATAATAACAACTCAGAGTGTATAAGTGTTTTAATATCAAATCAAATGCTCCAACATCCCTTTTAGATATAAGATAACTTAATTTATTTGATCACTTCCTCATTCATCAAACATAATCATAATAAAACAATCCTTTATTCATGTATAATCATATAATAATGAGACTTTGATAATGAGTCTCATCTCTAGCATCATCATATGTGATATTAATAACTTTAATGTAGAATTTAAGCGTCTAAAATTTTCATTTTCATGGTAATAATTAAATTATGGAAATATAAATTTAGATATTAAGAAATTTTATCAAATTTATCTTCTTATATTGATCTTATATTCCAAGGCTTGAATATTGTCTCCTTTTTAATTTGATTCTTAAAACAAACTCTCTTTTAACTATTTTTTATGTCATGTAAACATAAGAAAAACTAAATAATCACCAAAATTAATTATTTTCATTTGATATCAATTGTTTTAAAATAAAATTTTCATTCTATTGAAATATAAAATTTTATTTGAGACTTTTTATTTTATGCAGACAATGACCATCCTTACATAGAGTGGATAATGTATACAAAACATAGAGTGATTCTTATTAAGATACCCTATAATCAATAAAAAAACCCTACATGATCTTTCTGATGTGTCTATATTATGTTGACACATAAATGATTCCATAAAATAGAATATTAGATGATTATTATGCAACAAAAATATGATTCTAAAATTTCCATTAGATTTATATTATTTAATATCTCTTGGTGAACTGATGCTTATGTAGCATGGGGTTCATGTCAATATTGTCTTGTATAGTGTTTTGATGACCAGTAATTTCCAATATTTCATCACAAGATGAAATATTATCTTTAAAAAAATATTTTAAATCATTCCTAAAAAATAAAAGAGATGATCCTTATATAGATATAGATTTTTCATTTGTATGAGAGGATTAAATTCCATATATCACCATTAAAACTAAAAATTACATTAAATGACATCAGGTTGTCTCTACTCTTCTCAAAATTCCATTTAATTGATTTTTAAAACTAAATATAGTATCATTCATACTTTTTAACTCATGTATTTATTATCTAATACTTAATAATCTTAAAATATCCTAACTAGCTATATTTTACGAAATTACTTCCCAATGGGTGAATAAAATACTCCATATCATTGCTAATTTTCTTTGACATTAGGATCAGTTATCTAATCATATGATGTATGTGACCCTACATAAATTTTTTAATCCATATTATAAAATAGTCATCCAAGTTCCCTTTTACCTTTATGATTTTAGTAGATCACTCATTTTTTCCATATATATGATAAATATAAGAGTATCATCCAAACATCATAACAACCATATTTATTATCATCAAATGTAATCATCCCAAGGGTTCCTCAGTGTTGTTAGATAATGTTAAGGTGGATGGACCATTAATTTACTACCACAATGACCACCTCTACGAATTCCATTTTAGGATTATGGTAGTCTATAATAGGTAATTAGTCAAATATAAGAAATATATGTCTTCTAGTGTGTGGATTCTAACATAGTTTAAGGTCCGATATCTATATTAACAGCATTGGAACTGAAACACATCAAAAAAACTTTAATATATTCTTTATTCTCTGTAATTTGACATTTATATATACTACTAGATCCCCTCACTACTGATATTAAAGATATTTGCGACGGGATCCCATAGCAAATAGGATTTAGCGACGGGGCCCCTTCGCAAATAGCCTATTGCAGAAAACAGCGTTGCAAATACGTCTCTGATTATATACATTATATATAAATAAACCTTTTTCAATTGGGATGTTCTCCGTCACAAATATTTCTCTAATTATATACATTATATATAAAACCCTTTTGCGACGGACCCATCGCAAATAGTATTCGCAACGGGCCCGCCGTCCCGTCACAAATAATTTTTTAAAAAATGTATCTCTAAACTATTTGCAATGAGAGCCTGTCGCAAAAGGCCCCGTCGTAAATACAAAACATAATAAAACTATATATTAAATAAAATTATGATTAATGAAAAAATTATTATAATATTATTAAAATAAAAAAAAAATATAAAAAATATTAAAATTCTCAATATTCTCAAAAAACTATAAAAAATCATCAATTATTATTATTATTATTTGTAAAATAAATAAAAAATTAAAAATATAATACTAAAAATATATATTTAATAAAATTAGGATTAATGAAAAATTAATATTAACATTATTAAAATAATAAAAAAAGTTATTAAAATTCGAAATATTTACAAAAAAAATATAAAAAAATCATAAATTATTATTAGTATTATTGTAGAAAAACAAATATTAAAAAATATAACACTAATAATTAATAATAAAATGTTAAAAATAAAAAAAAATTACATTATACAATATTTTCACCAATAAAAATGACAAAAACTGTAAATAGTTCATATTACAACAAATCATGAATTCAAATGTTTTTAACATAAAAAAATCACTGGGGGTCCTCTTTTGGAGGAAGTGGAGGAGCTGTAGGAGATGGTGGAGGAAACTCCATCCCTAAACTACGTGTCAGACACCACATGTACTCCATCTGCTCGTGGTACTACTGCTGCTGCTGCTGCTGCTTCCATCGATGCATCTCCTCATCGTGCTACTCCTACGACCGACACATATCTTCATGTTACTTATGCAAACTATATATAAGCTTAGTCTGAGTTCACAACAGCTCCTGATACTATAAGGTAGGAGATGATACCTCTTCATGAGCTCCTCTCGATCTGGACACTGACATCGCAAAATTACTATAACAATTACTAGGAGTCAAATGAGAGCCGATACCAGCTACTCGACCCTTCTCAATGTCGTACTGAGTCACCTACATCCATGCCGCCTCAACAAAATGGTGGGCACTGGTCTGATCGGTCATCTCATCCTAACTCTCAGCCTGTGTCTGAGAGATCACAGCCTTAAATGACTCCTTCAATTCCAATATTAAATTAAAATTGTGAAAATATTATATGCATTTAATTGTCAAACTGAAAATAAAAACTATCCACAATTTGATGCTGGCGATCACCTATAATCTCTCCAGTGGCTGGATCACTGTACATCCTCTGATAAACATCGTACTCCATAAAATCAGGATTCTCAAATGTCTACAGAAATATAAAATAATATGTTTACATTTAAAGTTATATAAAATATTAAAAAAAGATACTTACGAGATGCTCTTGATACATACTAACTGTACAACTACTAGCTCGATGCATCACCTCCTATCTCCCTCGGTTCTGTCGAGCCACTGAAGATATCCTCTGAAATCCACCACCCAACCAGTGTAAACATAATCCATCCCAAACGTGAGATGAAATGTACTCTGGTTGGTGGGCTCCACACAACTCATCATATTCTGTCACACCTACTTTCTTAATGGACGTTCTTCTCAAATTGTACAGAAACTGACTGAAACGGTCATGCATAGACACCTACCATGCCGCGTGGATAACGTCACACATGATATCACTGAGGAGATACCATAAACCCTACAAATAATATATAATATCAAGTTATTAATAAAATAAATTTCAAAATAAATATTATTTATTTACATACCAGCCAATGATTGAACATGTCGAGCCACACATCAACTGAAATATATTCCCATGTGATCCATTGCTGAGAAAAATAATTACACAAGATAGTGCTCCCCAGACCAATAGCTACATGCACAAAACTGTGAAAAATGAATAAATAATCAAACAATTAGTATATATAAATAAATTAATGAAAGCTAACTAAAATATATAGGTTATCATACCTCTATGTGCGTGGATAAAAGACAAGATGTGGACGTCGCTCGAGGATAGGGTCAGGAATTATCAGTCACGCAAGACCTCACCCCCTCTGTGTACCCCTTGAACCGCCAGTAGGCTAAGGGTCAGATGATCCAAAATCCGCCTCATCCAAATGTAGCTCAGCCTCCTACAACTTGTGAAATAGATCAGGGTCCATTTGAATCACAAAATGACTGTTGTTAGTAGATAGTTGAAAATAACAATTATATATAGATATATATTAGCTATGATTATAACCAGCATTTAACTATGTCAATGTCCATATTCATCCTCATCTCCATAGATTTCAATGTCAATGTCTTCATCTTCATCATCAGCATCATAAATAACCATATGAGTTTCAGTTTCACCATCTCTTGTTATTTCAAATTCATTTATAAAATCATTAACATCTTCATTATCATCGATCCTTAATTTTGGGGAGTTATCTTCGATATTCATGTTTCTTTGTGAAAAAGATGGAATTTGAGCAGCCTCTTGAAAAATTTCAATTCCTTCCACTTTAGCGGAACCACATTTAATTTGAGTAAACTGATTTTCCCGATATTTTATTTTTATTATGCTTCACCAATCACTCAAGTCTCTTGAGGGAGCACATTACTTTGTGTAATAAATTTTATGTGCATGTTGAGCAAGTAAAAATGATTCATTTACTATAAGAAGACTTTTATATTTAATATCGATGATTCCATGAGTTAGATAAACATGCAAGCCTCTCTCAGTATCTATCCATTGAAATTTAAAGATCATTATATAATTCTATCCTAGATAACATAGTTCAATAATTTCTTCTAGAATGCCAGAAAAGGAAACTTCAGTTTCTCTATGATGTGATCCTCTCAAGAAAAATCTATTGTATATTATTTTTTCATTCCCCATATGCACATGTATGAAATAAAAAACCATTCACCACATATGCATTATAAGATTTAACCATTTTGGATGGTGGGTTACTCAATATTTACAGTCTCTTATCAATTTTATCAACATGTTGAGATACATGAAAATTTGTAAAACAATTATCAATATAAAAAATAATAAATGGAATTGATATTAAACCATCAATAATTTATGTTACCATTTTTTGAAACCATTGAGATTTTTTTTGTCTGCGTTCTTCAAGAGCAACTGTTGTAATTTGGTGAAGTTGTTTCTTGATATGATTATCATATCACCTATAAATAAAATAAGTTTACATACTATAACATAAATTATTGAACATGTGATTGAATCACTCATCGTACAAATGATTTAATTTCTTCACAGTTGAGTGGAACATATATATGATCTCTGTGATGTTCATCATTTGAAATCCATCGTTCATGAAGTCCACCAAAGATGGGATTTGGCTGATTAAATAATGATAATTGATTGTCCCCTTCATCATTAAAATTCCCCTCATTTTTTCCCATGTGATTATGTTTTTAAGGATATTCAGATTCAAAATAATGACAGTAGAAAAACTAATTTCCTCTTGAAAATAAGCTTCAATAATTGAGAATTCGACTTATGCTTTGTTACGTACTTTTTCCTTCAATTTCGACATGCATATCTCGAATGGGTATATCAATAGAAACTGTATTGGTCCTCCACATTTAGATTCATGTGAAAAATGTAATATCAGATGTTCTACTGTGTTAAAGAAAGCCGATGGAAATATTTTTTTCCAGTTTACATATAATTACAGCAACATCTTCTTCCAGTTTTCTTAGCGCATCGTAATATGTTTTTGCTATAAAAATGTCTCAAAAAAATGATATGTCTATTATCAAATCCCAAATCATAGAATTCAACAATCCTATGATTCCAATCGGCATAAGTCATTCCATTATAACATAATAATCATGACATTTTAATCCAGTAATATAACCATTCATAACACATTTTCCCAAATTGGATGCATAGCCATCTGGAAGTCTCAAATCAGTAATCAACTAAAAAAATAACAAGAGACTCTATTTGGATAGTGTATAAGCTTCTTTTGGATTCATTAACCTATCTGATCTGACATTTTCAAATAGTTCAATTTCTTGTCGCTTGTAAATTTGGGCAAGATTTAACCATGCCATTATAGTATCATTGGTTTTACCTTGGGTATCCAAAACTGTATGAAATAGATTATCAAAATAGATCTTCTCAATATGCATGGCATTCAACATGTGGCGGACTAAAAAATCAGACCAACATGGAAGATCCCAAAAATTCTTTGTTTTATCCAATTATGTTTTTTTCCAAAGCCATGAACTTTCTGTTGGTTTACTATTGGACCAAATGTGATGGGAGGTAATGAAAATACAACTGATTTTAACTATGTACCTGAGATCATTTTTGGGGGTTCATCTCTTTCAATTGTACCTTTTCTGAAGTGAGATTTGTTCATCCGAAAAGGGTGATCAGTTGGAAGAAATCTGCAATGACAGTCAAAATAGCAAGGTTTTTTTTTCATTGATGATCATAAAATATTTTTTGTCTTTCATACAGTAAGGACATGATTTCGGACCATGTGAACTCCTTCCAGATAAAATTCCATAAGCTGAAAAGTCACTAATCTTACACATCAATGTAGCTTTTAATATTAAATTTTGTTTCAAAGCAACATCATATATACTAACACCATCACTCCACAATGCGTTTAACTCATCAATCAATAGTTTCATATAAACATCAATATTATTTTTTGAATGTACTGGGATTAATAAGGTCAAAAGGATATATGGATCCTTCCTCAGCAACTATGGAGGTAAATTGTATGGAGTTATAAAGACTTTCCAACATGAATACTAACTACCATAAGAACCAAACAGACAGAAACTATTATTAGAAAGACCCAATCACACGTTTCGGGCTTCTAAAGAAAAAGATCGATGAAAACGGTCAAAATGTTTCCATGAATCACCATCAGATAGATGATTCAAGCTGTTATCAGTTGAAATCTTGGTTTTTTGCCATGAAATCATTGACGTTGTGTTCTGAGACATAAATAGAAGCTGCAACTTGGGTGTAAGGGGGAAATATCTCCACTGATATTTTGGAATTGATCTAGACTTCCCTAGTTGAGCTTTTATATACCTCAATTGTCCACATGTGGGACAACTATCCAATGAATCATTTTCACTAGAATATAAGATAAAATCATTTGGATATGAATGAATCTTCTAATATCTAAGGCCTATATTACGAACCTGCCTCTTGCTCTCGTAGAAATTTGCAGGCAACACATTTACTTCAAGTAACAATGTTTTAACCAAAGAAAATATATGATCAAAATAATTGTTTGACATTGCATTATCTGTTTTAATAGCCATAAAATTTTCAAGCACTTTAAATTTTCTTATCTTGCAACCAGGTTATAATTCACCCTCAACAGACCTCAAAAAATCATAAAATTCAGATGGTGCTAACTCATGAGTAAAATCAATATCATCTTGAGTTTCAGTTTTTTGAACAAATAGACCTGCAACGTCATGTACTAAATTTTGAAATAATGGTGGATTCAGAATCAAGTTAATAGTATCTTCTCTGGAACTGTGTTCACCATGTTAATACCAAAAAATATAATCAGGTTGAAAACCAAACCAGAAGAGATTTCCCCCATCCTTGTCAAATGTATCAAACATTCTCAGAGAACATTTTTTACAAGGACACTTTATTATGCCTTCTGAAACATATTCTGGTTTTGGTGATGAAACTGATAAGAAAGCTTCAACACCCTCAATATATATACGATATAAACCCAAACCATTTGGATTTCTATGCTGATTTATCCAAGCGCGATCATCTAATAATCACTGTTTTTGACTTCCTTGATCCATTTTTTTCTAAAAAATATAAAATCATTACTATTTTTGAATAATTTGAAATTATAAAAACACTATCTATAAAAAGGATAAATAATTACAAATTCTTCTTAATAATTACCATTACTTATGGGCGACACAATCTCAAGTGGATTGACAACTACTCTTTTGTTGAACGGATCATTTACTTGTAACTTTCTCACAAAGAAATCACAATGATGAATCTTCTCGGTGGTAGGCATATTCATTTTTGTGCATACGAGAATGAATATGCGTACCTTAGAGCATATTCTTCATTGTGATTTCTGTGGGAGAATGTTGCACATAAATGAGCAGTTGGACAAAAGAGCACCTTTTCGTCGATGAATCATCCTCTTGTAACTGTCACCGCCTGAACACATTATGAAAAATGTGGTCAAACAAATGCATAATCAAAATCATGCATTTTATAATGGATATTAATACGTAGAAGCATCCTTTTCATAAGATTTTGATTCGGTGAATGTTGAAAGGAAAAGAGTCATCGATCAAAAGGAGTGTTACTAATCCACTGGAAATTTTTACAAATTATTACAAGTTATTTCAATTTATTACAATTGATTTTCTTACTAATTGTTTCTATTTCTTACTAATTATTCCTATTTCTTACTAATTATTCCTATTTTTTATTAATTATTCCTATTTTTTACTAATTTAGGCAATTTCTAATAATTGGTACAATTTCTTACTAATTGTAACAATTTCATACTAATTATTACAATTTCTTACTAATTGTTACTATCTCTTACTAATTGTTCCTATTTCCTACTAATTGTTATAATTTCTTACTAATTATTATAATTTCTTATTAATTGTTGCAATTTCATAGTAATGTTTACAATTTCTTACGAATTATTACTAATTATTAATATTTATTGTTATTTATTACTATTTATTACTATTTATTACTAATTATTACTAATTATTACTAATTATTACTAATTATTACTATTTATTACTATTTCTTACTATTTTTTACTATTAATTATTATTTATTAGTATCTGTTACTATTTATGTATATTTATTACTATTTATTACTAACTATTACAAATTATTACTATTTATTACAAATTATTATTAATTATTACTAATTATTCCTAATGATTCTTAATTATTCCTAATTATTCCTAATTATTCCTAATTATTCTTAATTATTTTTAATTTTTCGTAATTATTCCTAATTATTCCTAATTATTCCAAATTATTCCAAATTATTTCAAATTATTCCTAATTATTACTAATTATTAACATTTATTACTAATTATTCATATTTATTACTAATTATTCATATTTATTACTAATTATTACTAATTATTACTAATTATTCCTATTTATTACAAATTATTCATATTTATTACTAATTATTCCAATTTATTACTAATTATTCATATTTATTACTAATAACTCGTAATTATTACTAATTAAACATAACTATTACTAATTAGCATCAATTGATATTAATAACTTCAATTTATAACTACTAATTACTAATTACAAGTAATTGTTTATATACTATACTGATTTTTATAAAAATTATTAATTATTACTAATTATTAATTATTACTAATTATTAATCGTTACTAATTATTTATGACAACCCTGCTTTTTATTACAACTTAAACATGATTCATTACATAAAACATCACTTGATACAACAAAGAAGATCAAGAGGTTTTGTGTCTTTGGGGCTTAGGATCATTACATAAAAACATAAAACATGAAATACACCATCTTTATTGAAAACATCATTTACATGACCACTACATTCCCTCGTACTTAGCATTGCATGGGATAACCTGAGGACATGCATAAGAAAAGGGTGAGCTATAAAGCCCAGTAAGGGAGTACACATGGAATAACATGAGGAGTATAATACATGTTAGAAAATAGTCATATCAATAGAGCATAAAAGAAACATGAACATAAAGGCATGATAAAGTATGATAATCATAACATGGAAATGTGGCAACAACACTTAACATTAAATTAGCATGAGCCTAGGCTCAATGCACATGGAGCATGAGTAAACCCTCATTGCACATGAAGCACGAGTAAACCCTCGTTTCACTTGAATTAGCATGAGTAAACACTCATTGCACATGACGTATCATGATACTA
The DNA here is from genome assembly GCA_963277665.1 of Viscum album. Classification (NCBI taxonomy): domain Eukaryota; kingdom Viridiplantae; phylum Streptophyta; class Magnoliopsida; order Santalales; family Viscaceae; genus Viscum; species Viscum album. The sequence continues at coordinate 666,639,783 of OY728120.1, read as the reverse complement.
TCTTTACCCAATGCATTGGAGCACTATAAGGGCGCACCCTTCTTAATCATTTCATTTAAGGCATAAGTGTGCCACATGGATCATAAAACATGGATTCATAAAACATAATCATTTATTACACGATAAAGGAATGTGGAATTTATACATGAAACTTTATAATCAATAATTAAATGTTCATAAAGGTGAATACCCTTGTTGGAGAAATGGGCATGGTATTCACTACACAATGACATTGGCTTAGAAAATCGGTGTGATTTCGGCAGCGTAACAGCGTGACATAAGAATTCATAAAAATGGTTGATGAGAGAGAAAGGGGTTCCTCATCACATATACATGTAATGGATAGTAATGAGGTCATATAGATAAATTTACAAACAATTGAAAAGGAATTTAGATTCAGGATACAAAAGTATTGCTTGAAATGTAAAAGAAGAGAGAGAAGTTCCTTTCGGAATTTCGGCATACCAACGGGTGTACATGGTAAGAATTTAATGAGATATAAAGGGGTCTCCCATCATTCAAACAATAAGAGGGCAGTATGGGGGAGGTGCGAAACCATACCCCAACATTCATAATTGAAATTAAAAGGGCAATACAACTTAAAGAAAATTGGCCAAAATGAGAAAGGAAGAAAAAACCCTTACTTGGAAGTGTGCTTCCAAAGGCTAGAGAGAGGCTTGTGAGAGGCTTCTTGGGAGCTTGGGGAACGTTGGGAGGATTATAAAGAGATTAGGGCAGAGGTTGGACGAACACCATAGGATTTTAGTGAGGAGGAAGTGGGAGCTTGGGTGGGTTTATATAGGAAAGGTGAGGGAATTCTTTATTATTTAGGTTTGGGACCCCTTATATTAAACTAATCCAAACCACAAACCATCCCATGGTTTTTGCACATGGTTTCTGGAAAAGTAAAGAGGAAAAAAATATTATACAAGGACATGGTCCTAACTTATTAAAATAATAAGGTTGCTTATGTGGAGGTGAGTCACACTCCCATGGAAATTAATTTAAAAAGGAAAGGTGTTGAATAAGTTTTGAGGGGTTCATTAATGCTTTGGAAAGTAAGTCATACAAACCCAAAATCACTTTATTTTAATGGTAAAACATATATTGGCCGAACATAAGGATTATAGTATTTTAATATATCACCATTGGGTCATTATGATGTCATAAAACACATTATATATTTAAACGGTATTGGATTTTTACCCAAAAATTTGACGGTCTCAGAAAATTATAAAAAATTCACCGTTGGATAATTTCGACATCCTGATTCCTGAAATGAAATTTATTTTATCATAAAAAATTTCTAAATATGTTAATTTTCACATTTAAAATAAAAACCAACATTTATCGATAATTCACGGGTTTCGAAAGATATGGCTTTCAAACCTTAATATTAAATTTTAATTTCATTCATAAATTTATAAGATCATTTATATTTAATTAATTTAATAATATTATTATTATTTTATTAAAATATTATTTAATTAAAAAATCCCTTACTTTAATAAAAAATATTTCTTAATTAAATAATAACTAAACACACCATTTGTACTTTTAAAACTATTTACAATGTATCAAAAATGGTTAGACATTATATTCATTATTATATACAAAAATAATGTACATGAACATAGTACTACTTATTTGTTAAATAACCCCTTAAAACAGCCGCATAAGACCTAAGGGTAAGGTGTGTGATGGTGACAGACTCTCGGGGTGGCTCGGATAACATCGCTCGAGTGGTAATTTCAATCAACTTCCACTTTTCCCGTAGACTGTCACGTTCGAGCTTTACATAATGAATCTTAGCTTGGGATTAGTCAAGGGAGAAGCCCAAAGACGCCACCTCTTTTCCGAGCTCTGAAAAATGGGCTTCATATGGGCCAATTCTACTGGATGAGCCCATCACTTCCTTTGTCTGAGTAAAAATTGGGTTCGTTGAAACCTTATATTCATACTAATCATGTGATCACTGTTCAAAGACTACAAAAGTAACGGTCACAACTCTTATCATAAAACCAAAGAAGTTGACATCTTATAAAAACATTTTTTTATAAAGAGACAATTAACTGGATCAAGAGGGATTTTCCATTAATGAATCTTTGGGTCGTTACATTATTAATTATTACTAATTATTAATTATTACTAATTTTTAAGAATTAGTACTAATAATTTCAATTTATTATTACAAATAAATACGTATAACAAAACAATTTAAATCTAATTTAATTAAAAATAATCAAAAATAATTTAAATTAACCTAAAAAATGAAATAAATACAAAATTAAATAAAATAAAAATACCTTTAAACTTGATCTCTTATTGATGTAAATGACATCAGAACTTCTCTGTAAAAAAAACTAAGAGAAATTTTCACTCAAAAAATAGATTTTAGAGAGAGAGAGAGGAAATAAGAATTTAGTTGAAGAGAATGAAAAACATAGGGGGGTGTATATATAGGTTAGATTAGTTGCGACGGGACTATTTGCGATGAGACCTGTCACAACTACCTTTGCCCGCATTAATTGCTGTAGGTAGTTAAAAATGTATTTGTGATGGAACTAGTTGCAAAAAGTGTCCAACCAACACACTTTTTCCGATGGAACAACATCCAGTTGGAAAAAGCCATTTACCGCCACCGCTTTTTGTGACGGGACCCTTTGCAAATACCCTCCGACCGACGCACTATTTGCGACAGGGATATTTTCCCATCACAAATAACCTTCCGTAACTTTGGCGCACAACCCACACCAAACCACGCATTACCTTTTGTGACGGGACCCCAAATTACATCTCAAATAACCTACGGGATGGAATATTTATGATAGGAATTAATCCTATTGCAAATACCCCATCTCAAAACCCTGTTTTTCCTGTAGTGCCTTTATATCATATTCATCCAAAGTTATAAAATATTGTGGATTATCCTCTCAATCTCATTTCATATTAAAGTGAGACCACCCTATAAAATGATTAATTTTCTTTCGATCTCATCAATAAAAAGATTAAAATTTATGATTTTATCTTGGAAATGGATTATTTATTAATTTTTTAGGATTAGGTAGATTGATATCACTATAGGGTGACATGTTAATGAATAGATAGTTTGACTTTACATTTCAACAGAAAGTGCAACACTCAAGTTGGATGAGTGGGGACAAGCCTTTAGAGTATGAAACTTATTACCCATCATCTTAATGTAATTTCCATTTACACCATTAATACTAAGGAGGAGTCACTTCCAACTATAGTGGATGAGTACACAGTAATATTAGAAAATGATGTTCTAGGTTTTCCCCCTAATTGAGAAATCAATTTCTGTATCAACTTACAGCTCAATAAATTATTGATATCCTCAGCACTATATTGGGTTTCCCAAACTTATCTTTGATAGATGAATGTATAGTTGAAGTAACATTAGAATAAATTCTTTATTATACACATTGTGTTACCCTAGGAATTTCTTGTACATTTCTCTAAGAATGAATATTGGATATATAGGTTTTTTATTGACTTTCACTACTGGAATCAAATGATAATTTAGGGAAAAAATCTAATGAGAACCAATGATATTTTTGACAAGTAAAAAACAAAGAGGTGGTCCTTGAAGATAGACTATGTTATGGTTATCAATAGCTTTGGTTTTGTAGAGAGGATATCACTAAAATGATATCTTGATGCCTCTATAGTCACACTATGTTCAAGGTAAATCCATATTTCTAAAAAAACAATTCCACAGTGCTCAAGAGCCTAATGAACTAGATTTTTTTCTATACTAGGAATAGATATTAGGTTATTTCATATATTATATTCCCTTTTTTTACTAAATATAGGTAGATCATGCAGAGTATTTAAGAATTATTGTGGACTTATTTTCTTGGAATCAACTACTAAGAAACCATTTAAGGTACATGTTCTTGTTTTTTTTAATTTCATTTCATAGGGAATATAATTTCAGTGTACAGTTTTGCAGTCAATCCAACAATATTTTAGGTTGTGATGGATTGGATCTAACTAAGATGGTGTTGGAGGTTCGTAGATTTCTTGGGTTAGGGGGATATTATTGAAGATTCTTTGATGAATTATGTTGAATTTTATCGTCTATAATGGCCTTCAATGGGAAGAGAGAATCATTTATTAGGTTTAATAATTTTTATAGATATTTATAGGATTGAAAGATAATGATTTCTAGTACTTTACTTATTTGGTTTCTAGAAGATGTGGATGAGTATAAGATTTATTTTCATGTTTCCAGGTCTATAATGGGTTTTATGCTGATTTAGAGGCAAGGACCGATTTCTTATGTGTTCAAATATATAAAACAACAAAAGAATAATTATTTATCCCATGAATTTTATATTCTAGTGGTGTTTATTTCCATGAATATAAAGAGACACTACATTATTTTTCCATGTTTCATATTCTCCATTGATTACTAGATTCTATGGTAGATCTTCTCTAGGGAGATCTCATCATGAGGTGTAGTTGTTGGTTGGTTTTTTTATTCGAACATGATTTTATGATATTATATAATCTTCATAAGAGAAAAGTTTTGGTCGATTCACATAGCTATAAATATTATATTCATATTATTTATGAGTCCTCTAGGTATTTTTCATTTTTTCCTTCTATTTTTTGTAATAAGGAGATGTTATTTATCAGTTATTTATTATTTTATCACATGCACTTCATTATTAAATAAAATAGGCACAAATAGGATACATTTTTTTGCATTGTGTTGAGTGATCAGACAACCATTGAATATGGAAAAAATATTCTTTAAATGTTGGTAGGATTTCATCCACTTTATGAGTTAAAATAGTTTAAACGAGATGGACTGTGAGGTGTTCATGGAATTTCACCCATCTCACTTAGTGGTATATCTCGACTTGATGAATATGAATAAGGATATCAAGAGTCTGTTTTGGTATCATGGAATGGAGAGTAGTATTATTGAGTTCATTTCAAATTACATCAACTTTCAATATGTGATGTCTAAGAACCATGTTCCCATAAAATTGAGACAAAAAATTTGAGGTTCTCAAGTGGAAGTGGGATAATATATCAATGGATTTTGTGAATAGAAATCAACATGTAGTGAAGGGACAATAATATTGCTTGGTGATCATAAAACAGATGAAAATATAAACTAATTTTCATCCACTTCGGGAGTAATGATTAGTAGATATCAAGGGATGTTTTTAAATAAACATTATAGTTCATTTTCATGGGGTTAACTTGATTATTTTCTTTGACCTCAGCCCTCAATTCTCATCCTAGTTGTGGATGATATTACAACTGTATTTTTTAGTCCAGCTATTTTTTAGAATAAAATTACACGATAATAAATATGGTCAATTCAAGAAGTTGATTCATGTTCTCAGTGTTATATTGTTGTATTATGTGATGAATTTTGGAAGGATTTTTGATAATCATGTAATGAATAAGGTACTTAAAAAATAATTTCATTCCATTTTGGAATTAAATAGTTAAATTTAAAATTAAATTAGTGATATTTATAGAAATTATGTAATCTTTACGAACATAATATTAACCACACATATGATAGTATAAATAAAATTTATTTTTCTTATATGTGAAATATGATATATTTATATCATTAAATTAGTAAATATGTTTTTTGAAAAATAAAATTTATATGTCTATATTTTTGTAAGTCGTAAATATTTAATTAAAATTATAAAATTAATTTATTTATTTTCAAAAATTATTTTCATAAAATATTTCCATAAATTAATATTTTATTGTCTTATTATTATAATATAATTTTATCATACCTTAATTAATTTTTGAAAGAGTTAAAAATTCAGTTATAGTTTTAATATTGGTATTTTTTTTAATAAATTATGATTTTTATTAAAAATTTTATTTCTCATATATAGAAACTTATTTTCATAATATAGAGTTCATTTTTGAATTCTACATGGTGAAAAATGGTTATGGTGAATTTTTTGGATTTTAATCAAATACTTGAATTTTTGTGAATAATAAATTATGTTAATTTACGAGAAATGCAAAATATATAAATTATTGAGTCATAGGTTATGTAAGAATGATTTTTTAACACCCCAAGGTTTTAAAAAATATATTGAAATTATTGACACTTTTTTTAATGTATATATTTATAACTATCCTTTAAACATAATTTTTCCACATCTATGTTTTGAATTTCAAAAAAATGTTCATCTATGGTTGCGATCAGTTTGTTCTTTGGAGTCTGATAGAACCAAAATGATTTTTTAGTGAATATTAACATACCATTATTATTAGTAAAATGAATAGTAATATGACCCTAATTAATAGTAAATTTTATTATTATTTTATTTTCATAAGGCTTTAAGATAATGACATCCTGGTTAATTTTTCAAAGTGATATAAAAGCAGATATATTGGTAAAACTGCTAATTTTTTAAATAAATTATGATTTCATTTTAAAATTTAATTAACCATATTTATAAAAATATTTTCAAAAAAATGAGTTCAATTTTTAATTCATCAATTAAAAAAAATAGTTACGGCTAGTTGTTTGGATATTTCTAAAATTCATAGATTTTTTTATGAATTGTGAAATACGGTAAAATTATGAATATTCAAATTATTAGTTAAATAAACTATTTTTTACAACATTGATGATTTAATCCCACATTTTTAGAACTCAAATTCAAATATTACTATTTTGGTTCACATGAATCGAGACTATTCACATACTTGGTAAAACAATTAAACTAATTATTAAAATAATGTAAAATCCCTCCCCACCTCCACTCTAAATACCACCCTAATTCCCCTCTACGTCACACAACTACCCAGCCTTTAGAATTTCCTAAATTCTGAAAAATTCCCTCCCCATGTCTCTTACCCATTTCCAAGACCATTTGGTCTCACCCAAAGTCCAAAACCAAAGGCCTTAAGGACGATCTCAAGGATAAGAGATCAAGAGGTTAGAATTTTCTTTCAATTTCTTGTGTTTTCATTTTAAATTCTTTATTTTATGAAACACTCTTCCCCTAACCATATCTAGGAGGTATTAAATATCCATAATCTAATATTATTTTTTTATTTTATCATGTTTATGTAAAATATTCATCATCGTTATTCATATTCTCTCCCTCTTATTCCAAATATAAAAACATCGTCTATGAAGTGCCGATTTACCAAAATTGTGGATGATGTGTCTCCAATTTTCATTACATCCATAAAATATGTTCATAAAACCATTTTAATGGTTTAATAAGAATTTAATGTGTTTTCATCATATTTTATGTTTTGTAATGAACTTCCATTCATGACATTAAATTATATAATGAAACAAGTTCATGATTATCGAGGAACCGCCAAAAATAATCTAAACAAATGTCATTAATGTTTTATCTACTTATCCATCATAATATATGATAATTAAATAATTTATAGTATAATTATATATTCTAGAAACATGTTAATATCATTTCATTCCACTTATGTAATTTAATTTCCATACGATAAGAAAATCAAATACAAACTGACCATGGAAGTCATGTAAAGAAAACACCCAAAACAATGGAAGGAACACAATAAAAAAATTAAAGGATTAGTTTATGTAATTAAATTAGCATATAAGTTATTATAAAGATAAATATGTTTATATAAGATATTAATAAAAATATATTAACCATTATAAAAGAGTTTTAATCAAGTTTGAAGTAAGACAAAACCGAGGTAAGGGAATTCTTAACCCGATTTCTATTCTTTGGGTTAACTTTATAGTACATAATTTATGTGGTGTTAAAATTATCTATGTAATGATTTTTTTTTATTATGATTAATTTTATGTAGTTATAGTTTATATAAATATTCCATCCAATATTTTACGTATGAATTCTATTATATGTTATTTATAATGTACTTTTTTGTAAAAAACCACTTTTAAAATTCTATTTTACAAAATTCAAAATATTTTTTTAAAAAATTAATAATGTTGTATGATTATGATCTGATTCTTGATAATTTTTTATTATTAATTATAGGACCTATATTTCCCTCCAATACAGTGGTTATTTTTATGTTGGAGGTTGGTCGTATGGTTACTCCAAGTGTAACTGTGATGGTTACATAATAAGGTAGCCGTGAGAGTTACATTGTAGGGTAGCCGTGACAGTTACAAATTATAAGGTAGATGAGATGGTTAGAAGATAATTTAAGTAATGCACCAAGATAAATTTATGGCTCTATTTATGTTCTATATGTTTTGTGTAAATCTCACGGAAATCTAATGTTTCACTAAGTAAGTTTATATGGGAGACAATTATGTCCTTTTTAAAATGATTTCATGCATTACAAGTATTAATGGAAAAATGTGTTATTTAATTATTTTTATATCCATTGATGATATTTTGTCCTCATACCATGTTTTTAATGATTTTCATGGGTTATAATGATGGGTAAGACAAATAAGGAAGCCAAGTTAAATGTTATGATGATTTGTCCAAGAAGTCATGATTTATTTGAAAGGTTTTATATTTAAGAAGAAATAAAAAAATGTGTTATGGTATCCACACTGTATTAATGAGTAATTTTATGAATTTATTTTTTCCCAATTATATAAACATATAAACCTAAAAAGATCTTCAATGTGAAAAGAAGTTATTTCTTAACTAAATTCAATATTATGTAATGCAATATGGCTGGGTCCTTGTAGTTGGTATCAGTAGATGGTTTAGATAACATTAGGGGTTAGGATGATTTTAATAGAATACCATAAAATATTTTTACTCTATGGATAATTTCAAATGATATAGAATTTAAATATTACCAAATTTATTCAACTAAGATATGTTTGTCTGGAATGGTTTTCCACAGATTAAACAGGGAAGATGAAAAGGAGAGGCACTGACAAAACGATATCCTTCAAAATCTGCAGCCCAGAATGGTAGTTATTGGAACTAAGATATTTGTGACTATAATGGATGATCTAAAGAAGGAAATAAATCTCGGTGTCATCCATGCAAGATAAAAACAAAAGGCACCACAAATGAACATGACAATTGTGGAACATTTTATGAGACAACACCCAATTTTTTCAATGGAACTTCTGAACCAATAGCGGATGAAGGATGGATTAAAGCCCATGAAAAGATATTCTATGTTATGTGATATTCAGATAATCAAAATTTAAGTATTTCCATTTATCATTTTGAATATGATGTCGATCAGTGGTGTTAAATGGTCACGAATATCAGGGATAGAGAGGATGTTGATGCCCTAGAGTGGGATGAATTTAAAAGTCTTTTCCTTGAAAAATATATACCAAAGGTTGTCTGAAATAGGACTGAGAATCAATTAATTGAATTGGATCATAAGGAGTAATATTCATTGACTTTTTATGAATAGAACTTCACCTGACATGCAAGGTATTATCCAAATCCTATTCTTGATCTTGATTGCAAAATCAACCTATTTTACTCAGGATTAAAGCAAGGGAATCTAAGGGCATTGGAATCCTATGAATTAAAATTTTATGAGAATATTTTCTGATGTGTTGAGGGGGTATAGATGGCATTTTCTGATGATCGCGTGCACTTTGAAAATAAGGAGAAGAAAAGGTCCAGATGGTAAGCAATGGGAAATAATCAACTAAAGAAATATTATGTTAAGAAATTACAGTTTCCACTTTTTGAAAAGTGTGGAAAAAAATCACCCTAGGGAATTCCTTACCGAAACTGGGAAGGCGTTTCAATATGGTAATTTTGAACATATGGCCTGGGATAGTAATGAAAATGACCCTATGACTAATCTTGATAAGAAAATTTTTAAGTGTTTTAAATGTGGAGAGACGAGTCATTATGAAAATGCATGCTAAAAGAGAGATCTTAATGATGGAATGAAACCAGACTATAATTAGAAAGGTGTAGTGAGATCCTTGGAGAATACATTAATAGATGTTGGGACCTCCTACAAAGTTATATTAGGTACCTTGTTTTTTTACTCATATTTTTAAAACTTTTTGTTTGATACGGGGTCTACACAATCCTTTATTTCTGAGAAATTTTCATTTAAATTGGAAATATCACCTCAAAAAATGAGACTGGAACTTATTGTTAAAACACCAGGGGTAATATTATAGAAAAGATAAATTATATGAATATATCTATTATGGTCTATTGAAATAAGTTACCTACAAACCTTGTTGTTTTTTCCTTATTAGAGTTTGATGTCATTCTAGGAATGGATTGGCTTTTTGTTTATCATGCTTAGATTAACTATAGAGCTAAAAAGCGGTTTTTCAGAAAGAGTATCTCTTTTTTATAATAGAATTTATGAAAAAAATTGATAACATATCAGGAATCTAAGAAACTATTATAATATTAAAAGTAATTTTATCTTACTCATATTGTTGAAAACAAGGGAACTATTCGTGGAAATTATGTACCAGTGGTAAATGAATATTTTGATGTTTTTCATGATGAGTTACTAGGTGTCATACCTGATCTGGAAGTCAAATTCACAATTGACTTAGTTCAGAATACTAATACAATTTTATAAATCCATTACCTAATGACTCAAATGGATCTTTTAGTGTCTAAAAACCAGTTGTAGGATTTTATTGATAAATGATTCATTCATCCTAGAACTTCACCATGGGGTGCTCCTATTTAGTTTGTTAAAAAGAGTGATGGTTCCATGAGACACTTCATTTATTATAGAGTCTGGAATAACATCACTATTAAAAACAAGTATCCTTTTCCTCACATCGATGGTCAGTTTGATCAGCTCCAGAAAGATCAGTGATTTTCCAAGATTGACTTCAGATGCGTACACCATTAGGTGAAGTTGAATGAGGATGAAATCCCGAAAACATATTTCATTACTAGATATGGGCATTATGATTTTATTACATTTGGGTTAACTAATGTACCAGATGTATTTGTGAGTCTTATGGATAGAAAATTTCATGATTTCTTGGAAATATTTGTGGTTGTGTTTATTTATGACATTCATGAATTTTATAAGAGTATATAGGAGCATGAAAAACATCTAAGGGTTGTTTTCCAAACCTTAATGGAAAAAAACTTTATGTAAAATTCATCATGTTTCATTTTTGGTTGAAATAAATTTATTTTATTGGGTAAATTGTAAATAATGATGGAATAACAATTGATACTTCAAAAACAAAAGTCGTTGATGAATGGACATGACCTACAATGGTTAAATAGATTCATAGTTCTATTGGTTTAATAGGTTATTATTGGTTTTTTTTAAATCCTTTCATGGTTTTATATCTTTATATATAAGTTTACAAGAGAATGGGTAATATTTATTTGGAAATAATAATGTATTTTTTTAGGAACTAAAGAAGAGATTGGTGAATGCTCTAGTTATGGAAATACCTTCCTAAAATGGTGAGTTTTTCACCTATAGTAATTCCTAATTTAGGACATTTTGTTTTGTTTTGTTGCAAAATGATCTGGTAATTTCAAAGTCTTCAAGAAAACCAAAACCTCATGAGTTAAATTATCCCACGCATGATTTGTAACTGGTAGATGTGGGTTTTCCTTTTAAATTTGGTAGGCATCAAACATACGGAGCCAAATGTCAAATATATTTTTACCATATATGTCTAAAGTATATATTCACTTATAAGTAATTAAAAATGAGGTAGAGAAGATGGTTTGAACTTATAATGGATTATGATTGCACAATCAATTACCATCTGATAAAATCATACATTGCGGTGGATGCCTTGGGTCAAAAATATCTTACATCATTAACCATTTTACGTTGGAATGTGATCCCTTGATTAATGATTTAATGAATTTTGGCATAGAAGTTATTGGTGTAGGAAATAAATCTATTTTGTTTCATAATTCAGTACATTCATCATTATCATAAAAAATTAACACAGCACATAAGGAAGAATCTGAGCTACAGAAAATGTTAGAAATGGTTAAAATGGGAAATTTTCTATAATTATAACCTGATGAAGATAGTTTTTTGAGATTTAGAAAAATATTGTGGGTGCCTTGTGATTCCCATTTGAAGAAATATTTTTTGTGTGAATCTCATAGTTATCTATTTTTAGTTCATCCTACCTATCCTATGTTGTATTGAGACTTTCAAGAGTATTTCTTGTGGGATGGAATGAAATGAGATATTGGATATTTTACTGTGAAATGTTCGACATGTCAATAAGTTAATGTAGGGTGAAAATTACTAAAGGGGATGCTTCAGCCACTACCAGTGCTGGAGTGGAAATTGTAGAATATATCCTTGGACATTGTTGTGGGATTACCAAAGGCTTTTTGAGGTAACAATGCAATATGGGTTATTGCTGACCGACTAAACTAATATTTACATTTTCCTTCTATTCAAAATATAGTGTCTTTAGATTACCATTCTTAAATGTACCTCAAAATTATTGTCATGTTAAATGGAGTTCCTCTTTCCATTGTATCTATCTGGGATACCAGGTTCACTTATAACTTTTGGAAGGGCCTTCATAAGTTGTTGGGAACAGAATTAAATTTCAGAACAAATTTTCTTCCACAATTAGATGGGTAATCAGAATGAACGATTCAGAATTTGTAGGATATTCTTAGAGCATGTTAAATGGAGTACCAAAGAAGTTGAGATCAACATCATTATTTAGTTGAGTTTTCATATAATAATAGTTTTCATTATAGTATACAGAAGGAACCGTTCTAGGAATTGTATGGGAATCAGTGTAGAACTATAACTTTTTGGGATAAAGTAAGGGAAAGGAATTTGATGGTAGTAAAATTAGTAAGGAAGTGTCTGAGAAAGTGAATATGATCCAGCAACAATGAGGACATCTCAGAGTTATCAAAAAAGTTATGCATCCAACACGAGGAATGACTTTTCTTTTGAGGTAGGTGATCATGTTTTTCTTAGAATCTACCCATGGAAAAGTGCTATGTGATTTGGTAAGAAAGGAAAGCTAAGTACAAAGTACATTGGAACTTATAAAATCCTAGAGAAATTCGGATCATTCACCTACTGGGTAGAGTTTCCTCCATGTTTATCTCAAGCACACAATTTTTTAATGTTTTGATGTTGAGAAAGTATGTGTCAGATTCATCTCATGTATTGAACCCAGAAGTAGTTCAGTTAGAAGAGAACCATTCTTATGAAGAGAAACCAGTTCACATTCTTCATCGAATGGAACAAGTATAGAAGAATAAGGTATTCCACTAGGTAAAGGTTTTGTGTAGAAACTACATAGTGGAAGAAGCAACATGGTAGTTCAAAAAATCATTGAGGGAAACACACACTCAATTGTTTAATATGTTAATAAAATTGTGAGGAGTCATTTTCCAGTAAGTGTTGATAATGTAACACACCAATGTTTTCAAAAATTAATTGAAATTAATGAAACTTTGTTTTAATTAGATATTTTTAACTAGCATTTAAACATAAATTTTCCACTTCTATGTTTTGAATTTCAAATAAAAAGTCATCTATAGTTGTAATCTGCAAGTTATGTGGAGTATGATAGAACCAACTTGATTTTTTGGTGAATAGTAACATATAATTATGAATAGTAATATGACCCTAAATAATATTAAATTGTATTATTATTTTATTTTCTTAAGGGATTATGATAATGTCATATTGGTTATTTTTTCAATGTGATATAAAAGCATTAATGTTTTAAAAATGTTAATTTTTTTATAAAGTATAATTTTAATAAAAAATTAAATTAATCTTATTTAAAAAACTATTTTCAAAAAATGGAGTTTATTTTTGAATTCTACCTATCGAAAAATGGTTAGGGTGAATTTTTGGCATTTTTTTTAAATTCTTCATTTTTTTGATGAATAGTGAAATACAATAAAATTCCGTATATTCAAATTATCAGATAAATACTCTATTTTTGACATCATCACTAACATAATCCCATTTGGTTCGAAATCACGTGAACTTATTACTATTTGGGTTCCAATGAATCAATACTATTCATAGTCTTGAGCAAAAAATTTAATCTAATGATTAAAATAATGTTAAATCCCTCATCTACTCCACTATAAATACCACCTTCAATCCCCTCTTCCTGTCTATCCTCTCAAGCATTGAGAATTTTCAATGCTCTAGAACATTACCTACCAAAGGCTGCTCCCCACGTCCACAACCTGCTGGTCTCATCAAAAGTCCAAAAACCAAATTCCTTAATAAGGATCTCATGGAGAAGAGATCAAGAGGTAAGAATCCTCTGTAATTTTCATGTGTTTTCTTTTCAATTTATTTCTTTTCTCATAATCTTTTCCCCTCCCAATTTCCAACAGGTATGAAATATACAAAATCATATATATATTTTTTACCATGTTAATTTAAATGATTCATCATCTTTCATCCTATACTCTCCCTCTTGTTCTAAAAATAATAGCATCGTCCGTGAAGTGTCGATTTACCTAAATCGTAGATGATGTGTCTCCAATTTCCATTACTTCCATCAAATCAAATCATAAAACCATTATAATGGATTATTAATAATTTAAATTTTATGTTGTAACCTATTTAATGTTTTGTAATTAACTACCATGCATGAAATTAAAATATATAATGAAACAAGTACATGACTATCGAGGAACCACAAAAAATGTTCTAAACACAAATCATTAATGTTTAATCTAATGATCCATAATAATATATGATAAAGAAATGATTTATGGTATTATTATATATTCTATAAACATATAAATACCATGTCATGCCACTTTTATAATTTAATTTCCACACGATAAGATAACCAAATACACACTGGCCATTGAAATCATGTAAAGAAGGCATCCAAAACAAAGGAAGGAACAAAATACCAATAATTAAAGGGTGAAATGAAGTAATTAAATGATCATATAAGGTATTATAAAAATAAATATTTTTTAATAAGATATTAATAAAACTAGTTTCACAATTATATAGGATTTTAATCAATTTTAATTTAAGAAAAACCTGTGGTAAGGGAATTGTTAACATGGTTTCCATTCTTTGGGTTAAATTTCAACATCATTATTTATGTGGTAATGATATTGGTTATGTGAGTAATTTTGTTAATATTATGTTTTATTATTTGTATTTATAGTGTATAACCATATTCCATCCACTCTATTAACTCTCAATTCAATTATATGATATTTATAGGGGCTTTTCTATTAAAAACCTCTTTTAAAATCATTTTTCACAAAATTAAAAAGCACTGTTTTTATGAAATTATTCATGTTGTATGTTTATGTTATGGTTCTTTGGAAATTTGTATAATGCATTGTAGGAACTATATTTCCATCCAATTCATGGGGTATGTATATTTTGTAGGTCGGCCCTATAGTTACTCCAAATGTAACTACGATTGTTACACAATAAGGTAGCAGTGAGGTTTACATTGTAAGGTAGCTGTGAGGGCTACAATTTATAAGGTAGACGAGATGGATATAAGAATATGTATGTAATTACCTCTTATAACATTATGGTTCTATTTATGTTCTGTATGTTTTGTGGAAATCTCATGGAAATATGAAGTTTCACCAAGGAAGTTTATATGGGTGACAATTATATCTTTTTTAAAAAGATTTCACATGTTATAAGTATTCATAGAATAATTTTATTTTTCTTTCATTTCACATTCCTTACTAAGATTTTGTTCTATTCACATGTTTTTAAATTATTTTCAGAGTTTATAAGGATGTGTAAGACAAAGAATGAAGGCACGTTAAATGTTAGGATGATTTTTCAATAAAATCATGTTTTATTTGAAAAGTTTTATATTTTGTAAGAAATGAATACTATTTTTATGGTATCCACTATGTATTAATGTGTAATTTTATTAATGTATTATTTCCCAATTCATTAAATCTCTAATCCTTAAAAGAACCTCAATGTGAAAGGAAGTGAGTTCGTGACTAAATTCAAGATTATGTAATGTAATAATGTCGGGTCCTTATAGATTTAATCCCAAAATATCAAACTATGAATCAATATTTTAATATAATTAGTGATAATTATGTAGCTATTAATAGTCATGAGTAGATATAAAAAACTAATGAATATAATAATTAAAATATACTCCTCTCCGCCACTATGAATACCACCCCTCACCACATCTTCTTCTCATATATAAAAGCCTTTTAGATTGTTTAATTTCTACCCAATTACCTTCCCAATCATTGTCCCCATGTCCAAAACCATATGGTGTCACCAAAAGGAAATAAATAAGGGGATTAAGGATGTTCTAAAGGGGTGGAATTCAAGAGTAAAAATCCTCTTTCATTTTGATTTACTTTTTTCAATTATTTTTATTTTCTTATACTCTCTTCACCTACCCTTATCCATGAGGAATTAAAACTATAGTATCTTATTTATACTATAATTATATTTTTTAATGGAAAAACTCAACATCAAACCACTTTTCATCTTAATTTTATTCACAAAATGATATCATTGTCTTTGATGTTTTGATTTACCGCCATTAGGGACAATACACTTATTTTTCATCAACTCCTTCAAGAATAATCATAAAAAATTATTATGGTTAAATAATATTTTATTATGCATATTATAAGTTATTTAAGGTTATATAACAAATATATGTAAACATGATATTGAATAAAATGATATAAGTTTTCAATGGCCATAAAAACTACCAAAATAAATTAAATCTTTCTCAATAATGTTTTATTTAATGATTTGAACTCATATCAGAAAACAGAATGATATATGGTATAATTTAACATTATGGAAACATATTAACACCATTTCATTCCACTTTTGGAGTTTTTATTCTATTCTATATGAAAATCAATAATGAACCAACTATGAAATAAATGCACCTGAAATAATGAAAACAATAAAATCTTATTTAAAAATGTGTAGAAGGATGTTAAAATAATATCATATAATTAATTATAAATATTAGTATGGTTCTGTAATATATTAATAACAATATTTAACCCATTATATAGTATGATTGAACTCATTTAATGTAAGACGAACCAAAGGTAAGTGAATTCATAAACAAGTTTCTATTCTTTGGGTTAAGCTTCTACTTCATTGATTATGTGGTACTAAGATTATTTGTTAAATTAAATTTGATTATATTATGTTATATTATGTTTATTTATAGTTTATACACATATTTAATTATTTTTTTCAATTAAATCTACAATTATATGTTATTTAATGGGACTTTTATTTAGAAATCCTCTTTTAAATTTCCATTTTTAAAAAGTTAAAAAGGAATGTTCTTATGCAAGTTTTTCTGTTTTGGGCAATGTTACGGTTCTTGGGAATTATTTATCTTGATGTTTGGGACCTACATATCCTTAAAATGGGTTTAGTATGTATATATTGGTCGTTTATGTTATGGTTACTCCAAGTGTAATTACGATTGTTGCGCTATATGGTTGTCGTGGGGTCACATAATAAGGTAGTCATGAGGGTTACATTGTAAGGTAGTCATGAGGGTTAAAATTCATTTGGTCGTTATGAGGGATATAATATTAAGTAAGTAATTCCTGATGTTACCTTTATGTAATTGTTTATGTTTTCTATGTTTTACAGAAATCTCATGTTTTCACAAACTAACTATATGATACATATTGGGTGAGAAGTATGTCTTTGTGAAAATTATTTAATATGTTAATAAGAATTCATGTACTTATGATTTCTCTCTTTTTTAATTCCATTCCTAAGAATATTGTGATCATCACATGTTTTAAAATATTATTTATAGGTTTTAAGAATGGGTATGAGAAAAGAAGATGCCAAGATGAATGTTATAAATACTTTTCATGAAAATATTTCTTGTTCTTTATTAAAAACACTTCTATTATAGACGAAATGCATATTGTTTTATCAGTACCCACATTATATGCATGTTGTTTGATATGTATGAATTAGGTCATAGTTTTCTCATACTAAACTAAAAATATATGTGGGGATGTAAAAAATTAAATTCCAAATGAATTTTCTAGAGTATGTAATGTTTTTGGATTGGTTCTTATAGTTGGTATCAAGTAATGTTTTATATAACATTAGGGGTTTGGATGATGCTAATAGGGCACCATAAATTATTTTTATCTTATGTTTAGGTTGCAATGATATAGAATTTAATTATTATCATATTTTTCTTCTATGATATGTCCATTAAGAATGGTTTTCCACAGATAAAATAGGGAAAGTGAAGGAGGAAGGCACTAAGAGGATGATATGTTTCCAAATACACAACCTGGAATGGTGGGAATTGGAACCAAAAAATTTGTGATAGCAATGGATCAGTTGAAAGAGGGTATAAATGATGGTGGAATCTATGCAAGATAAAAACATGATCTACCTCAAAGGAACATTATGATAGTGGAGAATTTTATAAGGAAACACCCTCCTTATTTTAGTGGATCTTTTAACCTAGTGGAAGCTTAATGATGGATTAAGGCCCTTGAAATATATGTTATGTTATGGGATTTTCAAATAATAAAAATATTTGCCTTCACCTTTATCTTCTTGAAGGTGAATCTGACCAGTGGTGTTCAATTATCAAGAATATCAGGGATAGTGAGGAGTTTGATGCCATAGAATGGGTTGAATTTTAAAAAACCATTGAAAATTATTTTCCTAAGGTGGTTTAACAAAGGATAGAAAATCCATTCCATGAATTGAAACAAAATTATGGGGATTCAGTGGTTATTCATGACTAAAACTTCACTCGATTGGAAAGGTATGATCCAAATATTATTCAGAATCATGATAAAAAAATTAATCATTTTTACTATGGATTAAACCAGATATATCAAAGGTAATTAGCCTCCTTTGAATTCAAAAGTTATAAGAAACTTATCTGATGTGATAAGATGGAAGAAATGGAGTTTTTTATGATTATGTGTACTTTAAAAACATGCAGAAGAATATTTTCATATGGAAAGGGATGGGTAATATTCATTCAATGAGATTTGACGGTAAGAATGTCTAGTTTCAAATTTTTGAAAAGTGTGGAAAAAATAACATCAAGAAATGGCATAAAAAATTGGGATGTGTTTTCGATTTGGTAATATTGGACATATGGATGGAGATTGTAATGAAAATTATCTTATGATTAATTATAAAAAAAATTATAATTTGTCTTAAATGTGATGAGATCGGTCATTATGAAAATACATGCCCAAAGAAAAATATAAATGATGGAAAGTATCCAAATTATATGTTAAAAGGTGAAGTGAAATCTTTTGAGACTATTTGAGCAGATTATAGGCCATCCAATGAAGTGGTATCAGTTAATGTTTTTGTTTACTCAGATTTTTCTAATAAATTATTTGATATGGGGTCTACACATTCCTTTATTTCTGATAAATTTTATGGTAAATTGAAAATTTCACCTCAAGAAGTGAAACATGAACTTATGGTTAAAACACTAGGGAGAAATATTATAGAAAAAACCATTATAATAATCTCCATACTATTTCCTATTGAAATAAATTACCTGAAAACTATGTTTTTTAACCTTATTTGAGTTTGATGATATTATGGGTATGGATTGAATTTATGTTTATCTTGCTAAGATATATTGTAGACCTAAGTAAGTTGATTTTTTAGAAATAAAATCAATTTGAAAAGAAGAATAAACCCATAAAATTGATAACATATCACGAATCTAAGAAACTGTTAAAATATGGAAAGGAAATTTATCATTATCATATTGTTAAAAACAATAGAACTATTTAGATTAATTATTTTTCAGTGGTAAATGGACACATTGATTACTTTCCTAATGATTTTACCTGTTTAATACCTGATTATGATGTTGAATTTACCATTATCTTTGATTTTGATTCAAAGACAATTTCATAACCCCCTTATTAAATGTCTCAATTGGAACTTCTAGAATTGAAAAAATAGTTGGAGGAATTTCTTAATAAAGTAATCATTAATCTCAGCACTTCACCTTGGTGTGCTCCTATTTTTATTTATAAACAAAAATGGTTCCATGAGACTTATAATTGATTATAGAACATGTAATAACATTACTATGAATAATAAGTATCATTTTCCTTATATAAATGACTTATTTGATCAGTTCAGTATTTTTCAAGATTGACTTGGGATTCATGTACCATAAATTGAATGTGAATTAGGATGGAATCCCAAAAATAGATTTTCATAGTATATATCAGCATTATGAGTTTTTATGCCCTTTGGTTTGAAAAATTCCTTTGATGTATTTATGGATATTATAAATACCATATATCTTAAATATTTGGATATGTTTTTTTAGTTTTTATTGATGATATTTTGGAATTTTAAACAATTTATGAGGATCATAAAAAACATTCAATGATTTTATTGTAAACTATTAATAAAAATAATTTATACGGATATTTTAGAAAATGTGGGTTTTATTTGCAACATATTTATTTTCATGGGAACATTGTAAATAAGGATGGAATAACAGTTGATCCCACTAAAACAAAAGTGGTTGATGAATGTACAAGAACTAAAAATGTTACATACAATCATATTTTTCATGGATTGATAGTTTATTACTGATTGATTGTTAAAAACATTTAAAATTTATCTAACCCACTAATTATGTTAGCATGAAAATGGGTTAAGTTTAATTGTAAAAAAGACTATGATGTTTATTTTTAAGAACTAAAGAAGATATTGGTGAATTCTCCAATATGGTCGCTACCTTCCAGAAATGGTGAGTTTTTTTATCCATAGTGATTCCTTTTTAAAGGGACTTGGTTGTGTTTTGATGCAGAATAACCAGGTAATTTCTTATTCTTCAAAACAAAAGAAACTTCATGGGTAAAATTACCCAACATATGATTTTGAGTAAGAAGCTATGGTTATCAATTTGAAAATGTAGAGGCATCATTTACGAGGATCCAAATGAGAAATATATACTGACCAATAATTCCTAAAGAATATATTCACCCAAAAGGAATTAAACATGAGGTAGTGAAGATGACATGATGTAATAAAGGATTATATCTTCACAATTAATTGTGATTTGGGAAAAGTAAACAAAGTGGTATATATCTTGAGTCAAAATCATTATGCATCGCTAACAATGTTATATTTGGAGTAAGACCCCTTAATTAATGATTTGATGAGTTTTGTCTTGGAAGTTGTTGGTATAGGAGATTCCTCTATTTTTTTATAGGTTTCAGTGTAGTCATATCTTTCAGATAGAATTAAGTGATTTAGGAAGGAAGGTAGTGAGTTAAATAGAAAGGTAGAATTGGTTAAAAATGGTATGTTCCTAGAATTTAATGTTGATAAATATTGTTTTTTAGATTTGGAAAGATATTAAGTGTGACTTGTGATTCACAACATAATAAAGAGTTATTAAATGAAACTCATAGTTATCCATTTTTAGTTCTTCCTGGAAGTAAAATGATGTAAAAAGACCATTATATGTGTTACTGGTGTGATGGAATGAAAATAAATATTTCATATTTTATAATGAAATGTTTGACATGTCAGCAGGTTAAACCAGTTTGACAATTAACAAAGGGGGTACTTTAGCCTTTTCCCGTTTCAGAGGGGAATTGGGAAAATACATTCATGGACAACATGGTGGGGAATCCAATGACTTCTCAAGGTAACAATGTGATTTGAGTTATTATTGACCGACTGACTAAATCATCACATTCCCTTCCTATTTGAGATACTATATCATGGAATCTGCTTTATCAACTATAACTCAATGATATTGCTAGGTTGGATGGAGTTACTCTTCACATTATATCTAAATGTGATTTCTGGTTCACTTTTTACTTTTGGTAAGGCCCCGAGAAGTCTCTGGGTAAAGAATTAAATTTCATAACTTCTTTTCATCATCAATTTGATGGAATGATCAATGGAACAGCTCATTCATTGTATGATATGCTTCGAGATTATTCAATGGACTATCAAGGAAGTTTGGATCAAAATATTTATTTAATTTATTTTTATTATACTAAAAACATTCATTCATGTATGCATATTTATCCTTTTGAGGCATTATATTGAAAGTGGTGTTGAACTCCATCTTCTTTTGGATGAAGTCAGGGAAAGGATGTTTATGGGACTAGAATTAGTAGAGTAAGTGGCTAATAAAGTGAAGATGATCTAGCAACACATGAGGATAACTCATAGTATGTAGAAAAGTTATGTTGATAATCAGTACAAATACATTTATTTTGTGGTATGTGATCATGTTTTCTTTAGAATATCACATTGGAAAAGTGTTATTTTTTAGGAAAGAAATGAAAGCTCAGTCTACAGTTCATTGGACCTTATGAAATACTTGGTAAAGTGGGATCAGTCACATAACAAGTAGCTTTACCTCTGAGTTTATCTCAAGTAAATAATTTTTTTCAGGTTTCGATGTTGAGAAAGTATGTTCTAGAATCATCTCATGTTTTGAAACCAAAATTAGTTCATCTAGAAGAGAACCTTTATTATGAAGAGAAACCTATTCAAATTCTTGATCATAGGGAGAAAGTATTGTGGAATAAGATAATTCACAAGGTTATGCTTTTGTGGAAAACCCACATGGTTGAAGAAGAAATATGGGAATCTAAAAAATCTATAAGGGAATGGTTACCTCACTTGTTTAATAACTAAATAAAAATTATAAGGATGAAATTTCCATAATGTGGGGAGAATGTAATTGTAACGCCCCGACCCCAGCTACCCAGAGTCGGTGCGTTAATTACATAACATTGGCATGATCACAAGAAAGATCAAATCCCGAAAGACCGATTGGTTTAGTAGCCTTGGAAACACTAGATATAATCATAAAGTTTTACATTACATCATAAAATGAAAAACTACTACAACAAAATAATGTTTCCAACGTCCACACTATAATCCCTTCATAATATCCCTGCAAGTCAATCATAATTTACTTCTTCACTACCTGGGAAAAATAAAACATAGAAAAGGGGTGAGCTCAAATGCCCAGTAAGGATAACAATATAGCGGAACATTCAAAATAAGCATAAACATTTAAGGCAATGAATTACTAAAACAAAAGTCTTTTAAAATTGAACTTCAACATGGTATGGCAAAAGTAAAATGAAATAATGCCATTTACTTGTTCACATGGATATTCTACTAATCGAATAATCACATGCAATATCAATAACCACTTTCATAATGTTGGAATGCATAATGCCAGACTATCATAACCACATAGCCAAGGCCTCGTGCCAAGACTACAAATAAGATTTTGTCAAGGCCTTGTGCCAAGACACTAGTTTGTCTCATGAGACCTACCGATGCATCGAGGAGCTATAGCGGGCTCCACCCGTCACTTATTAAGTCCAATGCATTCCCATATGAAAAGGTTTAAACATAACATAAACATTCGTATTAAAACTAGCATACGAAATGTCAATACTTTCACCATAAACTATGAATGGTATAAAAATAGCACATCCACAGTCAAACATATCACAAAACCTTCAATACAATATAGAAGTTTTGTATCATAATAAATCAACTTCAAATAATCTTAAAATCCATCAAAGGATGTTGACATAGATGAAATCAAAATTCTTTTAAAAGAAATATCTCCTTTTATTTTGAAATAATTTAAGATCCATATAAAATAAAACATTTTCTTTGAAAATATTCTTATAAGCTTGTAAGGGAAGCTTTTAAGATTTTATAACGGCGTAAAATAACCGCACCCGCCGTATAAGTTAAAAAAAACATTCTTACCTCAATTCTGTCGAAAAGGTTTAAAAGGACCTTGTTTTGAAAACGACGGAAAGATTCCTTTATAAACCTCTTATAAAAAGTCAAACAAGGGTATAAATGACTTTAACCCATATTCTTGTAAATAGTAAAAATGTTTTGAAATACATTTTGAAGAAACATGGATGTGGATGATAACGAGATCCCAGTAGATTATTACGTATAAACAACCTCGGATAATGAAGAGATTGTGAAATAACCCTTACCTTGTACTTTTCCTTGGTTGGGGTAGGTTAACCTCCTGTATAATGGTGAAATAATTGTTATTAAATTATACAAGAATCATATATATTAATATGATATCATATATGATCTTTTAACATTGATTTATTAATAATATCTTAGAATTATCATCGTTTCGGGTGTTAACTTACTCATTTTCTTTTATATGTTTTGTTACATAAGCCATGTTTGTTGTATCTTATTCATATCCAGAATGATATCAAGTCCTTAAACATCATTTTTAAATCATAAAATGATAATTATACTTGAATGGATACGATGGAGAATGAATCTCATCGCGTTCGTGGAGACGGTAGTCCGTACGTACGCACGAGCGACAATATCATTCTTTTGATATTAAAATAATATATAAATGAATGGTATATCATATATAAAGAATCATTAACATGTTATATTTATTATTTACATGAGTTACACATCATTATTATACCCAACCAAATAATATTATATTGAATAACAATTACACCACGACGTGGAGACGGTAAGCCGTACGTACGCACGTATGGTGACATGTTATTCAAAGGGTGGATAGAATACTGAATATGGTTGTACCATACTTATAATAACATCACAGTATATGTGAGATACTGGAGTTATTATTTTAGAATGGTAAGAACAAAGGAAGAAGAAGTGGAAGAAGAAATGAACTTAGAAAAGGGTGGTGAAATCATTACCTCTTCTTCGGGTTCTTCCTTTTGATTTGATCAAAAGGGCTCCTTAGGTTGGCTTTCTGATCAAACTAAGGCCTCTAGGTTGTAGTGAGGGATGTTGGGAGAGTATTTGGGCAGAGTTTGGCCGAACCAAAAGGCTTTGAAGGTGTGAAGAAATGAGAAGGAGGAGTGCCTTTTTATAAGAGGGGTGAGGTGCACCTTTGGAAAAGTTAGAAATATTAATTTATAATAAATTCATATTCTGTTTCTAAAGGCTCCAAAGTTGATTATTCAAAGGTTAAAGTGGGGATAGGTCGAAAACCACTCAACCAATATAATTTAGACAGGTTTGGGTACTTATATTAACCTTATCTTTAAGTATTAACTCTAAGTTAATTAGTTTCACTTTTACAATGTCTCTTTGTATTTTTATATAATATGGTTAATAAACTTACTATATACATCCAAGCGACCCCCAAGTGGTCCATTAATGATTAACCTATCATAATATAAGTCTCTTGGCCGAACCTTAGATTTTTAGGAATTTAATATTAATTAATAATATAATATTTGTTTTAAGAACTCTTTTATGTCAATTTTGACACTATTCAATAGTTGATTTTTGTGAAACTCATAACAGATTGATTACTTCGAACAAAGTCAATTAAATCAATCCTAATATATCATATTATCCTAGAAAATTATTGTAATTCATTAAAAGTTTCATATTATATTTATTTGGGTATTTATAATATCAATTATGTTAATTTTCTTTTATTTTAGTAATTACTGCATCATCATTGTGTCATAAATAAAATAAATTATTTAATGTCTAAAAATTATAAATAAAACATCATTATGTAGAAAATCTTTTTATCTTTCTAATGAATATTTATAATCGAAAATCAAACATATATAACCCTATGTAAAAATTGTTGTTCTAAAAGATATATTCTTGTGTCATTTTTGTATTCATTTTGACTTAATTAAAATAAAGTGTCATTATCACTTACAACTGGATCCATGGGGTCCCAAAATAGACCCAAAGATGCCCATGGTCGACTATGTATCAACCAATAGGGTTAAGACACGTTTTAGGGTAATTTAGTATTATTATAATATTATTTTTTTAACCCTTATTTACCGGATTTACCCTTAACCATGGTAAATAAAATATTTACCGCAGTAATTATTCAAAATGTCTAAAAATAAAAGTTACCTATTTACACAATTTGAACATCCTGATTCCAAATATGGAATCCATTTTTCTAAATTCAAAACACAGAAGTGGCAGAAATTAATTTAAAATTAATTCCCGCTGTCAAAACAAAAAGCGTGTTTTTAAGAGATAATATCTATCAAAAGATTGACACTTGTTTATGTTCGGTTTAATTGTAAAATTATGTCCAATGATAAACATTAAATTGAATGGTAAAAATATATTCTAAATATACCTTAAAACCACTCAAATTCATAATTTATCACTATTAATTATTTTGATTAAAAAAGTTGTTTTTAATTAAAATTTAGAAATTTTCACTATTCATCAAAATATGAAAGTTATCTGAAAAGTACCAAAATTTCACCCTAGACTAATTTCGATATTCCGAATCCAAAAATGAAGTCCATTTTGAAATATAAAATATATATGATTTCAAAAAGTAGGTATTACTATTCACAACGGCTAGTTTAATTAGTTGTGGTGTGTGTTAGAACTCGAGGTTGCGTACAACACACGCTATCGCATTATTCGAAGGGAAACGTACCGTAGAAGCTTGGGGTGTTACATTCTCCCCTCCTTCAAATAATTGCGTCCTCGCAATTTCTAGGGTATTACTGCATAAAAAGACTCGGGTGGTTCTTCATCATAAGTTCCTCGGGTTCCCACGTTGCCTCTTCCATCTTATGATTTCTCCACAAAACTTTTACCAGACGCGTCGTCCGGTTTCTCAGTACTTGTTCTCTTGTATCAAGAATCCTGACGGGCTCTTCGCAATAAGACAGATCGGGTTCCAGTTCTAATTCCTCATAGGTGAGTACATGCGTCGGATCAGGCATGTATTTCCTCAATAGAGATACGTGGAACACATCGTGAACTTTGGAGAGACTTGGCGGCATTGCCAATCGGTAAGCTACAACCCCAATTCGTTCTAGAATTTCGAAAGGTCCGATGTACCTGGGACTCAATTTACCTTTCTTACCAAAACGTATGACTCCCTTCCACGGAGATACCTTCAGAAAAACATGATCACCGACTTGAAATTCCAAATCCTTCCTTCGATTATCGGCATAGCTCTTCTGCCTACTTTGAGCTGCTTTGATGTGATTTTGGATTACTTTCACCTTTTCCACCGTTTCCTCCACCAGCTCTGGGCCTACAAGTTTTCTTTCACCAACGTCATCCCAACAGGTTGGTGTACGACATCTCTTTCCGTATAACGCTTCATATGGTGCCATCTGTATACTCGAATGGAAGCTATTGTTATAGGAAAATTCTACTAGTGGTAAATATTGATCCCACATACCCTGAAAGTCAAGTGAGCAAGATCTCAACATGTCTTCTAAGGTTTGAATAGTCCGTTCTGATTGTCCGTCTGTCTGAGGGTGGTAAGCAGTGCTCAAATGAAGTTCTGTATCCAGGGATTTATGAAGACTTTTCCAGAATCTTGAAGTAAAACGGGGATCACGATCAGAAACAATTGATAGGGGTACTCCATGAAGTCTCACAACTTCATTAATGTATAGTCTTGCTAGACGTTCCAGGGGTAGATCTTCTCTTATAGCAAGAAAATGTGCTGACTTGGTAAGACGATCAACAATAACCCATATTGCATCGTTCCTTCTAGGAGTCTTTGGTAGCCCCATGACAAAGTCCATCATAATATTGTCCCATTTCCACTCCGGTATGGAAAGAGGTTGCATGACTCCTCCAGGATGTTGCCTTCCAGCTTTCACTTGTTGACAAACTATACATCTTGACACAAAATCAGCAATCTCCCTCTTCATGTTGTCCCACCAAAAATGTTCCTTCAAATCTCTATACATTTTGGTGCTCCCAGGGTGTATAGAGAAATTGGAACTATGAGCATCATCCAGCAATTCCCTTTTTAGATCAGGTATATTTGGAACACAAAGTCTCTTCCCGAATTTCAAAATTCCATCTTCATACACAAAGTCTCTCAATCTCCCATCATTCACAGCTTTAATCTTCTTTTGGAATTCGTCATCATCGGTCTGAGAACTCTTAATCCTTTCTAGTAAAGATGGTTTGGCAACCATTTGAAAAAGCATTGATGTTTCACCTTCCCTGGTTATTCCCATGTCCATCTTCTCTAGATCCATGAAAATTGGGTCCCTTTCAATTCTCATCATGTTCAGAACTCCATGGTCTTTTCTGCTCAAAGCATCTGCTACTTTGTTTGCTTTCCCCGGGTGGTAGTGTATCGTACAATCATAATCCTTGAGTAATTCAAGCCATCTCCTTTGCCTCATGTTGAGTTCTTTTTGAGAGAAAATATACTTCAAACTCTTGTGATCAGTATAAATCTCACATTTTTCACCATAGAGGTAGTGCCTCCATATTTTCAAAGCAAAGATCACTACTGCTAACTCGAGATCATGAGTAGGATAGTTTTGTTCATGAATTTTCAACTGTCGTGATGCATAGGCAATAACTCTATCATTCTGCATAAGGACACAACCAAGTCCTTTCTTTGATGCATCACTATAAATAACGAACCCATCATTCCCCGATGGTAGAGTCAATAAAGGAGCATTGACTAATCTTCTCTTCAGTTCTTCGAAACATTCTTCACACTCTTTTGTCCAAACTAATTTAACCCCTTTACGTGTGAGCTTCGTTAATGGGTTAGCCAATCGGGCAAAATTCTGGACGAAACGTCGATAATAACCTGCCAAACCAATAAAACTACGTACCTCAGTTATACTCGTAGGTGCTGGCCAGACTTGGTCTTAGAAGGATCAACAGAGATTCCATCTTTAGAGACAATATGGCCAAGAAAAGAAATCTCCTGAAGCCAGAATTCACACTTGCTAAACTTTCCATATAATTCATGCCTCCTCAGAGTCTTCAAGATAATGCGCAAGTGATTTTCATGATCTTCGTAGGTTTTGGAGTATACCAAGATATCATCAATAAATACCACCACAAATTCATCGAGATACTCCTTGAAAACTCTATTCATCAGATCCATGAATACAGAGGGTGCATTAGTCAATCCAAACGGCATTACAGTAAACTCATAATGCCCGTACCTGGTTCAAAATGCTGTTTTCGGAATGTCTTCCTTCTTTACACACAACTGATGGTATCCAGATCGAAGGTCAATCTTTGAAAAGTATTGAGCACCATGCAGTTGGTCAAATAAATCATCAATACGAGGTAGGGGATACTTGTTCTTTATCGTTATAGCATTGATCTCCCTGTAGTCGATACATAACCTAATAGATCCATCATTCTTTTTAACAAAAAGAACAGGGGCTCCCCATGGAGAAACACTAGGGAGAATAAATCCCTTATTACTCAATTCCTCTAGTTGTTTCTTTAGTTCGACTAACTCTACAGTGGCCATTCTATAAGGGGTCTTCGATATAGGCCTTGATCTAGGAATCAAATCAATAGAAAACTCAACTTCTCGTTCTGGAGGATGTCCAGGTAAATCTTCTGGAAATACATCTACAAATTCTTTCACAACAGGTACATCCTCTATTTGAACATTCCTTTCCTCACCCGCAGTTATTTCATTCTCTTCCTCCCCAATAATTGAATTTAGTTGAGCTATTGAGGGTGGATCTAAATAAGAATTAGGTGGTGACGATTCTGCTCTAAAAATAAGGTGTTCCTTATCATTATCATCAAGAATCGTAACCTCTTTCTTCTTACAATAAATCTTCGCATCATAGTCTGAAAGCCAGTCCATACCGAGGATTATATCAAACTCGATCATAGGTATGACGATGAGATCAGCAGATAAAGAAAATTTATGTGCTCTAATGGGGACTGATTCACAAAACTTTGTTGCAACGATACTTCCCTTAGGAGTTGTAACTGACAACTCCCTTATTAAATCAAATTGGAAATATC
Organism: Viscum album; assembly: GCA_963277665.1. Taxonomy (NCBI): domain Eukaryota; kingdom Viridiplantae; phylum Streptophyta; class Magnoliopsida; order Santalales; family Viscaceae; genus Viscum; species Viscum album. The sequence goes on along the minus strand of OY728120.1, from coordinate 666,610,032 downwards.
TAATTTTCTTAGCAAACTGGGAAGATATGAAACAATGCGATGATCCAGAATCAAATAATGCATTTGCTAAACTTGAGGAAACCATTAAATTACCTGCCACCACGTCTTTCGGAGCTTCTACCTCAGCAGTAGTGATATCATAAGCCTGGCCTTGATCCCTTGGCCTTTTCTGAGGTAAGTTCTCCTGACGCTTAGGACATGCATTTGCATAATCCCCCATCTCCCTGCAATTGTAGCACTGAACGTTGGTAGCTTCCTTCTTCCCCTTGCAATCATGAGCTTGGTGGCCTTTTTCACCACACTTGTAACAGACTCCCATTCCCTTCAGGCAAGCACCGGGGTGTTTCTTCCCACACTTACCACAATATGGATATTAAACCTTTCCCTTCTTCCCCTTATTTCCATTCCCAGATTGATCAGCAGGTCTCTTCTTCTCTTGCTTTGCATTAAAGTCATAAGACTTAGAGAATTCCTTTTCGGTCTTGATAGCACATGAGACAATGTCTTCGTACGATGAAAAGGATTGTGAGACTAATGCTCGACGGAGAAATGGTTTTAACCCATCAAAGAAACGATCAATCTTACTTCTTGGGTTGCGAATATAATCTCCAGCATACCTCGCTAACCTTGTAAAGTTAGCCTCATACTTTGTGACATTATCATCCTCCTTTTGTCTCAGACTCAGAAATTGCCTTTCCATATCTGCTCGATGGTCGCGAGGAAAGTATTTTTCTAAAAACAGATCTTTGAATTCCCTCCATTCCATATTTGATACTTCATCATCTTCCTTCGTATTTTGAATCAATGACCACCATTGATCAGCATCTCCAGTGAGGCGGTAAACTGCCATGATAACTTTTTCCCTTTCACTGCTCCCCAAAGCCTGAAATATTTTCTCTAGGGAAAATATCCATTGCTCAGCTACTAAGGGATTTGTATTCCCATTGAACGTTGGTGGTTGTTGCCTCATGAATCGATCTAACATTGATCCTCCACGCTGTGGATCAGGGTGATCCATACGGGTAAGGTTATTATTCATAACCTGAGTAAGTTGTCCCAGTACGGTGATTAGCTGATCAGCACCAGTTGCATCACCAGCCCCACTATAATTATCTTGAGCAGGCGGGCAATCCCTACATGGAGTGCGTGCATTGATACGATTTCCATTTCTTCCACTAGGCGCCATTTCTAAACAATGGCATAAACTAGATCAGTTTATGAATCAAAATACATAATCCCATACTTATAAAACACTTAACATAAATTGAACTATTTATGGATATAATCCATAATCATAAAAATGTTTTCTTTGAGGAAGTATATACTCATAAACCCTTCATAATGATTTGTAAAGATAACGAGAGTTATCCTAAGCATATCCCCCGGGAGTGTCGTAACCAAGAGTGCAGCAAGGCCCGTTGTCGTGCACCAGTTCCCGTTCGAGTCTAGCTCAAAGCGGTGTTTTCGGGTTTTACCCCTAGGTACATCTGTGCCAGAGCCGCCTCTACCTGCTCGTATCCAGACAGGGATGTATTGCTCGGAAAACTCACAAAATCTCTACAATACCAAAATTCTAGGAAGTTCTTCTATACTAATCCTCAAAGTTCATCTTAGGTCTACGTGCTCTAATCAGAGTTTATCTAAATCTAGTTTCCAAGGTTTGTACTAAACTTCCTCTGATACCAACTGTAACGCCCCGACCCCAGCTACCCAGAGTCGGTGCATTAATTACATAACATTGGCATGATCACAAGAAAGATCAAATCCCGAAAGACCGATTGGTTTAGTAGCCTTGGAAACACTAGATATAATCATAAAGTTTTACATTACATCATAAAATGAAAAACTACTACAACAACATAATGTTTCCAACGTCCACACTATAATCCCCTCATAATATCCCTGCAAGTCAATCATAATTTACTTCTTCACTACCTGGGAAAAATAAAACATAGAAAAGGGGTGAGCTCAAATGCCCAGTAAGGATAACAATATAGCGGAACATTCAAAATAAGCATAAACATTTAAGGCAATGAATTACTAAAACAAAAGCCTTTTAAAATTGAACTTCAACATGGTATGGCAAAAGTAAAATGAAATAATGCCATTTACTTGTTCACATGGATATTCTACTAATCGAATAATCACATGCAATATCAATAACCACTTTCATAATGTTGGAATGCATAATGCCAGACTATCATAACCACATAGCCAAGGCCTCGTGCCAAGACTACAAATAAGATTTTGTCAAGGCCTTGTGCCAAGACACTAGTTTGTCTCATGAGACCTACCGATGCATCGAGGAGCTATAGCGGGCTCCACCCGTCACTTATTAAGTCCAATGCATTCCCATATGAAAAGGTTTAAACATAACATAAACATTCGTATTAAAACTAGCATACGAAATGTCAATACTTTCACCATAAACTATGAATGGTATAAAAATAGCACATCCACAGTCAAACATATCACAAAACCTTCAATACAATATAGAAGTTTTGTATCATAATAAATCAACTTCAAATAATCTTAAAATCCATCAAAGGATGTTGACATAGATGAAATCAAAATTCTTTTAAAAGAAATATCTCCTTTTATTTTGAAATCATTTAAGATCCATATAAAATAAAACATTTTCTTTGAAAATATTCTTATAAGCTTGTAAGGGAAGCTTTGAAGATTTTATAACGGCGTAAAATAACCGCACCCGCCGTATAAGTTAAAAAAACATTCTTACCTCAATTCTGTCGAAAAGGTTAAAAAGGACCTTGTTTTGAAAACGACGGAAAGATTCCTTTATAAACCTCTTATAAAAAGTCAAACAAGGGTATAAATGACTTTAACCCATATTCTTGTAAATAGTAAAAATGTTTTGAAATACATTTTGAAAAAACATGGATGTGGATGATAACGAGATCCCAGTAGATTATTACGTATAAACAACCTCGGATAATGAAGAGATTGTGAAATAACCCTTACCTTGTACTTTTCCTTGGTTGGGGTAGGTTAACCTCCTGTATAATGGTGAAATAATTGTTATTAAATTATACAAGAATCATATATATTAATATGATATCATATATGATCTTTTAACATTGATTTATTAATAATATCTTAGAATTATCATCGTTTCGGGTGTTAACTTACTCATTTTCTTTTATATGTTTTGTTACATAAGCCATGTTTGTTGTATCTTATTCATATCCAGAATGATATCAAGTCCTTAAACATCATTTTTAAATCATAAAATGATAATTATACTTGAATGGATACGATGGAGAATGAATCTCATCGCGTTCGTGGAGACGGTAGTCCGTACATACGCACGAGCGACAATATCATTCTTTTGATATTAAAATAATATATAAATGAATGGTATATCATATATACAGAATCATTAACATGTTATATTTATTATTTACATGAGTTACACATCATTATTATACCCATCCAAATAATATTATATTGAATAACAATTACACCACGACGTGGAGACGGTAAGCCGTACGTACGCACGTATGGTGACATGTTATTCAAAGGGTGGATAGAATACTGAATATGGTTGTACCATACTTATAATAACATCACAGTATATGTGAGATACTGGAGGTATTATTTTAGAATGGTAAGAACAAAGGAAGAAGAAGTGGAAGAAGAAATGAACTTAGAAAAGGGTGGTGAAATCATTACCTCTTCTTCGGGTTCTTCCTTTTGATTTGATCAAAAGGGCTCCTTAGGTTGGCTTTCTGATCAAACTAAGGCCTCTAGGTTGTAGTGAGGGATGTTGGTAGATTATTTGGGCAGAGTTTGGCCGAACCAAAAGGCTTTGAAGGTGTGAAGAAATGAGAAGGAGGAGTGCCCTTTTATAAGAGGGGTGAGGTGCATCTTTGGAAAAGTTAGAAATATTAATTTATAATAAATTCATATTCGGTTTCTAAAGGCTCCAAAGTTGATTATTCAAAGGTTAAAGTGGGGATAGGTCGAAAACCACTCAACCAATATAATTTAGACAGGTTTGGGTACTTATATTAACCTTATCTTTAAGTATTAACTCTAAGTTAATTAGTTTCACTTTTACAATGTCTCTTTGTATTTTTATATAATATGGTTAATAAACTTACTATATACATCCAAGCGACCCCCAAGTGGTCCATTAATGATTAACCTATCATAATATAAGTCTCTTGGCCGAACCATAGATTTTTAGGAATTTAATATTAATTAATAATATAATATTTGTTTTAAGAACTCTTTTATGTCAATTTTGACACTATTCAATAGTTGATTTTTGTGAAACTCATAACAGATTGATTACTTCGAAAAAAGTCAATTAAATCAATCCTAATATATCATATTATCCTAGAAAATTAGTGTAATTCATTAAAAGTTTCATATTATATTTATTTGGGTATTTATAATATCAATTATGTTAATTTTCTTCTATTTTAGTAATTACTGCATCATCATTGTGTCATAAATAAAATAAATTATTTAATGTCTAAAAATTATAAATAAAACATCATTATGTAGGAAATCGTTTTAGCTTTCTAATGAATATTTATAATCGAAAATCAAACATATATAACCCTATGTAAAAATTGTTGTTCTAAAAGATATATGCTTGTGTCATTTTTGTATTCATTTTGACTTAATTAAAATAAAGTGTCATTATCACTTACAAGTGGATCCATGGGGTCCCAAAATAGACCCAAAGATGCCCATGGTCGACTATGTATCAACCAATAGGGTTAAGACACGTTTTAGGGTAATTTAGTATTATTATAATATTATTTATTTAACCCTTATTTACCGGATTTACCCTTAACCATGGTAAATAAAATATTTACCGCAGTAATTATTCAAAATGTCTAAAAATAAAAGTTACATATTTACACAATTTGAACATCCTGATTCCAAATATGGAATCCATTTTTCTAAATTCAAAACACAGAAGTGGCAGAAATTAATTTAAAATTAATTCCCGCTGTCAAAACAAAAAGCGTGTTTTTAAGAGATAATAACTATCAAAAGATTGACACTTGTTTATGTTCGGTTTAATTGTAAAATTATGTCCAATGATAAACATTAAATTGAATGGTAAAAATATATTCTAAATATACTTTAAAACCACTCAAATTCATAATTTATCACTATTAATTATTTTGATTAAAAAAGTTGTTTTTAATTAAAATTTAGAAATTTTCACTATTCATCAAAATATGAAAGTTATCCGAAAAGTACCAAAATTTCACCCTAGACTAATTTCGATATTCCGAATCCAAAAATGAAGTCCATTTTGAAATATAAAATATATATGATTTCAAAAAGTAGGTATTACTATTCACAACGGCTAGTTTAATTAGTTGTGGTGTGTGTTAGAACTCGAGGTTGCGTACAACACACGCTATCGCATTATTCGAAGGGAAACGTACCGTAGAAGCTTGGGGTGTTACAGTAATAACTCATGTACTTATAAAATAATTTCTTTTTATTCTAGAATTAAATAGTTAAATTTAAAATGAAATTAGTGATATTTATAAAAATTAAGGAATATTTTATAATAGAATATTAACCTCATCTATGAAAGTACAAATAATATTTTTGTAACTTATAATTGAATATATGATATATTTATATCATTGAATAAGTAAATTTATTTTTGAAAATTAAAAATCAAGTGTTGGTATTTTTATAAGTCATAAATGTTAAATTTAAATATAATAATTAATTAAAAGTTTGAAAAGAAATTTTTTTTATATAAAATATATTAATAAATTAATATTTAATTATCTTGTTATTATAAGATAATTTTATCAGGCCTTAATTTATTTTTCAAATTCTAAAAAAATTAATTATAGTTTTAAAATTGGTATTTTTTAAATAAATAATAATTTTAATTAGAAAATAAATTTCTCATTTTCAGAAAATAATTTTCATAAAATGAATTGAAATTTTTAATTCTATATGTTAAAAAATCATTAGGAAGAATTTTTTGGATGTTTCTGAAATACTTGAATTTTTGTGAATAGTAAAATATGATTATTTATAATAAATGATAAATACATGAATTATTGAGTAATGGATGATGTAAGGCTGACCTAAGACAAAAATCTAAAACCATACTTTATTATTTTAACATTTTTATTGATAATTATCCAATTATTCATAATCTACAGCAAAAATAATAATATAATATATATAATAATGAGAAAACACCCCTCTCCTCCACAATAAATACCACTCCTCAACAAATCTTCTCCTTATACCTCAAAACCTTATATATTGTTTAATTCCTACCCAATTAAATTCCCAATCCTATTACCCACGTACAAAATCAAGTGGTCTCAACAAAAGGCTAAAATTAAGGGCCTTAAGGAGGCTCTCAAGGGGAGAATTATATATGAAAAATCCTTTTCATTTTTTTCAGCATTCTTTTCCATTATTTTTCTTTTATTATACTCTCTTACCTCACATTATCCAAGATGAATGAAAACTCTAGTATCTTATATATACTATAATTTTATCATTTTTATGTAAAAATTCATCATCAATATTCATCTCCTCTCACTTTCATTATAAAAATTAGGACATCATTCTTGATGTGTCAATTTACCGACATCGTGGATGATACCCTTTCATTTTTGATTAACACCTTAGAGGCTGGTCAAAACAATATTATCATGTTTTCATAGTATTCCGTTATACATATTATATGTTATTTAATGTTTTTAATATTATATATAAACATGATATTTCATAAAATGATATAAATTCACAATGATCATAAAATTTGTAAACATAAATTAAATCATTCTCATGAATGTTTTTTCTAATGATTCATACTCATGTAAAAAATGTGGTATCATTTTAAATTATATAAATATATTAAAACCATTTCAATCCACTTATTGAGTTGTAATCCAATGGACATGAAAATTCATAATGAACTAACCACGGAAACCATGAAATAAATACACCCAAAACAATAAAAGGAACAAAATATTAACAAATTTGTGTAAAAGTGTTATAATAATATCATATAAGTAATTATAAATATTATTATTGTTCTTTAATATAGTAATAATTCTATTTAAACCATTATAATGTGGGTTTTAACATGTTTTAAGTAAATCGAACCCAAGGTTAGGGAATTAGTATCCCAATTTTCATTGTTTGGGTTAACCTTATACATCATTTTTATCTTGTTCTATGATTATTTGTTAAATTAATTTTGATTATATTATATTATATTTTTTGAATTTACAAGGTATACACATATTCCATTCTTTTTATCAATTCATAGTTCAATTATTTGATATTTATATGGTACTTTTCTTAAAAAAAATACTCTTTTAAATTTCTATTTTTACAAAATATAAAATGAATATTCTTATGAAAGTATTATTATTTTATGATTATGTTATGGTTATTTTAATTTTTTTATGATAAAGGGTGGGACATATTTCACTCTCTTATTCATTGGGTATGTTTATGTTGGAGGTCAAACCAATGGCTACTCCATGTTTAACTATGATGATAACACCATAAGGATGCTATGAGGTTTACATCATAAGGTAGATCGTAGGGTAGCATTGTAAGCTAGTCATGAGGGTTAAAAATCATACAATAATCATGAGGGTCAAAATATTAAGTAAGTAATCCCCAATTTTCCTGTGTAGTATTCTTTATGTTTTTTTATTTTATGTATGTCTCATGTCATCACAAATAAACTATAGGATACTTATTGGGATTAAGTATGTATTCGAGGAAATGATTTCATATGTTTATAAGTATTCATATACTAATGGTTTATATCAATATTTTAATGCCCCTTAATGAGATTTTTTTTTACCATCCCATGTTTTAAAATGTTTTTCATTGGGTTTATGTATGGGTAATAGAAAATTATAATCCAAGATGAATGTTTTGAATACTTTTTAGGAAAATATTCTATAATTTTTTTTTGAAATAAGTTGAATTATGTATTAAATGGATATTATTTTAATATTACCCACGTTTTAATCTTATGGGTTGATATGTATGAATTATGTCCGAATTTTCAAAAACACTAAACCGAAAAGATCTTTGGGAATGTAAATAAGTGAATTATATAGGAATATACTAGATTATGTAATGTTTAAGGCTGAGTTATTATAACTCAACTAATTTTAGTGGATTTTTCATAAAATAATTGATAGAACTATTATATTACTATTGTTTTTGACGCTTTCGATGGGGTGCGCACATCCAGCTATTTAGGGGGATGAGGATGTGTAGCTGTTGCCCCACATTCATTCTTTCCATAGGCGGGCAATATCCATCACTTTTTTAGGGATGTTTTCTCCTTGATCAAAAAGAGATGATGGGATGTCGGTTCCTCCTCAGAACTTGTCAGCTAGTTCGGGTCTCCCTCATTGATTAAGTCAATTTTTGTGAAACACTTCCTAGTGCCATGTCTTCTTGGACTCTGGTTAATTACACTGCATCTATCAAGACGTTCCAAGGGGTCTAGTTAAGGTAGCTACCATTAGTCAGGGTAGTAGTCATGTTGGACATCACTGGTGTGTCTAGACGCTTAAACAATGGAACGTTTGGGTTTCTTCCCGTTATAATATGGCTTCTTGTGGGTGCGGAAGCCCGAGGAATCCCACATAGAATTTAGGGAATTATATTCCATAGGCAAGACTCTGAGTATTTCCTCATATTCCCATTTTTAACATAGGGTATACCGCAGGTTTAACATCTAGCGGAGACAGATCAGACGGATCAGAACACTGAATAGAGTAGATCAGATGGGTGCAACCCCTGGAGGGAACACTGATTTTGGGGCTAACATGTGGTTAGTTACCCGGGAGCTGCTAAGAACAGTGAAGAGGTGAATTGATATGATCTCTCCAGGATATGTCAGCCCAGGTAAGATTGAAGATGGATAATGGATGGTTAAGTGATGTGTATGGAGAATGAGATGGAGTCAACTTGAGGGTTAAAGTGTTGTTGGGATTGAGCCTTGAAGAGACTTCCTATGTATGCCTATGGTAGGGAATCAAAGTCCACATAGAATAGTATGGGGTATAGAATTAGGGTGTGCATGGAGGATAGTGACCCGATGATATACTGGGGCTTACACGTTGTTAGCATCCCGAGGTTGGTCTAACATCACTAGGAAGGACCAGAGATATGGGTCCCAACGAAAGGGAAAACAATGAATTACTGCTAGATGGGGATCACAACAGCTTACCATCAATTGGGGTACAACCTCTTACCATCAATTTGATATCAAAACTGCTTACCAATGGTTAGGGAACATAATGTCTTACTACTAGTTAAGGAACACAACATCTTACCGTTGGTTGGGGAACACAACAGATTAACATCGATCAAGCTACAATGACTTACGGTCAATTGGGGATCACAACGGATTTAACCAGATTGAGGTTCCAAATGCTTACCACTTATTGGGGAATAGTTTAGCATCATGTGGGACAAAAGGGGCATACTGTTTAACGTCATGCAGGATGAGGGTGGAATGACATGAATTAGTATGGACTGAGGGGTGATGGGCTTGAACCTTAGGGAGGCATCTGATGTACCTTACCATGTAAAGGATCAAAGTCTGTTTAGTTTGGTATAATTTGGTGAACCGACGTAAAGGGAGTCAGGACCAATGGTTGTGGAGATTGATCCCCCGGGAGGATTCATACATACCTTTCCTTGGAAAGGATCAAATTCCACGTATTTTGGGATATTTCTTGATGAACTGACATAAAGGGGTCATGATTAGTGGTTGTTGGTATTGAACCTCAGGGAGGATTCCTATGTACCATAACTTAGAAAAGATCAAAGTCCATGTATTTTGGAATGGGTGTTGGTGAACCAATGTAAAGGGGTTCGGGACCAAGGGTTGTTGCGCTTGATCCTTAGGGAGGCTTCCAACATTCCTTGACTTGGCAAGGATCAAAGTCTGCGTAGTTAATCATGGGTGTTGGTGAACCGACGTAAAGGTGGTTGGGACCAATGGGTATTGGACTATAGCCTCAAAAAGGCTTCCAACATACATTTCATTGGAAAGGATCAAATTCCATGTTGTTCAGAAAGGGTTGGTGAACCGATGTGAAGATGTTCGAAACCAACGGATGGTGGGATTGAACCTTAGGGAGGCTTTCTACATACCTTGCATTGGTAAGGATCAAAGTATGTGTAGTTTGGAATGCCTGTTGGTGAACTGGAATATTGGGGGTCGAGACTAATGGTTGTTGGGATTGAAAATTAGGGAGGCTTCCTACATACCTTGCCTTGGAAATGATCAAAGTCCTCGTAGTTCGGAATGGGTGTTGGTGAACTGATGTATAGGGGGTTGGGGCCAATGGATGGTTGGATAGAACCTCAGGGATACTTCTTATGTATCTTGCCTTGGCAAGGATCATTGTCTATATAGTTTGGAATGGGAGATGGTGAACCGACTTAAAGATGTTTGGGACCAATGGTTTTTGGGCTTGAACCTCAGTAAGGCTTCTTACGTACCATGCCTTGACAAGGATCAAATTCCATGTAGTTCAGAATGGGTGTCGGTGAACCAACGTAAAGGGGGTCAGGACCAATGGTAGTTGGGATTGAACACCAAGGAGGATTCCTACATACCTTACTATGGAAAGGATCAAAGTCCATGTATTTTAGAATGAGTTTAGGGATTACACCCTAGGGAAGCCTTGAAAGGATGTCTTGGTTGGTGCTTACTCTAAGCCCACGTGAGTCAAACTCGGTGTGAGAAACAAGAGGCAACAGAGACATGATGATCACATCATTAAAGGTGCGTCTATGGGAATTAGAATGGGTCTATCATGTGGTTATCATCCCAAAGAGTAAATAGGGGCTTATGCGTGGTTCACAGCACATGGAGATGGATATTGGGACTTACTCCATGATGGAGGCCCGGGTGGTGATAAAGCCTAAATGGAGAGGGATTTGGAACGGAAGAGAGGAGGGTTCAGGTGCCCATCCCCCCCCCTCTAGTATTTTTCTAGGAAGAAGATAGGAGGAACAAGGAGGCTACATCCCGCAAGAAAGGCTAGGGGATTACACCAACGTGGATTCCCTTTCCCCGCAAACAAACGCCACTCTATCAAAGAGGAGCTCATTCCATGTGAGGAAGATATCACTCCCATGGAGACCATTGCGCATTGAGTTTGTCTGATATGGGGAACCCTGCTTATGATGCATGGGGTGGGGTCACAATTTATCATCATGTGCTGAGGATGATGCTTCTTGGCAGTATAACTTCCTATAGCTCAGATGAGGTGGGTTCACTCCACACCCCTTGGACTTACATAACTGATACCCTCCCACCCTTGAGTAAGGAATGCATCAACAATGTCATGGAATGGGTGTTGTGGAGTAATCCAATGAGGTACCCATGTTAGCGTGGCTATGCCAAAATGAAATATCCGTCATCATGCCTATGTAAAGATGCATGAGGATAAACAACGCAACGGGAAGCATCACCCAGGGGACATTGAAATCACTTTGTGCAAACCTGGAGGGTCTCAAAGGAAGAGGAGTTGCAGAGCCACGGGGTTCATAGGTAGAAGACTCGTGAATCTCCGGTGCTCTATGTAGTGGAGTGGATTCACAAAGGGGTTTGATTTGAAAAGTGAAGTGGCCTATCCAAGGCATATGGAATAGGTTCATATGGAAGGTTCTTAGCGAAGTCGAAAGGCTTTCACAGAGTAGTGATTCGTGAAGCAAGGGTGCCCCGTGATGCATGGAATTGCAATGTAATGTGATTCGTGAAGCACAAAGACCCCTCCTTAGCAGAGGTTGTACATATGGATGGAGGGTATTTCACAAAGCACAAGTGCTCTACGAAGACCCAAGTTTTCTTGGGGATCCACTTGCTTCCTGAAGGCCTCTGGGATCGATGAAGGGCATCCCCCATTGATAAGGGGTCAAACATAAGTAAAGGGAAAAGAACATCATGATGCTAAAGTACCTTGAAGAGCTCATGGTTCACAAAGCATAAATTGCTTCATGATTTGTGAGATAAGAAGGCGAATGGTCAGAGGATCCACCTTTTGGGCTCGAGGGGAGCTCAGTATTTATAGGCAAGATGTGCTGTGAAGAAAATCATGATGGGCATGAAGACACATGGAATTTTGTCATAACCATAGACCCTCCCACCTTGTTATTCCACTGTGGCTTTGCAAACTTCAATCCGGTTCACAGAGCCTCCTACCTCCTTATTCCACGCTAACTTCACAAACATCAAACTGGTTCGTAGTGCCTCCCACCTCTTTACTTTGTGGTTTCATCACAAATGTCAAACTGGTTTGCGGGGCCGCCCACCTCCATGTTGTGTGGAGGCTTCGCAGATGTCATACTGGTTCACAAAGCTTCTTACCTCCTTGTTCTGTGGCGGATTCGCAGTAGGGGGAGCTTCGTGCTTGTCGCGGTGCTGCGGGGCTCCACGAACCAGCATCGCGATCCAACCCCAAAGGTTGTCTATTTTTTCTTCCTATTCCTAAATTTTGGCACCAAAAAATTCTTCCCCTCCTACTTCGAGATGAGGATAAAATGAGCGTCGAAGTCTGAGGGTAAATTATCAAAATTCATTGGTCAATCACGAAGAAGACTTGTGAATGTGGCTCGTGAGGTGGAGAGGTGGCGCGTGGGATGAGAGTTCTGTGAATCTCACTATAGTTAGATGTGCCATGAAGAACAATGGGTCGTCACCTATAAATTGGGAGGGGAGGGGGTGACCTCATTTTCTTCCTTTCTAACATCTGCATTTTGGCACTTATCACTCTCGATTCGTGAAGCTCTGCGTACTCCACAACTGCTCTCTGCGAATCAGGCTTTCTACTTTGTGGCACACAGCGAGTCTTTGACTCTGCGACGGTGGGCTCTGTAGCATGCATCTGAAGGTTGGGGTAGGGCTTCATAATTTCATTGATGGGATTGAGCTCTGAAAATAGTCTTCATGAATGAGCTCCGTGAAAGAGATTCACAAACCTGAACTAAAATGTCCATGTTCCAAAAACCGAATACCTAATTGGAAGATGTCTGGGGGGTCCCTGTGGATGATTCCTAGAGGGAGGAGACGGTGGATAACGCAGGTATTGGGGAGTTTTTAAGAACCCATTCATTCTAAATTTGTTGGTGGTACTGCTGTCAGAAATCCAAAAGGACTACCCATTGTGCAGGAGACTGACTCTATATGGATTTTCCTAAGGGATGACATCTTCATCCTAGAAGAGATTATGGATGGAATAACTTATTGTTTCAGGATCACGCCATTCCAATTCCAGTGGATCGGGGTGGATGATGGCCATGTATGGGAGGAATTTCCCTCCTATCAACGCTGACTGTCTGTACAATAACATGAACAACATGGACGGGATATAACTACAGCCAGAGACTTCTCCCCTGCTATACCACAATATCTAGATGGTATCCCTGAGGAAATTGGAGAAGTGGTGGTTCGATGTGTAGGATCTACTCCAGGGAGGAAACTTCACAGATTTATATGCTCGGGCTTACTAGGTTGGTGCCTCGTGCAAAGCGTTTGGGGTAGAGCTAATGAGAGTGGGCCTGTATGAGGAGGATTGGGCCTCCCAATTCAAAATATATCAGCCAAAACAGTTGATTCCAGAGCTTCTAAGAATATGGTAATCGAGGATCTATACCTTCCATTTGCACTAGGGGGAGGTCGACATCAGATTATGGGACATGCATCAGATCTAGGGGGTTTCAATACTTGGGGTGATGTATGATGAGTTATCCCCATCATGGGTGCGTGGGAGGATCCGAAGTAGACGCCACTGCCAGTGATGGTGTTGATGAATCTAGTACCAGGAGAGGATAAGCAGTCAGTGATGGACGTCCATTTCAAATGGTGGTTCAAGAAATTCCTGAACATCCTCGAAAATAGGATGTTCCCCATGAGTTCTCAGACATACCCGAAGGGGGCTCAACGTGGTAAGGAGCTCTCATAAGCTCTTGGAATATAGCCATTAGAAGATATGGGGATTCAGTTTTAGTACCGAGTAGCTACAAGTAGTTAGCTTGGCTGAATTCATTGTGGCACTCATCTGTGGTTGGATCATGCTGGTGAGAGACATGATCATGGGTGTGCGACTGAGCTTTTTTATCATGGCATCCATGCGGGTGACTGGAGTATGGGTTAACCTCAGGATCCTGATGCTCGCCAAGATGTACAAGATATTGTGTCATATCAGTGAGGGTAAGAAGCCATAGAGAATATGTGCACCATTCCACCTCCTGTATGGGTGGATTGTGGCGTATGTTAGGGGGATCTATGAGTATATGAACCCCATATACCCTCTTTGATCAGTCTTCATCCCATCCATTCTGAATGTTGTGGGGAGATTTTTGGCCAAGATGACCATGTACACAGTACTGAACTAGGTCTAGGAGTCAAACGAGTTCAATTTTCACCCATTACCATTACCAACGGGTGTGTCCACTTATGATGTCTAGGGAAAGTAAGATCATCGGTCATACCTCTTGTAAATTCAAGGTGGATTTATGGTGTCACTGGTGGAACACGAGTCCCACTGTGGTCCGTACACCCCACATCGATTTTCAATGTAATTTCTGTACATGCAGTGACTGACCCCACGAGTCTATTGGTGGTGTGCTAGGAGGACCACTCATGTGTGATGAGGCAGATGTGGCTCATGATCACTTGGGAGGACGGGAAGATGTGGAACAAGATTCCTCAACCCACAACCATCTTTGGACTTGTAAAGGAGTATGCCAAAAGCTGGTAGGTGGCCTACCCTGTGGAGATGCTGAAGCAGCAAACTATTTGGTCCAGTGATGGGGAGCATCCCCAACCTCGAGGCTAGAGTCGAAAGGTATTGAGGACATCCCATTGTGACAAGGCTATAGTGGTGGAGAGGCCTATACCAATCAAAGGGGAGGTTGTAGAGGATCCAATGGCGGTAGAGGATCAGGTGGTCCTAGTGGGGCAGAGTCATTCGGAGGGAAGGCCACCAAGGGGATTCCACAGAATATCCACCTGGGCTCTAGGGAAGATCCTGTACCATATTGACATACTGAGGAATGTTGTCATCTAGAATATTGAGGAATTTGGGATGTCAAATAGAAATTTCTCAAATGGCCCGAGATGTGGCATCACCTGAACCACATCGGGGTGGATTTTCTAGGAATCGACCATGTTAGGGCTAGATTTGTAGTAAATCAGGAAGAGGCGGAGTAATACATGGACAAGTTGGAGAACTTCATGTACTGTCGGGGTGACCCATGTCCAATGATAGATCAGGTAAAGGTGTTGATGGATCATATGAACCCTTTGAAGTTTTCAACCACTGAACTAAAGTAGCACATCCCTTTTTTGGAAGAAACAAATAGTCCTCCTTGGGGGAGGAGGCCGGTAGAGGGAACCCTTTGGGGGAGGGTGAAGTTGGTGATTCAAACCCAAAACATGAAGATTTTTCAGATGATCTGATGTTAAAATCTTGATTCCCTTCATCAAGATCCACTTCCAGGTTACTTTGGACCCCTCACTAATATTTGAACTATGTAGGAGGGCCTCATATGCAGATCCTATTCTCACCCCTCAATAGATTCAGATGTGGGGACTTCAAGATCTACGCCTGTGGATTTGGTTATTACCACGTCTAGTGAGGCCATGAAACCCAAGGTTGTTCCTATGGAGTTTTTATACTTCCCAACAATATATGGAGGGCCATACCTCGGGGTCCCAATCGAAACAACCCAGGAGAGAGACCGAAAATTTGATCTCTATAAGTCTTATTTATAGAATTCTTTTCTAGAACCAATTGATCAGGTTAAATAACATTTGTGCACTTATTGGTATTCAAAATTCTTCAAAAGGTGTGGGATGCCTTGGAAAGGTTGGATGGTACTACTAGCTACGCCTTTCTTTGGGGAATGCTGGTGGTCGTGGAAGCATATGCCCAAACTGACCAACTTGCAGCACTCCCAATCACTGGTGGGACAATTAGAAGGACATAGCTTGAGACAATTGAGGTATGATTTGATGAAAAAGATCGATTATATAGCATGGGTCCTGACACACTTGATCATAAACCAGACACAGACCCTTCAGATGAGTTCATGGTGGAATTCCCCACTTATGAGCCCGAAGACCCCACAAATTTGGACGAGACAGCTTCTGATGAAGAGGAAAGAAAAACATTCCATTGTTGGTCATGGAAGTTGATCAAGTGTTTCATCGATGACCCCCTCAAGCACAATGGATAGACAATTTGGGGATGCATCGGTCTTGGCTGCATGAATTGGGCGCTAGGGGAGTGGATGCTCAACGACCTCACATGATTATCTGGGATCTCTTGGTGTAGAAGATCTGGGAATATGATCGCGACCTTGGTGTGGGTTTGTAGTGGAGAAAAGAGTTGAACATCAAGTGTCTCTAAGTGGTTGAAAATGAGAATTCAATAGGTGCACATCTGGGTAGATGAGCATTCCACTTTCCACACTGTGCAATCAGAGCTCATATCGCCACTAAAGGCCTAGATGGAAGAGGCCTAAGAGTAGATGAAGTAAGACACTTAGGTTATGGATATCGTTCAGAGTTATGAGGAGAAGGCCCGAATTTCAGCTGATGAACTGCACCCCATTTCTTCTGAAGAGAAGCGAGAACTGAACAGGTGACAACAAATCCTGGAATCCACTAGACAAAGGTTGGTAGAGCTGTAACACTCTTTTGACAGGGTCAACCTGTACATGGGAGGGGTCGATCCTCAAGTACTGGGATGCATGTAACTTTCTTAAACACATTCATGCATTGATTATTTATAATAAATTCATGCATGAGTTCTGTTATTCATTTTCTGGTCTACTTCATTTTTGTTACATTCATGGAATATCCAATGATCAATCACTAAGCTCACATGGGTCATGCATGATGTGAGAAACAAGGGATGACCACCTTCTTATTCCACCTGAACATAAGAGTACAAACCAAGATTCAAGCATTTGGAGTTTGAACAACCAATTTGGATTTCCATGAAGAAAGTGAGAGGCCTGACTGTAGAATGAATATCTCAGAACAATGGACGTGCCATCTTCCCAATGTGCTCTAGTGCACGAACGAGGTAACACTAGGGGAGTTTGGAATTAATCTGAACATAGAGGAGTGAAAAGTGTGAATCATGATTCCCATGATTTAGATCAATTTAGGGACGGCGAAGCAATGAAGGATAACAGTTGACCGTGTTCTAAACATAGAATCCATATTGCATTTTCCTAAAATGGGGATAACAAATGATGTACGAACACTGACCATGTTCAAAACATTGGGAATGACTTGAAATTTCATCCTTTAGTCTTCATGAATGTTAGACTAGTTTAGTTTGAGATCCATAGGCTAAGCATTCATACTGTTAGGGGTTTTTTTAGAAGTGAAAGAGGACGAGGTTCGGAATAAAGGTCACAAAAAACGTGGAGGTTGGAGTGATGGGTTGTTCTAATGGAGTCCAACTCTCCTGAAATTACACCACTGTGGTGAAAACTCATTAGGTGGGTGTATCTGTCTGATCAAGGATCAAACATACATATTAACATGACCTTTTTGTAATGACCTGGAATACTCTGTAGCTTTACGTCAGACCAATGAGGATGATAGACTTGCAGCTTATTGTCGTATGGTATGGACGGTGCACATAGTTGTAAGGTCATACTTCCTGGACAAAAATATTGGTTGAGTGTCATGGAGGGTTTATGACCCTAGGTTTGGGCCGAGGAAGAATGTCTGGGCATCCCTACGTATCTAATGAGGATAGGAATCAAGCCATACATAGTTCATGAAGCACAGTGTGATCAGAGACCAATGCTGGTAGGGAGCATCCTCTCTAGAGAGGAAACTGAGGAATCCCATGATTAACAACGGGCATCCTAAAATTGTTCAAGGTAGAATAGTATTTTAATGTCACGTGTTAAGGATATATGGAATTTTGTAGTTTAAAATCATATGATAGGACGATGAGTGAAAGGGGAGACCCCAAGAAGGGGGTACATGATGTGGCAGTTGTAAACCCTATGTGAATGAGGGCGTAAGAAGTCCCCAATACACCACATCTCCCTGGAGGATGTTTTTTTAGGTTGAGGGATCAAAACTGAAAGTTAGGCTGGGTCAGAGGCAATCTTCCTGGACGTTTCTATGTACCACATTAGGATGGTAATCAAGATGCACGTAGTTCTTAGAGCATAGTTTAATGTCATGCGGGATGATTAAAGACATGTGAGACATGGCTCCATGAGTTCACATCCAACCAAATCAACTAAGCCCACATGAGTTGTGCTCGATGTGGGAAACAAGTAGTAGTGATGGGAATTTCCTAGTACCGGGAGGAATACATTAGGGGAAGTGGGATTCTAGGTGAGTATCATCCCCTTAATGTTGACCCACCTACTTTACACACCAAGACGTGTGAAGGGGTAAAACCTAGTATGTTGGAATTCCACTTAAACACAAGGAAGCGGATAAAATGTAAATCGTGAAGCTTGTGATCTGGACCACGAATATGGCATCAAAACGTGTGGGGATAACTATTGACCATGTTCAAAACATTGAATCCTTATCATGTTATCCTAGAATGAGGATAGATAAATGAGTGTCGGCCACTAACCATGGTTGAAACATGAAACCTATCGCAAATGTTGTCTGAGGTCCTTAGGGATTTTGTCCCATTACAGTTGGTAAACCAATGTGGAATGAGACTAGGCTATAAAGGGGGTCCTTTACAATGTGGAAGAGGATGAGGATCCAAATAATGGGCTCAAGATGCTAGGACATGAAACGATGGTATGTCCCTGTGAAAATTCCATACATCGATCTCCTTTCCACAACACATATGAGTACGAGAATAAGACATAATATATAGATGGAGTCATGTACCTTTATATGGACAAGGGTCATGGGGTTTCACACTCCTACCATAAGGTTGTAGAGTGGACCATTAATGGGGGACTGGGTTTGATGGACTGTGCATAGGGCGGCAGAGTAGAAAAACCCGATGCCTTGTTCCCATAGGTAGATATTAGTTTAGGTTTATAGAACCCAGACTAGGTTGGGAAAAGAAAAGGGAGGAACATGGTGTGTCTATTGAAAACCCCAACACGAATGAGAATCAAAGATGTTCTCTCCACACCACATGTTCCCAAAAGAGTTTGGGAAAGGTGATAAAGAGAGGGGGAAGAATTTTAAATTCCTGGGGTTGGACCTGTAGACGAAATGTCTGAGAGTTCTTACGTAAACCATGAGGATTAGAATCAAGACATACATAGTTATACAAGATGTAATGTAGTTTAATGTCTTGTAAGGATGACATGGAGTGGTCTTAGTTTATGTTCATAGAGCTCAGACCAAAACCAGAATGGAAGCAGGGAGACCTCTGGTGAAGTAATTACTAAAACCTGATTTGAATGAGGAAAATAGGTGTCCACATAACCACAATGTGCTCCCCGAGAAACTTCTAGGTCATGGGACCAAAAGTCAAAGATAGGATGGGCAAGAGGAAAAGTTCCTGAGCATTCCTATGTAACCCATGATGATGGGAATCAAGTCATACGTAGTTCTAAAGGTGTCATGGTAAGATACCAGTGCCAAGGATAGTTAGGTCATGCGGGTCTGGACCTAGCACCAAAAGAGGTGGCATTTGATATATATTGTTTTTCCATTAGGATAAATGTGTTTTTTAAGTGATGGATCTAGGATGGAATGTCCAGGTGTCGCCACAAGAATCAATCCATATGCAGGTGTTGAAAAATGGTATGGTGTGGGTTCGAAACCAAACATGATGTTCTCTCTAATGAGGACCCAACGACACAGTGTTGTTTTTTCATCATGCGGCTAGGATGATAAGTTCACATTTTAGGGTCATGTGATGGGACACACCATTCATTTTAATTTCATGCAATATAAACACAATAATTTAATGTCACGTGGGATTAAGAATATACCAGAGAAACGAGGTTCAATAGGGGATGTGCATGGTGTGAAAAATAATACCAAATGTGAATGTGGACTAGGTCCACATCACACTATGCATGATTCTAGGAAGGAAACCTCAGGACAAAGGGATATAAAAGGTCAGGGAATTTTGGGCAGGAGAGACTAGCTCTCAGAAGGGAAGTAAGCAGTGCATCTCTTGCAAACCGGACATGAATGAAGACATAAGTCTACACACAACACACCACGCAATCCTATAAGAGTCAGTTCCTAAAAGGATGAACAGAAGTGAAAATGAGTGATATTTTTTCTATACCCAAAGACAAGATGTTCGGGCATTCCTACGTATCCCATGAGCATGGGAATCAAGCTAGACGTAGAACTTGAGGATTCCCTATAAGGAGATATTAGTTTAAGGTCTTAGAGCTTGGACCGTGATGAATCAAAACTCTTCCAAGAGAGTGCAGACCTTGATCCATTCCCTAACGTCGTATGAGTCAAACTCGATGTGGGAAACAAGGGAGGAAGAGGTCTTTGAAACACATGGGATACACATAAAGGTGAAGTCGGTGCGGAGCCCTGAATGATGCCTAACCACAGATTTGTCCTCCATATGTGAAAACGTGCATTAAGGGATAGCCCCAAGAGTGTTTAAATTCTACTTGGACATGATGGGGTGGAAAATGATGTGAATCATGTAAATGAAATTTAAGGCTTTATGGGTTTGGTGTGACGATGGAGGATAAATTTTGACCATGTTCAAAACACAACATCCATATCATGTGACTCGAAATGGGAACAACAAATGAGAATAAACCACTAACCATATTGATAATTTGGGACATTTTATCAATTTGTTGTTCAAAACTCTTTAGGACATTTTCCCAAAATATAGGGGAGCCCTTGGGCTGAGCATCCATTCCATTTGGGGTTCCCTTAGGATGTAAATGATAATTAAAGCCCAAATGAAGGGGAACACAAAGCCTGAAAATGGGTGAAATAATTTCCAGGTATAATCTGACACTCCAGGTTCTGAACCAGGGTACTCTTGGTCACATTGGCGAATCACTGAAGAGGTTCAAGGGACCCAACATAAGAGTAGCCTGCTCAAAAATATGAGTGTAGGAAAGTGAGAAAAGGGTGCTCATGAGAGAGAGGTATGTGGTGTGGTGTTTACAAAGCTGATGTGAATGTGGACACATGCCCATAACACACCGTGTACCCCTCTCCTGGAAGGACTCAGGCCAAGAGGCCAGAATGATAAGGAGGATTCTAAGAGATGGGGCTGGACCTGAAGACTAGATGTTTGGGTGGTCCGAAGTATCCCATAAGGATAGGAATCAAGCCATACATAGTTCTAGAGAAGGATGTTGTGCAGTTTATTGTCATGTATCAAGGACGATGGTGATCTTAGTTTAAGTTCATAGGGCTCGGACCATATATTCCTAGTTTAATTTCATATACATGGGACAACTGAGTAAAGAGGGAAAATCATTATACCTATGGAAAACCACAAAGAGGCAATGATGATAGAGGATAGTTGTCGACTATGTTTGCAACACAGTATCTGTATTTGTGTGACCAGGATTTGAGGGAAGAAGATTGAGTGTCGACTATTGACCATATTTGCAACATGGGACTTATATCAATTTTTCGTACGAGGTCCTCGAGGATGTTGGCCCGAATTGGTAGGATAACCCATGGTCCAAGAATCTATGCTGTTCGGACATCCTTTTGGATATAGATGATGATGAAAACCCAAATGATGGGGCTCATGAAGCATGGAGGGGCTTGTTATCACCCAAAGAACCATAAATTAAGAAGTGATGTCAGAAGGGGATATGTGTGGCATGGAAAAATAGCCCAACATGAATGAGGATACTTGTCCATACCACAACGTAGAATCCTAAATGAGGACTTGGGAAAGGGGACCAAAAGGTTTCAGGGAACTAAGGCTGGGCATGCCATCTAACTGTATCCATATGACCTCTCATGTGGGTGTTTCCTTATCATAGAAACTAAGACCATGCGATAAATTCTTGGCGTGGTAAACAAAGAGTATGACTAGTCTATCCCCATCATATACAGGTTTGACAGCTTGAATCACACTCCTACCTGAGGCAGACTGAAGCATGAAGAGATAGAGGGGCAGAATGAACCCCTACACTTAATGTTTGGGACATATGGGGTGGTGGAAATGACAATGGATAACTATTGAGAAGATTCGAAACACAACATCCATATCGTGTGACTTGAAATGGGAAGAAAAAATGAGCGTCAACCACTGACTATATTCGCAATGTCGGACTTGTATAAATTTGTTGTTTGAAACCCTTGAGGACATTGGCCTGTAATGGTAGGAGATCCCTTCACATGAAAATCCATTCTATTTGTGGGTCCCTTTGGAAGTGAAGGATAATGGAGTCCCATGTATAGGGAGTGTGTGAAGCATAAATGTGCCCATGAAATTTAACATCAAGAAGGATGTTTAAATAAGTGGAGATCTCTAGGGAAGGGAATATATATTGCGGTCATGATGAATTCATTATAAAGGAGAGTATAAGATAGAACCACATCATGTTTTTTGACCCGTGGGGAGATTTTTAAGTAGGGACTGGTCCAATAAATAAAATTTCTGTCATTCCTATGTATTCTAGGAGGATTCGAATGAAGCCATACATAGTTCTTGAAGGCCATGCAGTTTAACTTCATGTGGTGAGGATAAGGAAGAAATAGAATAAGAATGAGGGGCACATGGTGTAATCATCATAATCTAGAAATGAGTGGGGCCAAAGAAGCCTACACGACACCATGTGGGATCCTCCAAAATAACTATACTTAGGGAGGATAGTTAAAGAGGAAATTGGGCTAGACTGAATACAAAGTGTCCGAGCATTCCTATGTATCCCATGAGGATGGGAATCAAGACATATGTAGTTCTTGTAGTTTAACATAATATAGGATGAAATAATGTTTAACATCATGTGGGATGACATAAAGATTAATGTCATGTGGGACAATTTACAGTTTGATGTCATGCAGGACAACATACTATTTATTGTCATGGGGACAATATACAGTTTAACGATATGTTGGATGACATACAATTTAATGTCATGCAGGATAGTATATAGTTTAACGTCATGTGGGAAGAAATATAGTTTAATTTCTTGTGGGACATTATACAGTTTAATGTCATGTGGGATGAAACATAGTTTAATGTCATGTGGGACTGTATACAGTTTATAATCATGATGGACGACATATAGTTTAATGTAATGTGGGACATTTTATAGTTTATAGTCATGTATGACTATAACATTTAAGGTCATGTATGGCCCTTCTTATTCAGGAATATTATTTCTTGAGAAACATGGAATTTGTGGGAGGATTTATATGCTCACCATCCATGGTATCTAGGTAGTATGTTCCATTAGAGTAAACATTGTGAATAATGTAAGGTCCTTCCCATTTAGGCTCCTACTTGGGTGGTTTCCTACCAGACATCATTGGTTTTCCCAAGGCCAACACCAAGTCACCTTTCAAGAAGGAGAGAAGGAGAAATTTCTTGTTAATATCTCTAGCTATATTATTCTAATTCCTTTCTAGATTGTATAGGGCACAAAGCCTTTTCTCGTTGGGCACTTCCAACTCAGCCATATGGATTTTAGAAACATTATCTAGTGTTAGGTCCACTAGGATGAATACCCTGAGAGGGGGGGTGAATCAGGGTATGACTAATTAAAAATTAAAGCCCTTTCTGATCTTGTTTCGCTGTTAATAAAAACACTCTTCTCTCTCTTTCTTGCTGCACAATATAAATAGAAAGTAAAGCAAGAATAGGACCCAACAATTTTACTTGGTTCACCACTAAGGTCTATGTCCAAGGAGCATACGCCGACAGGTTGCTGGTCGTACCAAGTCCACTAAACTTCACAAGCTGTGGATTACAATGTTCGGGCTAGATCACTTCTATGCCCAGGCTCACTGCCTATACAATTTTTAGGGTCAGCTCACTGCTTTCCCAAGGGTCACTCCCTGTTTCTCTCTCTCTGGCTCACTGCCGGTGGAGAGGATCACCTTCTTCCTCTTCCTAAGCTCACTACTCTTGGAAGGGAATCCAATCACAGTTTATAGACCTATAGGTCTCTTCATTTCCATTAAGGAATGCATCTTTTTCTGTATGTAGATGCTCTATTGATGTTCAACATTCATCCATAGATGAATACCTCTTTGCCTCTGAACATTGGGTAAACTACCTTTGGAATGACCTCCACAAAGCACTCAACTTCGCTAGGCTCCCAATTTCGTGAAGCTCAACAAGCCTTCGCAAATCTCCTGCCTTTTCGCGAAGCTCTCTCGCGAAGAACTCTCGCGAAGCTCAACTCGTTGCAAAGAAACTTCTCTCGCGAAGCCCACTGAGCCAACGCGGAGCACAAAACTTTCGTGGAGCAACAATAGCTGTCGCGAAGCTCCTCATTCGCGAAGCACATTGGCTTCGCGAACTATATTCGCAAAACGAGAGCAAATGATCTTCTATTAAAATGCTCTCCACTTCGCTCAAAGGGGTCGACCTCTATTTATAGGCAATTCCACCAACCCTCGTCCCTTCCGCGCGATGTCAACGCCACGTCATCTCAAATCGCGAAGCTCCAAACATTCCGCCGGAATTCTGTCCAAATCGCGAAGCACCACGGCACTTTGTCGTTCGCGAAGCTTGATGTAGTCGCAAAGAATCACTGTCAACGTACCTTCGCGACTTCTCCGCGAAACTCCCTTGCGAAGCCCAACATTCCTTCGCGCCTTCGCCGCGAAGCTCCCTTGAAAAGCCCTTCAACGCCGTGATGCACTTCAGCCTCTTCTGTTCATGAAGCTTGACGTAATCACGAAGCATCGCTACCTCCATTTTTCTGCCCTTCGTGAAATCCAATCCATGCATCCCATCTTCATGAAATTCATTCCATTACCATATTAAATTATGCTCTTCATGGAAATCCACTTTTTTCGATGCTCACCAAACTCCAAATTTTGGACCCCAAAAATTTTGCAAACTCTGCGAAACGATTCCACCTTGTACTGCTCTTTTGTAGCGCCTCCAGATCATCCTTTCCGTTGTCATCATTCTTTGTCAACATGGAATTTCAAAAACATCTCGAGAACTCGACAATTATTCATGGAAACTTTCTTTTTCAACAAACACAATCAACTCAAAAATGATGCAATGTTACCTTGAGGGATTTTTCCCAACAAATAGCATTTTATGATCATAGACAGTTCTGAACAATGACGTTAACTAAATCTCGATGGGTAGGACGACCTATGTTCCATACACTAGGAAATATGGGTTCACATGTGTGGAATTATGAGTTGTCGTCTAATAAGACTAGAGGGCGTTGGGGAGCTTGTCTGGCCAACTATTCATGTTCTGACCAACCATTTTCTACAAAATGTTAGAGAGGGTTTTGTTGAATGCCTCAATCTATCCATTTTATTGTGAATGATAACTGGAGTCATGGTTAGAACAGTTGTTGTTCTTAGCATACAATTTCATCAGCTCTGCTGTCCGAATGTTTGTTACTTTATCAGTGAGGATGATGTGATGGACTCCAAATCAGTAGATGATGTTGGAGCTTAGAAAGTCTATGATGGAATGGTCCATGAACCCCTTGAGTGGGACTACCTTTTCCCACTTGGAGAAGAAATTTGTAGTGGTCAGGATGAACCTATACTGGTGAGCTTTCACCAGTATGTATGGTCCCATGACATCGAGTCCCCAGACTGCAAAGGGCCAAGAGTACATGGTAGTGTAGAATGGCTTAGGTGACTAATGCAAAAATTTGGCATGAATTTGGCATGTATGGTACCTCTTGGTGCACTTCATGCTGTCATGAATCATGGAGGGACAAAAACACCCCAGTCTCTAGATCTGGTGAGATAGTTTCGGCCCAGTCTGATGAGCCCTGCAGGAACCATCATGAACCTCCTGCATGGCATAAGAAATATCAAAAAAATGGCTGCAACAAAGGAGAATCCCATCAAAAACGCACTTTTATAGGATCTTCTCACAACCAATACCATCCGGAAGGGTAAACTGTAATGTGCAGCATCAGATTCACTTCCACTTGGCCTGATCTTCTAGGAGATTTCCATTTTTGAGATACTATACAATGGGGGTTTTGCAATCGGTAGTCACCTCAATCTCCGCATCCGGGGGACCTTGAGGTCCTGACGTGGAGGTGTCGGTGGTAAGGTGGCTTTCCTGTAGGATTTCATCATCATTTGGAGTGACAAGAGAAATTACTCTCTAGTGTTCCATGTGGATAATCCGATCATCCTGTTCAGGCTCTACCAGTGATGGAGTAAGGATGGCCAAGGGGTTAGCTCGACTATTCTGGGATCGAGGGATATGAGTAAATTATAGCCATGATGGGAACTGGGCCATTAGTTGGAGAGTTCATTCCAACAATGGTACGAGCTCTGGCTTTCTGAAGACATAGTCACTGTTGATTTTATTGATGACTAGTTCGGAGTACCCTTTCTCATGCTTGTGGGGAACTTCAATCTCAAGGGCCAGCTCGAGGCCAAAAATGATTACCTAATACTCCAACCAATTTTTGGTGCATCCTATTGACAATGGGAATGAATACATCAGAATGGATTGTTCTGGGGTAATGAAGACAATACCCAGGCCTACTATTTTGGGCCTAGGGTCATTGATCCTTCTACCAGTGGGGCTCTGGGAGGCACCATCAAAGTGCATTTTCTACCATGGAATAGCATGGTCTACTAAGAGGATTTCCTCATTAGGAAAATTATCATCTAGAGACTGGTATGCAGGAGATATATGAGTGTAATGAAAGTCTGAAAATGTGTGTCCCTTGATAGCCTACTGAGGAACAAACCTAATGTTGAACTGCTGAAGGATTACTGCCCACTGAGCTAGATATCCTTTCAATATGGGGCGGCTCAAGATGTACATCAGTGGATCTACCTGGGACACTAGCTGTAAATCATTATGCTGGAGGTAATTCCACAATTTCTGTACTGTGAATGCCAATGTGAGGCAACACTTCTCAATAGGGGAGTATCTGGTCTCCATATCAAGGATCATGTGGCTGAGATAGTAGATACTGTTATTTTTCCCCTCATTGTTCTTTTGGGATAGATGGGCACTGAGAGACCATTCTAGGGCTGACATGTAAAGGACCACTAGCTTTTTGGAGATAGGTGGCATTAATACCAAAGGTTGAAGTAGGTACTAGTTTATTTCATAAAGGGTTGTCTGACATTCTTCATCTCACTGGTAGAGAGTTCCCTTCTTCATGAGCTGAGAAAATGGATTAAAATTGCTGTCCAAATTCGTAATGAATCAGCATATATAGGTCAAGTTACCTTGTAATCCTCGATGCTCCCTGATAATTCTTGGGGGGACATTTGGCTAATGGCCTTGATCTTCTATAGGCTGATCTCAATGCCCCTCTATCTAAAAACCATGATGACAAACTGTCTAGAGGTGACCCCAAAGGTCCACTTCAACGAATTCATATTTGGGGGGTGGGAATGAAGGAATATGAACACTTTTACAAGGCCTTTGAGATGGTCCTGATTCTAGAGATATTTAACAACCATATCATCCATGTAACATTCCACTAAACTTTCGAGGATCAGCATAAATATGTGATGCATAGCCCACTAATAGGTGGCACCTGCATTCATTAGACCAAAGGGCATGACTTGGTAATAGAAAGTTCCTTATGGTGACCTGATGGACACAAAATCTTCATCCTCTGGGGCCAATCGGATCTGGTTATACTCAGAGTACCCATCCATGATGGAGAGGTCTTGAAACCCAGCTGTAACATCGATCAAAAATTATGTTACAGGAGGAGGGAAAATCATACTTTAGACACTAACTATTGATATCCTGAAAGTCGATGTAGAATCTGATCAATATTTTCTTCTTCCGAACTCGCACAATGCTGGAAATCCATTTGCGGTACAGGAACTCCTTATGGAAA
This sequence comes from Viscum album, assembly GCA_963277665.1. NCBI lineage: Eukaryota > Viridiplantae > Streptophyta > Magnoliopsida > Santalales > Viscaceae > Viscum > Viscum album. Next base: position 666,582,036 of record OY728120.1, on the reverse strand, counting down.
TTAGATCTGATGAAATTATCAACTTCTTCCTCAACCATGGCACCATGAGAAGGGAGCATCTTTCTGGGAGGCTCCTTGAACCCGCGATAATTTTTCGGGGGGACGAGGTAGTGGATGGATACATGAGTATCTAGTCCTATAATATCATCATAACCCTAGGAAAATAAATCATGGTTTTTTAAGGAAGTCTATGTACTGTTGTTTCTCCACGAGGGGCATGGCGGCACTGTTCAATGTGGGTTTTGGGTCCGCCTCGCTACCGAGGATCACCTATACCAATTCATCGACCGTGGCAGAGGTGACCTCTTCAACAGTGAGGGAGAATCCTCTAAATACTCTTCTTCACTTATGGAGGAGGGATCCTCGGTTGGAGGAGATTCCATTGAGTCGACAGATCCTGATGGGAGGATTGTACCAGACTGAGAGGTAGTGGACACTGCATCGAGGGACTCCTGCACTGCCGAAACCATAGTGATGAAGAATTTTGATCTAATCCCATATGGTCTTCAGCCCAAGGGGCCACACTTTATGATATCAAATAAATTTTGGTGCGTTGGACTGAGCTAGTTTACCCCAGCCTGATAGAACAAGAAAGTATGACATATTGTTGTCTCCATGGGGTGGACATCCTGATACCTTATAGGAGTATGAGGCTCTAGGATCACCTGATCCTAATTCATGTAGGATTATGAGGTGATCTTCTAGTATCTATTTGACTTGGAAATGTTCTCCCCAATTGTTCTAGAAACAACGAATCATTGTCCCATGTCCGGAGTTGTAGCCTCCAATCAGTGGATTCGAATGACGTAGGTATCATCATGATCTATCAATGGGTCGGTCGCAACCATGGAATGTTCAACCTTATTAGCCTAAATCTGCTTTTCATTACTCTTGCAATTGATGACATATAGATAGCGGGGTTTACAAGAGACAAATGGAGACACGTCACCTTGAAGCATGCCCACTCGACCATTAAGGGAGTACATGAGGCAATGGTGACACGATGGGGGAACCGCCGCATATAGGTGGAGCCCTAGCATTCCCATCAACAAATTTTATGTGGTGTCCTGTGATATAACCATGAACACGGTGTCGGTAATAAGGCCACCAAACTAGGTCTTTATGTGGATATTGCCGACCAGTGTCTATTTTTTCCTGTCATAACGTTGGATTTTCAGGTCATAGGGACTCAGATCCTCCTCAGATAACACCAATTTTTGAATTTTTTTAGTCAGGATTAGGTTGATCCCAGATCCTATGTTGACAATATAGTGACAAACTGTTACACCATTGAACCGACTGGTGATGTACAACGGGTGAATGTGCCCTAGTATGTGAGAGCCTTCATCTTTTTCAGGGAACGAGATGATGGCCTGACATTCAACATGCTCGACTGCCTCAGTATGAAAGGCTTCTTCTGTTACTACCACTGTCTCAAACTGGAGGGGGCTTCTAAAAGCCTCAACGAGGGCCTCAAACATATCTGATGATAGGAAAAGGGGCCTCAAGGATGGATAACATTTCTGGATTGCTGGAAAGATGTTTGAGGACATCATACTTTTTGTGCCAGGCATGAACCTATACTTTGAGGAGGTTTCTATATGACAAGAGGTATGGTGGGACTTGCTGGATGGACCAAAAGCCGATTGGTGGTAGGAATATCCCACTACTCACTAGTCAAATCCCACAGAGTGACCATCAGATGAGGGCCAGATGACTAAGACCGGTCCATAGCAGTGTGTGGCTGGTCATAGTGCGGTCGAGGCATCTATTCTTAATCAAGAAACACAAATGATGTCGAAGGTAGGCCTGATCACACCAGATGAGAAGGCCACGCGTGCTGAGCTCTATGCTAGGTCTACTGCCTAGTTCCAGTTGCCTGCATAGACTAGTTGGGAATACTGAATAAGGCACTCTGAAGACCCATATTTCCATGACTCTGTCAACACTGGCGATGGCTGGGAACATTGGGAGGATCCACATGGTGCTCCTCATCATTAGGAATCATGTAGGGGTTTACCAGCTATATGGTATTAATCGAGGCATAACCTTGACATTCACTCGAAGAGTCATCCACTACTGGATGGACTCTAAGAGGAATATCAATCTCTGGGGGCATGAAATATCCGAGAGTATGGGATGAAGATGAAATTGTCCAGGGACTTTGTTTTCACCTGCGTCACTGGTGTATGCTCTTCTGAGAATGGGATGACTGAGATGAGGATGGAGAAGTAATATCTGGGGATTCTGAAGGCTCTGGTTGATTTAGGTGTGAAAAGATAACACAATGGGCACGAGTGACTATTTTACGATCCATCCAATCATTATAGTTCTGGGAACTATAGTTAAAAACCTAATTCTAGTCACATTTACAATCACTGCTACTATATAGCTTCATGAAGACACATCCCACTTGTGCCGGAGATGGTCCTAACTTGACTATGTTATTATCCACCTAGTCTTGAAGCTAGACTTTAATCACATAGCACTTTTTGAGGGTGTTCCCCATGATCTAGTGATAGGTGTAGTATTTAGGTTGATCATGATGTTTTCCTCTTCTAGCCTCCTACATTCAGAAAAACATGCAATCCCCTACTCCAAGGAACATCAGAAATAACTAGGGACCTGAGCCTCATTGAACGCGTAGGTCTGATACCTCCGGTCTGGAAAGGGGGTTCTGAAACCCTGACCCTGATGAGGGGCTGGAGGAGCTGGTCACGGAGATAGAACCTGGTTTTCTCACCTGGGTAGTGGAGACACATTTCGTGGGGGCACCTTCCAATTATAAGGTGGGCATTTCTAGGCCGAAGGCTACGCCTAAGGTGGAGGGCCCCAATGAGGCTATGGAGACGGCTCCACAGGTAATAATTCCAGTTTCCTAGGGCCTCTATTTGAGCCACCGTGGAGGGCTCTGCCCTGGCAGCCCTTCTCATGAGGATTTCAGGAGTAAACAGACATGCCTGGATGGCATGTTTCAAGGATTCTTCTAGGTGTTAGGCCTTATCAGAGAACTCTCAGAATCCCCTAGGTTAGTTCTAGGTGATTAGAGAGGGGACCAGTTTTGTCTTGACGTTCAATACACACATCGTCAGAAGTTTCTCTTGAGTCAGTGGCATGTCAAGAGAGTATGTGATCCCCTTCCACCGAGAGACCAAGTCTATGATGAGCTCGTCAGGCCTCCATTTTTACTTGAATAGGTCCATGATACTCTTATTCTAAGTGGTGGAACTGAATTGGTAAAGAAATTTCCTATGGAGGTCTTCCAAACCGGTTACTAATCCAATGGGGAGATGGTTGTACTTGAGGAACACAGGCCCCACCAATGTCTGTACGAAGCATCATAGTTTGGCGGCCTCTTACTACACTAGATTCCCCATCATGGGCCCAAACCTTGAGATGATGTGGGCCAGATGATGTAGTGGTTTACTCATCCCATTGAAGGAGGAAAAGGTGGGATTTTCGAAGCCTGGGGGTGCTGACATATCATCCATCTACTCCAGATATGGCTTTCCATCAAGAGGGATTTCCACCTATAATTTCTCCAATTCCTCGAGACGGGTGATGATTTCCACCATTGGGTCATATGGGTGGGGTCCTTGTCTTGATGTTGATCCTTGACCACCAATTCATTGGTGGGTTCTTCAACATGATATGCTAGCCCGATGGCTCATGGAGCTGCTGGCAGGATGACCAGCAGAGAAGCTAGGGGAATCTGTGTTGGATCCCAAAGATTGTATCATCACTCTGGTGAATTTGGTGACACATACCACTCCTAATTTCCATCAGTTCCATCCTAAACCCTGTCTCCATTGGAAGGATGGTTAGGGTCACCTGGAGGCAATTCATCGAAGGGAAGTTGTGCCTATCCCAGTTTCCCTCAGTTAAGGATCACTGTTATATGGTCATCCCTCTGCAACGTGTTTATCAAGGAGGTCGTTGAACATCATCTTGTGTTCTGTGAGATGCTGATGTAGCACAAATTTTTCAGGATCGTCTTTCGCATTCTACATTGAGCTAGACGAGTTAGAGGGTTTGATGGATCTATGGTGTTCCTTACCCTTTTTGGGATTTCAGCTAAGGACCAATGCCTCAGTGGGAACAAAAATGCCCAGTAGATTAATTTGTTGACGAGTAATCCTTCCCAATAGATCCTATAGGTGTGAAAATCCCTCAGGGGTAGGTCCTCTCCAAGAATATCTAGCTCATTCTCACCCCTCAGAAGGCCAGACATGTTAACCATAACCCTTACTAGAGGTATATCATCTATGTCGCCCAATAAATCCAGCTGGCACTGGATGTAACTGAAATAGAGGACTGTGTACTGCCCCCAACCACAGATTTAGGCATGGGGATAAGCCTCCATGAATATCCTATAGAGAACATTAATGATCTGGACACATTATTTTTGGAGGTTCCTATGACGACTTGGTGACTCAGGGCATTGGGCTGCAGGGAGTGAGGACAAGTCAACCAAACGACATTATTGGTCGATGTCCTTGAAGTGCACCTGACTCTTTGGGTAGGCCACTTGTCAATGATAAAGAGGGAAATGATTCACCTAGAGGGTCTGGAAAAATAATCCAACCTCCTCCTAGGTGAGTACATCTTGTGCCTATAAATTTGGCACTGTAATTGGCCAAAACATCTCTAGGAAATGGTCCACTAAGAGAATATCCCACAAGCCCTTTGGTCCAGATTCGGGTTCTGGCCCTTCGTTTCTCCACTTGTCAATAGAAGGTGGCTGGGGAACCGATATCGGTGCTGAAGCAGACTGTTGAGATGGCCGGATGGATGGGGAGAATACGGCGAGATAGCTGACAAACCACTGCATATTGGGCTATCCTCCAAGGAGTGTAGTAACATGGCCACCACATTGCGGTAAGACAGGTTGATGACCGTATTTCCTGGAATAGGTAATACAGATATTTTGGATGGACCATGCTATTTTTTTCCACTATTGGTCCCTAGAATATCCTTTCGTGATCTCTCGTTGATGTTGAGAGTTCTTCTAGTGAAGATGGTGGCTATTTCACGGTCGGATCCTATAGAGCTTCCCAAATTTCAGCCTCATGGATGTACCTTCAGAGGGAGGTATGAATCGGAGTGACCTCAAATTCTGTAAGTATGAGGCTAATGCACCTTATTCATGTCCCAACCCTTATCATAGAGGATCTAGATGATGGTTCCATCAGTAGGTTGTATTCCGCCTCAGAATCTCAGAATCCGACTGGTTTACTCTCGGTCTTAGTCTTCTCAGTATTATTTTTATAGAGGCGATGACCCACCCTCCTACCTATGGATAGTTATTCAAGATATGGTAAATTTACAACTCATGGGGGACGTTTGGCCGTACTAGTGCTAGGGTCGAGAGGGCTTCCCCCTGTGTGAGCTAGGGTTCGAGGAGAACCTGGGCATATGTCGAAGTGAATACAGGGAGGACCTCTATATCCACTAACTGATGTGAAATGGGAATCTCCATAGAATGTGTTTGAGTGGGTATGACCTTCCCTGGAGCTAATATGATCATTGGAATGACCTCCATGCTTGTTTCCCCTGGCAGTGAGTGTGATGAGGGTTCCAGTACTTGGTGCCAATGAAGTAAGGCTTACCCTCACACCTCTGATTGCTGAGGTGAGGAGGACCATTGACATCTACTATATAGACATGGGGGGCCCCATGCTAGAGATTGACCAGATGTGTAACATCTCCACATCGGTGGCCTGTGGCTGGGGGAATGACCCCATAACCGATGTCATTATCACTGAAGAGGCTTACGTATTAAGTGTCACTACTATGGGGAGGACCCTCATTCAGATTGAAGGTAGCACAAGGTGGACCTCCATGTCGAGCTTGGATGCGGGGATGACTCATGTTCTCCATGGTGGCTGTATGAGGAGGACCTCCGTACTGGGTGTCATTGTGGCGGGTGAGTCTGTGGCGGCCACTACCTGTGCAGGAAACCCAGAGAGTAAACCCAGCTTACCTATGTGGTGTTTGGGGCCTTGATCCAGGTCGGGTATATAAGTGCCCCTACATAGCATACACTGGCGGATGATGATATATGTTGGAAATGGCTCGAGCCACAATAGTTGTTGACGTTGACACCTCTTGGTGGGTGTCCTACTCAGCCTATTCCCAACGCTGGTGTTAGCTTAACTGAACTGGGGCCGGTGGTGCAGGAACATAGCTTACTTACTCTTCATCCCATGGTGTAGGGTGGCGGTGTTGATATAGCCTATTGGGATCCCTCCTTGGGATCCCCTAAAATGAGATCTCGTCTAGGCTGTCCCAGACATCCCCAACCACATCGGTGTAGGGGAGGGAATCTTCCAAACGTTCCAAGGAGAGGCTCCCGAAATAGTTGTACGTCAGAGTGGGGAGCAATGGCCCTCTGTGATGCCCTTTGGGCTGGCATTGGTGACATGGCACAGATGCCTCTAAATCCTGATGGGCCATATCCTGAGTCAGGATGATCCCCTCCTCCTTGTATTAGCATATGAGGTTGTTTATCACCCTTTGTTGAATGAATTAATAAGGGGAGATGGGGTGTGGGTTCCCCACAACTATGGTTTTGGAAGCTGTCATAGAAGCGGTGGAGCCATGTGGGACTTCCACATTGACATATTCCTTTCCCCTACGTCGGTGTATGGGTGATGATTAGTTTCCTATTGCAGCAGCTTGGGTCATATAAGCTAGGGAGATTAAACCATTAGTTCTATAAAAATGAAATTGACATCCAGTGCCCCTGTGTCATTCCGTATTCAATGGCTGGAAAGAAGGATCAACGAAAACAATTTCATAGATTGTGATTTATAGCATTCAATTTCCCCAATGTTAGGTGAGTTTTATGCTAGGCCCACTATTTTCTGGGAGTGACCTAGGGCCAGATAATTGGATCCAGTGACACGCTAGTCCACTGATGTCTCGAACGCTACAAATATTCACATTTAGATGAATAAATTCACATCAGGTTCACCATTTCTAATTTCGATGCTTTCACCGGGGTGCATGCATCTATCTGTTTCAGAGGATGATGACGTGTAGCTGTTACCCCACATTCTTACTTTGAAAAGGCAGGTGGCATCCGTCAATTATTCAGGGACAATTTATCCTTGATCGAAACAGGATGATTGGTTGTCAGTTCCTCTTTCTGTAGATTCCTCCTCAGAACTCGTCACATAGTCCAGGTCTCCATCATAAATTAAGATGTTGTTCATGAAAATCATCCTGGTTCCATGTCTTCATGGATGCCAGTTAATTACACTGCTTCTGTCAGGACATTCAATGGGGTCCGGTCAGTGCATCAACCTTTGGTCGAGGGTGTAGTCACGTTGGACATCACTGGAATGTATGGATGTTGGAACACTGGAACGTCTGGGTTTCTTCCCATTATTATCAGGAATATTGAGGGTGTGGAATCCTGAGGCATCCCACATAGAATGCGAGGAATTATATGACATAGGAAAGTCTCTGAGTTTTTCCTCTACTTCCCATGTTTATTGCAGGGTATGCCATATGTTTAAAGCCTTTCAGAGACAGATCAGACTAATTAGAACACTGACTAGAGTGGATCAGATTGGTGCAACCTCTAGAGGGAACACTTATGTTGGGGCTAACACGTGGTTAGTTACCTAGGAGCTTTTAAGAGTAGTGAAGAAGTGAATTGACATTAATTCACTTGTATGTGGCTGCCCGGGTAAGAATCAAGATGAATAATGGATCAGGATGTGTGCGAAGGAAAGTGACCCAATGATATACTAGGGCCTACACGTGATTAGCATCCCAAGGTTGGTCTGTCACAACTCTTATGGACTAGAGATATGGGTCCCAATGAAAGGGAAAAACAATGGCTTACCAATGGATAGGGATCCCAATGGAATTCTGTCGATTGGGGTTCAATGGATTACCATCCATTGTGTATCACAAGGGCTTACTGATGGTTTGGGAACACAATGGCATACCACTATATAGGAAACAAAATAGCTTTCCATAGGTCAGGGAATACAATGGATTATCATTGATCGGGGTACAATGACTTACCATCGATTGGGGATCACAACGTCTTACCGCGAAATAGGGTTCCAACAACATACCACTGATTGGGGAACAATTTAGTTTCATGAAGGACAAAAATTGGTGTAATTTTTAATTTCAAACAGGATGGGTGTGGACCAACATGAATTAGTCAGGACAAATGGATGTTGGACATGAACCTCAGAAAATCCTCATACTTACCTTGCCTTGGCAAGAATCAAAGTCAGTGTAGTTCAGTATGGTTTGGTGAACCGATGTAAAGGGGGTCAAGACCAATGGATTTTGGGATTGAACCTCAGGGAGGATTCCAAAATACCTTTATTTGGAAAATATCAAAGTCCACGTTGTTCAGTATGGGTGTTGGTGAACCGACGTAAAAGGGGTCGGGACCAATGGTTGTTGGGTTTGAACCTCGAGGAGGCTTCCTACGTACCATGCCTTGGAATGGATCAAGGTCCACATATTTCGGAATGGGTTTTGGTGAACCAACGTAATGGGGGTTCGAGACTAATGGTTTTTGGGATTGAACCTCGGGAAGGGTTCTTACGTACCTTGTCTTGTCAATGATGAATGTTTGTATAGTTCAGAATGGGTATTGGTGAACTGACGTAAAGGGAGTCAGGACCAATGGTTATTGGGCTTGAAATTTATAGAGGCTTCCTATTTACCTTGACATGGCAAGGATAAAAGAACAAATAGTTCGGAATATGTTAGTGAACTTACATGAAGATGGTTGGAACCAATGGATTTTGGGATTGAACCATAGGGAGGCTTCCTACGTACCTTGCCTTGGTAGGAATCAAATTTCGCGCAGTTCAGAATGGGTGTTGGTTAACTGACATAAAGGGTGTTGGGACAAATAATTGTTGGGATTGAACCTCAGGGAGGCTTCTTACAAATATTTCCTTGGCAAGGATCAATGTCCTCATAGTTCAGAATGGGTTTTGGTGAACCAATGTAAATGGGGGCCGGGACCAATGGATGGGGGACTTGAACCTTAGGGAGGCTTTCTACGCACCTTGCCATGAAAATGATCAAATTCGGCGTAGTTAAGAATGGATGTTGGTGAAAAAACATAAAGTGGGTTGGGACCATTGGTTTTTGGGCTTGAACACCAGAGAGGCTTCCTGTGTACCTTGCATTGGCATGGATCAAAGTCCACATATTCCAGAATGGTTGTTGCTGAACTGATGTAATGGGGGTTGGGACCAATGGTTGTTTGGATGGAACCTCTGGAAGGCTTTATACGTACCTTTACTTGGAAATGATCAATGTACATGTAGTTTGGAATGGGTTTGGGGCTTACACTCATGGGTGGTCAGAAAAGGATGTCATGGTCAGTGCTTACTCTATGCCCACACGAGTCATGATCGGTGTGAGAAACATGAGGCAACAGAAACCTGATGATAACTTCGTGAAAGGTGAATCTATGGGATGTGGAATGGGGTTTACATGTGGTTGGAGGACCAAAGAGGAAATAGGGGCTTATGCGTGGTTCACAACCCAAGGAGAAGGGGATTGCGACTTACTATATGATGGAGGCCCAGGTGGCGACAAAGCCCATAGGGAGAGGGATTGGGAACAGAAGAATGGAGGGTTCTGGTTCCCATCCACCCCTCTCTGGTCTATGTCCATGAATGAGATAGGTGGAGTAGGGATGCTACCTCCCAAAAAATGCGTGGGTATTTCACCAAGGTGGTTTCCCTTTCCCCACAGATAGATGCTGATCCAGTAAAGAGGATCTCATTCCATGTGAGGAAGATATCACTCCTGTGGAGACCGGTGGGCAAAGAAAATGTCCAAGATGGGGCACCACACATATGATGAATGGGGCGGGGTCACAGTTTCACATCATGTGCTGAGGACGATGGTTCTTGGTAGTTTAACATCTTGTAGTATGGACGAGTCAGGTTCACTCTACACCCCTAGGACTTACATAACTGATACTCGCCTGACCTTGAGGAAGGGAAGGCATCAGCAATGTCGTGGAATGGGTGTTGTGGAGTGATCCAATGAAGGGCCTATGTTAGTGTGGAAATGCGAAAAAGCAATAGATGTTAGTGTGCCTATGAGAAGAAGCTTAAGGCTAACCAATAGAATGGGAAGCACTACCTAGGGGACTTTGAAATCACTTCACGAAAATCTAGAGGGTCGCACAGGAAGAGGAGTTGCAGAGAAAAGTGTTTAAAAGGTAGAATCCTCCAGATGTTCTAGTGCTCCAATTAGTGGAGGGGATTCGCGAAGGGGTATTATTCATGAAGTGAAGTGGCCTAGCATAGGCATAGGGCATAGGTTCATATGGAAGGTGCTTTGCAATGTGGAAAGGCTTTCACAGAGCAGTGCTTCACAAAGCAAGGGTTCCCTGTGATGCGTAGCATTATGAGGTAATGTGCTTCGTGAAGTATAGTGACCCAACATTATCTTAGGGGGTACATGTGCATGGAGGGTATTTCGTGAAGCACAACTACTTCGTGAAGAATCGAGTCCCCTTAGGGACCCCCTTCCTATGCGAAGTCCCATGGGCTCCACGAAGGGCATCCCCCTTTGAGGAGGGATCAAATTTAATCAAAGGGAAGGGCACTTCATGATACTAAAGTACCCTGAAGAGCTCATGGTTTGCAGAGCACAAAATTTCTTCATGATTTGAGAGCTAAGAAGTTGAAAGGTCGGAGGATCCATCCTTTGGGATCGAGGGGAGCATAGTATTTATAGGCAACATGCGCCATGAAGCAGAGTATGCTGGGCAAGAAGAAATGTGACATTTTTTATAACCACCGAGCCTCCCACATCTTTTCTATGCGGTGGAATTTTAATGATCAATACGGTTCATGGAGACTCCCTCCTCCTTGCTCCACAACAGCTTCACAAACATTAAACTGTTTCACGGAGACTCCCGCCTCATTACTCCACAGCGGCATCGCAAATTTCAAATGGGTTCATGGAGCCACCCGCCTTCTTGCTGCGTGGTGGCTTCATAGACTTCAAACTAGTTCGCAGAGCCACCTACATCTTTACTGCGCGGCGGCTTCATAGAGGGTGGGATCTTCACGCCGGCCATGATGATGTGGGGCTCTGTGATCTATCTTTGCAATCCCACCCCAAAGGCTGTCCATTTGTTCTTCATCTTCCCGAATGTTGGCACCAACAACTTTATAACCATTCTGAGGAATTTAAGGGGGATATTTTAAGTCACCCCTATTAAGGGAGTATATTGGTGAATTATCACTCATGGTTCCTAAGCTAGTGTGGATGATTATATAGATGGAACATATGATCCAATAGAATATAAGGATAACCCAAAGTCGTGAATCATTAAATAAAGATTGAAGATGGAGGTCTTTGATTGTCTCTAATTGTGATATTTTTTTCTTCAAGTTCATTCCACATTGTTTCATAGGAAGAATGGTCATGGTAGAATTCTATTATTATGCTTTATCAAATGATTATATATTCTAATCAATGTGAGAAAGGTTTCTTATCAGCTATAATTTCCTACCACAAATAGAGAGAGTGTACAATCTTTCCCTTGTTTAACTACTAAGGTGATATATAAATGATTCATCGTACATTAATGATTCAAGTGGTAAGGATATTCAGTATAACACCATGTACAAGATATACATATTGATTATTGAGTATTGGTAAGTGAATATCATTTATAACTGATTCAATTTGTGTTCATGATATGAAAACATGGGAATCATCTTAAGAGAACTTGGGAATGTGAGAGTGATATGTGAGCTTAGTGGCCTCACCTATAAGGGTGAGTATTGATATTTAGTACAAGGTTTTTATGTCAGGGAATATGTAGTGACATGATTTTTTTGTATAATATTCATTTAATATTTTCAATATTATTTAGAGTGTTAATATTGATGAAGATTCATTTTTATTAGAATTGGGGGATTTTGAAAATTAAATAATAAATAAAGTATATAATTTTTATGAATTTTAATACTTATAATTAATATCGTAAAATGACATCCCAATTGAAAATTTTGATTCTATATATTTTTCAAGAATAGGGTACTTTTTCTATGTGAGGAATAATTTTCACGGGCTGACTTCAAACCTTGGGATCAGGAATTTTTTGGTACTTAATGAAAACATTGAAAAATATAAATTTTAAATTATAAATATAGGTTTATATTTATTCTATATGATTATCCATTGACAATATACATTTCAAATAAGGTTATTTTTCTTGTTTTTCATGCGTTATAGGGCCGTTTTTCATGGTATCACTCATGAATGCTATGAATTAAATCCATATTCAAGATGTGATAAAAATTATTCTACATTGTAAAAAAAATTATTTTTTCTATTCTCTATATTATTAATTTATATGATTCTTTGTTACACTATTAAATTTGTTAATCCCAGTGTATGAAAATTTGGTACATATTGTAAGATAATTTTAAATCAAATACTTGTAAAATTTTAGAATATTTTTAAAGTGTGAGATTTTTTATATTGATTATTTTGGTTTTTTGTTAATTATTATTTATGAATAACTATGTTTTCTTATTATTTATTATAACAATTCAAACTCCTTTAGGTTGAATTGATTACTAATTTCAATAACATTTATCTTTAATATTATTATTAATATAACAGTTCTATTATGTTGAAAATATGATTATTGATTGTTAGGGGTAAATAATATTAAAAATATTTCATATAATATAAATTTTAGTGTTTGGATGAAATATATTTAAGGAATTTGATCATAATACATTCATGGAAAATATACTTTACATCAATATCCAATGGATGACAATATCATATTTAATATTCGATTAAATTTTGAAAAAAAAAACATCCCTTGTGTTCAATGATGAATATGAATGTAAACTTATTTACTAGTGGTTAGAACTCCCACTAACAATTATTCATAATTTTTCATCATACTCAGACCTTTCAACTTGGTTCATTCATGAGAATAATATGAGTCATTTAAGGATAGGTAGGGGAGGTAATGATTCTCTAAATAAATTGGTGGGATGAATATATTTCATATAATTTTTGGTAAGAATTCAATAAATGATGATGATGAGATTGGAAAATGATAACAGTAAAGCACCGATGAGGTTGGTCGGTGAAATCCATGTGAATATTTAATTGTACACAACTTAATCATAACTAGAGGTGGAGGATGAGTTTAAAACTGTGACATAAAACATATATGAATATAATATTTTTATGTGTAAATACTAACTATAAATAATGTTTTAATCTAGGTCTTATGTCATGTATTACACTCCACTTCATACTACGGTATCTAAGATTTAGTAAATACATCATTTTGTGTTAAAATGGGTCACACATAATATAATCCATGAAAAGGGGTATCAACATGTACTTGATTAAATTAAATGATAGTTCCCTTATCCTGCACATTTCATGGTATATAGACACATTATGTATCAGAGTAGCTCAACTCAAGATGATCTTTCAGTACACACTTGAAATTTTTTATGGGACCCAAAAATTGAATACCCCTTTTTACACACCATTAATATTTTCCGCACATATATTGGATACAATCAGTGCATGCCTGACAATGTCATAAGGCCTAGACATAGTTACCTTCAAAGTACATGTCGTCTATTGTGCTATCATTTAATTTTTTTTGAATATTATCACCTGGGTATCAAAAAAATAAACATGATTAAACTATTATTTTTTTCATGTATAACAAGATAGCTCATATATCTTCATTGTCTAGGTTCTCTTTATAAAGAATTATATCTAGAAGATTATTATTATATTCAAAGTGTTGATGATAGATAGTTGAGAGATTATTGGAATAGAAATGTTTTTTATAACTCCCCTAGATTCATACTTATACTTTGTTATTGTTCCTTTATACAAATAGTAGAGTAGGAAAACCCCTGTAATGGTAGGGTGTTGGTCCTATACAAATAGATTAGTTAAGAACCATGGTCAATGAATAAAATAAATGATTAGCACTGAGACCTATATATTTGGTTGATACCCCTAAATTAACATTCAATACTTAGTGAGGATTGAGTCCCCCATGATTTTTTATTAGGATGTGGTGGAATTATTGGAAACATGGATTTTTTAGTTCTTAAAGTCTAGTTATTATCCAGCTAATCCTATCGAACATTGCAATATAATTTCTAATAATATGTGCTTTAATTATTTAGGTTTTCATATATATATGTTTTTATTTTTTCAATTAATAATATCTGAATTTATAATACAATTATTAGTCATGTTATCCCGATTTGTTCTAGTGTTTTGGTGAATGTCTATATGGTTATTCATACTCACTACTACATGGCCCTTTATCACACATTGGATTCGTCCTTAAAGAATATGCAAAGACTTTAGTTGATATGGTTTTCGTAGGGATAGAGCATAGTAGTTTAAAGTTATGACATTTTATTTTTCTAATCAGGTCAGTTTTGGTTGTATAAGGGGTTCTCATTTCAAGAGACTATGCATTGTTTTCCCCATGATTTCTAGAATTTTCATTGTAATACTATTGGGATATTTATCATTTGATATATTCATGTTACATTATAGTATTTAATATATCTATCAACATTTAATTATATTATTATAGAGATATATTCTTGTATATCAATTTTATTGGCTATGGTCTCCAATATGTGTGATATTTCTTTTTAGTGCTAGTACCATACCCCTAACTAGTTAAAGGGAGGATCAAGGTGGAACACATGGAATAATACCAAACAATGTGGAGTCTTGTTGGTTAGATAATATAAAAATTTATTTTAATGCACATAATGATAAATTATTTAATTAGGTAAATGTGATTATGGAGGAAAATTGTTGACATTGTGAAATTACCAAAAATACCAACACTACGATGTGAATACTGAGAAGGTTTATAACATAGATAAATATAAATGTTTAGTAACTAGGGAAAATTATCCAAAGTATATTTTTAGATTATTTTCATATCATACATGTTTACTATAATATAAGGTCCATTTATAAGGATCCATCGAAAAAGGAGAAATCTTGAGACACAACATTAAAATAAAAAAACTAACTATTTAGGATGACCTAAAAGAAAAATATATTTTTGTTTCATTATTATTACATTCATAAAATATTAAAATGGAAAAAGGAAATAACATAATAAAGAATATAATTTGTTTATTTCAATGTTGAGGGCTATAAATTCATTGTAATAATTATCCATTGAAGTTATTATGTAATGAATAATTTTATGCACTCATAAAAAATCATATAGATATATGTAATGGATGAAAAATTCAAATAAAATTATATTTTAGAAGAAAAATATCTATTCAAAGGAAGATAACAAATATGAAAAAATAAATGATATGATATTTAGGATTTCAAATTCCTATCTAAATACGTACTTGTGGTTGTCGTTGAAAAAATAAAAATGTAGGTATAAATTTAATTGGGAAAGTGATGAATTAAAGGTATAAAATCTTAAAGGTGGATTTGAATTATACACTTGAGAAAATACGTAATTTTATTGCTAAAACTATTAGAAAACAAATTATTAGTAAATTTAAAGATACCCAAATAACAATACCCATAAAATACATCATTTCACATTATTATTCATTACATCTCATAATTAATCACACCCTTTGACCAAAAGGGTTAGTGTCATTAATTTTTAGTTGTATAATCCTATTATTCTTCAATGTTTTCAACATATACTATAAATTAATTTTAAAATTTTATCTTTTAGAAATGTAATAATATTTCTAATTACCGTGAGAAATAAATATATGAAAGTGTGAGCTTAGATTCCCAGTAAGGTTAAATAATATATACAACATTCAAATATCATAAGTGAGAGTATGTTAATAATGTGGGTATGAGAACATAATCAAAGTCCAATAACATATTAGGAGAATAAAAAAATAATCATGGATAAAAAATAAAGGATCTCATAATAAAATAAGATATAATACATTATAACAAAACTATAATGAAAATAATGTATATTTGTAACAAACATAATCATTGAAAACATAACATAGTGAATAAAAAGTCATGTTTCTTATTCAAATAATATATTTGACCATAAATCACTTTCTTGACTCAAATCACATACACGATTCGGAATCAAATCCATATCTCCCATACATATCTCTTTAGATATCATACTTTATGAAATGCATTATCAATATCTAGTGTTCTGAGACCATGTGTTACGTAATGAAAACCAAAAATTTGTATTCCATGAGAAAATTTAAGCATTAATATTTCAAACATAATTTAGTTAACCCATGTAAAATATATATATTTCATTAAAATTTTCTTATAACATAATAATCCATCTAGAGAATGAATGTGTATGATGATATAATATAATTTACCTTTTTTAACTTATATAAAATAAAAATAGTTTTTCATTGATTAAAAATAGGCATTTAAGATTATGGGGAAATCATATTGAAAAATAAGTTGAAATACAACTTTTCTTTTAAAAAAATTAATAATTCATATTTCATCGAAAAACATTTTAAAAAATTGAAATTATTCTGTGTAAATAATAATATATTTTATGATAAAATAATTTTTTCATATGTAAAATGATAAAATGGTATTATTTTTGCAAAAATTACTAAAAATAATTGCTGTTAAAATGAGTAGAATATTCCATTAAAACATTTCTAAAGATATCATAAATTTTATAAAATGAAATTGATAAATTATTGAGGTATATATAAGTACATTAATAAAATATTCCATGAAATATATAAATAAGGATGGAATATTCCGAACAAAAAAAGAGGTGGGATTGATTTAACATACAAGAATAACATCTGGAAAATTACTAACAACTATAAAAATTTATGAGAGGAAATGTAAAACCCCATTAGTAACTAGGGGATAATAATTAATTTAATTTAGTGATAATATTTAACTAAAATTTCCCATTATGTAACTTCATTGATAGCAATCTCGATATAAAGATTAGATTTTAAATAATCCATTACGGGTTTGTTATTATTTGAATCAAAGCCACTTGAAAGAGCGAACTAGGTATGGATTTGTAAAATCACTAAATTTCATGAGGATGTTATAAATGAAATCTATAAGGTAGTATTTTAATATAACTAAAAATAAAAAATTAGTGAATATGGAATATGTCTCGAAGGAAGAATGTCTAGATGAGAAACCCTTACCTTTACTTTGGTTTCTAAGAAAGTATATTAACCTAATTCATTAGAAAAATACAAATCATAATAACATAATTATTAACCTTATTAATATCTATTAACATTTATATGATTTTATAATAATTATTAATTATAATTTCACTATCTAGTTAATGATTATTTTCATCATCAAATGGTAGTAATTATGATTATTTTTCACATATTTCATAATGGATCAATCGATATCAATTCATTGAAACTAATTTAAAAATTCCAATGTTAGAAAATATATTTAAATCAATGTGTTTAAAGAATTTATGCATCCCATTGTTGAATTTATGGAAACTATTGACATGTTTGGGGGGAACGAAATCCATAATGAGATTGTTTAAGGTAACATAAACAAATCATCTTATTACTTTATAATGATCATTATTTTTTTTCATTAATTAAAAACCATAATCTAGGTATATATTACTCCATGATATAATATATATTCAACAAATTTAATTTAAAACAATAAATTCATGTCATGGATTAATAAGAAGAATCTCGTTCATTGAAGGGGTAGTCCACATGTACGCCTGAGCAGCCATTTCATTTTCAAATGAATGGTATGGAATAAAGGTAAATAAATAGTTATATTTAATGAGTATTAATTATTTCATATACATAATATTTATTCATTAAATTAATTATTATAACCATCCATTTGAGGTAGTGATGAAATGTCAAATATTTCATTCATGGAGATGGTAGTCCATAAGTTGCAGAAGCAATGTTTTCATTTTTCAAATGGTTCAGTGGAAGGTAGAAAATGATTATTCACTTTAACATAATAAAATTTCTGTATAATTATGATACTTATTTAATTATTTTTTCTTGGGTATAATATATTTGTATATGATAGAATAAGAAATGAACGAATATAAATGAAAAAGGATTGATTTGAAATTTTTTCCTTACTCCATTGAAAATTTTAATAAGACTCTGAAATGCGGTGTTTTGATAATAGAAGGAAATCTAGGATGTTTATAGGTGTTTCAGTGTGGTAATTGGTTAGGTTTTGGATAAACTAGTAGGTTTATGGGGTAAGGATAATTGAGGTGGTGAATGGATCCTTTTATAAGTAAGTGGGTTTGATTTTTTGTAATAAGACATACACCTTTAGAGAAATTTTTGTCCAAAAGTATAGAATACTTTAATGGGGATTAAGCATTGTCTATCCACCTATCATTTAAAAAAATAAAGTATACATTTTAATATATTTTGGGACATTCCCCATAAAATAAATTTTTGTATATATTTTACTTTTACAATGCTAAAACTTTTATTAACCTAGTAACATATTTTTATGAATAAAAAATTAATTTCCCTTATTAAATAATAAGAAAATTATTTAATAAAATATTAATAAAATTTTATTGTATAAAATTTGTAATAGTGAAACGAATTATTTTTAAAATTATAAATTTATAACATATTTTTTTTGGAAAAGAAACATATATTCAAAAAATTCAAGCAGAATTTTTTAATTAAAACATCATATTTTTAATGTCATATTCTAATTATTAATACATATCTAGTCCACAATAAAATTTATTAAATTTTTATTTGATGCATATAGTTTAATGATATCATAAAAGTCATGGTATTTGTCAGAACAATATTTTATACTATTTATATTGAAATTAATATTTTTAGAGAAGTCCCAAAATTTCATCCTAATAAAATATTTTATTTATTAGACCATTAAGGAATATAATTTTTTTAAAATTAAATTTCTAAATTTTAGGAATTTAAATTTAAAACAGAAACGTATTATATAGTTAAAAACTATTTTTATAGGAAAATGACATCACCAATTATTAACTGTTCATATTCTTATTTCCTATGAATTTAAAATTAAATTATTATAGAGTTATTATACATCTTAGAAATATATGTTATCTTCATTTGAAAATAATATATTTAATTTCTTCAAAAATGAAATCAAAATGAAAATTCATGCTTTATAAAAATAAAAATTTAAGCATAAAATGATTGTAATAGTTATTTAGTTTCATTATTTGAATTTAATAAATTAGTTTTTATTAAAATTATAACTTATTAGTATATCTAAATAGATTTCATAATTCATTTATTTATATTTATTCTGGTTTTTTTCATCATCTACTATATAACATTCAAATTTAATACATATGATTTCCTATTAATATAGCATTGTTAATTATTTTTATTTTTGTGTGAATCACGGTATTCAGAACAATATTAACTAAAGGAAAATGTATTATAAAATAGAAGGAAGTTACATTATACCCTTATAAAATAATATCTCCCTTGATATTGTTTTTTCTTCTAACATAAATATATAATGACATCTCTCCCTCATTTCATTTTTTACTTCCCATGTCACTTTTATGAAATTATGATTCCTCTAAAAAATTTACTAGATGAGTAATAATAAATTGAAGTAACTTATCTAAATAATAAAAAATTGATAATAGTTATTTCTCATAATAGAGTTCATGTTCCAGTTATATGACCTTTGAGTTCAATATACATGACTGATCAAGAATGTAATTACTCAAAAGTGATACATAGAACATATCATAAACTCAGAAGATATTTGGTGGAACTTAAAGATGATAAGATGCCACCACTAAATGGTTTAGAATTTCAAAATGATTAATTTTTTTAGGGATTAAATTCCTCATATTTAAAAATCTCATAACACTATTAAAATAGTAATATTAAGTGGAATACCTTATATCCAAATTCAAACTGTAAATCTCATCTACATTTAGAAGGATATCTTTTCCATTAAATTTGAGAATCTTTAATGTGTCGATTAATAATATGGATATTCTCTTTATTCTCCTAATAAATGTTTGTTCGCATCAACATACACTCTATTTCTTCTTCCTAACATGTTGGATTTCAACTCATTTTCCCATAAAATCCTTGTATTGTGACATTTGAATGCTAGAATAGAAATTTCTATTGTATTATAATATTAAAAGGGGAATGTGTTGATCTGAACCTTCTTTGAAATCTAGGGATTAGAATCTCAATATATCCTTATGATTTTGATTATCTTATTAAGACTAAGAAAATTTATGAGGATGATATGTGGTACTGAAGAATAATTCAATATCCAACTCATGCTGAAGACTTCTCCAAAATTCTGAGGTAATCCTCCGAACTAGATATGATAAAATAGAAATACTAACAACATTTAGATTTATGAATTTTGTTCTATATATCATGAAAATTTAATCAAGTGAGAAATATTCTCAAAAACAAATAAAATGTGTTGCCTTTTTAAGGTGACTGAATACATACCAAATTTATTATTGACCCATATTTGTTTTTTGGATTTATATATTGAAATTCTTAGTTACGTTCATCTATTTTTCATACTAGTATGGGTATGGTTTCATCATCCACGTAACATTTTGAGTTCAGTTATACCATGTTAGTATACCGTGATCCAAGATATATATTCTGAAATATACCACATCATGTTATCCCTCTATATATTCTAATATATATTTATATACATTTTTTCATCCAAGATAGATAGTGAATTATATGGTTTGTACATCATCCCATAACACCTTCTTAAATTCTTGTATTTATAGAATACATATCTCATTTCTAATCCTTAGAAATCCATCATTTATAATTTTTAACTCTATATTATTTACCATCTTATTCTATGGATCTGTATCCTCATTATTTTCCTCCTTGATATTTGAATGGATGGATTATTGAGCTATCATCTTGGAATTATCTAATTTTCCCCTTCCATTATGATTACAATGTCCATACTATTCAAATGCTGGAGTAATGGGACTTTTCCAATCCTCATATTTGATAAATTAGATTAATCCTCTTTTCTCACAGAATCATCCACTATATTTTCCATCCTAGTGTCATAATTTATTGATAAATTATAGTCTCTGTTTAGTTCCAATAATATACTCTGTTTCATTATCATATTATTTTATGTAAATATATACATTAACATTATGTGTTTTGTATGTATGTCACACTTTTCAACATATAGGTTATGACACAAAATTAATAATTCAAATACTATACTTTCTATATCTGTATCAATCATTGGGTATTTTTTCTCTTGAGTCTTTAATTTTTATGAAACAATAACAATTTTATTATTATTCTTCATAAGGATACATCCTGAACCTTTTAATAATGTATCACTGTATTATACAAAACCTTCTCCCATATAACATAATTTTTGCACAGGTGCGATGAACAATAACATCATAATACACATAATGCATTCCACAAATTCATCAATTTTAAGGATTTTTAGTAACATTAGTGTTAAGTTGGATAGAGGGTTTGAAAACTACGAAAAAATAACTATTTATCATGAATATTATCCTCCTATTCTGGGAAAAATTTTTGTTTCTCCCACATGGTTTGATACCAGAAATATTTAAATCACTTTTATATTTTATGATTCTACAGATATACCCTATATTGTGTTTACATGACATAATAATATAATTTTTATATCCAAAATTCACACTTTGTAAACTTGGCATATAATTTATCTTTCTATAGGGTCTATAAAAAACCTTAAAATTCTCATAATGTTCTTCCTAGAACATAGAATATATGAAACAATCATCAATAAATACTTCTAAAAATTTACATGGAAATTTATAAATATAATATATATAATATCCATAGTGATATAAGGGGAATTTGTTAGATTAATTGAAATCACTTTGAATTCATAGTGTAAATGAACTATGCTGAAGGTTATCATGGTTATATATTTTAATTTACCCCTTAAAAATGATATCCATATCCAAAGTCTGTATATGAGAAATATTTTTCTCCTTATAGTTAATCAATAATATCAACATTAAAGAGTACTAGATATTTTTACTTGATCCTGATTATGTTTAGTTCACCATATACTATATAAAGACACATTGATCCATCCTTATTTATAATAAAGAGAACATGTGAACCTAATATTGAATAACTCAAGTTCATTAAACCATTATATATATTTTATTATAATTATACAAATTATTTAAATATTCATTGATATAGGAATAACAGGATGTAAGATTTCAATCGAAAACACACCCTCACGATCTAGGGAGAATCAAGGCAATTCCTTATTAAATATATCAACATATTCCCACTCAATATTCATATATACAATGATATATTCTTATTTATCTATTTGATCTCAATATACCTCATGATTATGTGTTAATGTATATATAATGGGATTAAATTCTATAATAATTTCATATTCACTATTGATGTTATATAGAATTGAGTGTCGATTTGGGATATTAAGTGTAGCTTATCTATTAAGAAAATTACTAAGGGATCCATATAAATAGAGTCAATCCACATATAAAATAACATAAAATTCAACCAAAGGAAGGTTTATAAAATATTCAAGAATCACATTCCCACAAAAATCTATCAGTGATGAATTTTATACTTGAGACACATTAATCATATCACTGAGAGTTTTCAACAATAATAAAGTATGTAATCATGGGGGTGGTGATTTTTTTGTCATCAAAATGTTCCAAATATATATTATTTTGTATAATTATAATCAAATAAAATATTCATAGTTTTATTATTAATTATAATTTTAAATTACACAAATTTGTTTTCATGAAACCCTTAAATTGATTTCATAACATAAGTTTTCTCTTATTCCCTCAGATTAGGAGGTTGCAGATGTAATTGTTTCAATTGAAACATGGATTAGTAAATATATTAGTTAATTTATCAAACTATAAACAATTTACACACTATAGTGTGGGTCGTGAATTAGGATTATATCTCTTTTCCTCCATTTCATTATTCAACCTCCATACCACGTACCACAGATTACATGATTGATGGAATACTTCGTCACTTTTCATGAAAGTTCTTTAACCATTGAGGAAATATACCCCATTATTTATTCAACACAATCATCATAGAAAAATATTTTAATTCTTCTCTATATTTGATTTATCATTCATGTTCCATGATTCTCTATCTTTATTTTACTAACCCTAGAACCATTAACTGGATGCGGGTCACCAATTTTCCTTCCAAACAATTGAACACATAGAATAATTTATTCATAAATTAAAAAATATCTTATAGTTGATTCATTTTTAAGAAATAATTTTAATCTAATAAATAATAATTTTATCTGGATTTTAGGGATAGTGATAAAAACACAGTTTTATCTATCAAGTAATATGATATTCTCTTAACATGTAACAATAAATTCACCGTACTTTTTTCATCACTATAAATTATCTTTATATTTTTTTTGAATGTTTTTTGGGAAATTATGTAATGTAAAAGATATTATTTAACTCTTATAATTCCATTGATTAAACATTTTCCATAAGAATATTATTATTCATAATAGGGAACCAATAGTCTACCACACCTTCCAAATGATAAACAACTAAAAAAATTTATCGTGGTCCAAGAACGTGAGAAAGAAATATCTTTTAAATTGCATTAATAAAAAATAAATCAATTATTGGGTTTGGAGACATAATAACATTTAGTGACATGTCACCAAAATCTTGGATTCAGTGACATGTTTCCATTATATTGGCATAAGATACAAGTTAATTGAATCCCAAATGGACAAATAATTTAGTAGGCTTGGTAATCTAGATACATACATGTTCCATTTTAAAACAATTAATACACTAATTTTAACATATTTTGTTATGTTAATAACATTATTACTTAAAGATTATCCTTTCATATCATTCTTAGTACACATCAGCGAATCCTGGGAAAATGAAAAATAATATGGGTGATCTCATGTGCTTGTTAAGGGTAAAGTACAATAGAAGCAATACTGAATCAATTAGAATAATCAATATGGAAAGGTAAATAACTAAAAACACATGCTATTTAATCAATATACTTGGAATGAAATTCATCCATAGATTTGTCGACACAATAATCTGATGGAAAATAATAATAAATGAACTCTCAATAAATGAAATTATTCATTATGGGATTTCATTTTTCTAGAACATAAACCACTACCATCGAGACCTTTCACAATATGGTTTACATCTAAGGGTAGAAACACATATATATTTTTTGGAAACAAAATAAAAGGGTTTTTTTCCAACTAATGTCATCTCATGAGATTACTGATGCATCCAAGGGATTATAATAAATTGTCCCTAACCGATAAGTCTTGTATTAACCAGTCCCCAACCCATAGGGATTGCATTAACCCATCCCCTTCTCTTATAGTTCATCTACAAAGCATTCCTCATATATATAATAATCGATTTAAATAAATAAAATTCCTTATCAAATATCTGTATTGTGTAAGGGATATTGATTTATCATTATTTTCCATGTAAATCAAATACAATTAATATTAAACACCTTATGTAAAAATGATATATATTTTTTGAAATAAACATATCCATGAAAAATTATATGGATACTTTGTGTAAATTTAATGTTCAATAATCATAGAAAATTTAATATTTCAAAAATTATAGAAGGAATAAAGTTAGTGAATGTTAATACTATCAATGTTAAAAGAAATCATAAAAAATCTAAAAGAAGATTACGGATAGTATATAAAAAACTTATCTCATGTGATGTAAAAAAATGTTTTGTCATTGATGACTGTAAATACTATAAAAAGAACTTTTAAAAACATTTATGGTGAAAATATACTTTTTATTTTGACAAATAATTAAAAAACATTTTCTTTGAAAATAACTTTTAAATTCACTTTATTTTAAAAGTATCCTTTTATATTTTCACCTTAATCCTTGAATAAATAGTTAAATGTAAATATGTACATGCCAAACAAGGTAAAAAGAACATTCCTTTTACAAAGTAAAATGTTCGAAAAATTCATTGTTCAAAAAGTGACAAGAATATTCCTTTGAAGTAATTTTTAAAAGAAAAAACGGTACACATTTCATTAATATATTATATAGTAAAGGTTAAAAACATTTTTTAAATACTTTTTAGAAAATACGACTTTTATTAGAAGACCGGTTCTCTAATTAAAGATAAAAATGAAGTCAGGTTTTCTTTTAAAAATTTTGAGCACCAAAGCGTAGAAAAATGATACTATTAATACAAAAAAAAACCAAATGAACATATTATGAGAAAATGAAATAATTTATTAAATAATGATTCAATAATTTCAACAGATATTTATTCAATTATAAACAATCCTAAAAAAACTGAGATTGTGATGGAAACCCTTGAAAAGACCATAGTGTTGATGTGAAAATAAATCAATAGATAGATTATGTGTCAAATTTATATTAAGATAAAACAATATGAGATAAAAAATTAGATATTAAAATTTTATTACAGACATAATATTATTATATTAATAGTAACTTGGAATTAATATAACCAAATGAAAAAGAATAAGGTTTTGAAATTGTTTACCACTATGTAACTTTTATGTCAAATACCCATATAAAAAATAATTCAAATTGAAACTCAAAATAACATCAAAACAAAACAATTAATGTTATAATATATTAAAATGGGATGTATATACACCACAAAAAATAAGTAAGTCATTGATGTGTGATTTATCTCTTGGATGTAAAAAGTGAGTTGAAAATCCCTTACCTTGTGATTCCTTTCAGAAGAACCTCCATTAAATTCTTGTGAAATTGTTTTAAAAATATTAATAATTTATTATAGAACCATATTAATATTTATTATATTATATCTAAACTTATTATAATATCTTATTACCCATTTGTAAGTAATATTTCATTATTTTCACTATTTTATATGTTCATTTCCTAGTTTCTTGAGTATGTTTTGACAAGTTATTTGTTGGTCCTATTAATTAGATCATGGTTTAATAATATATTGAATTTAAAACAAGAATTAAATATAATATATATGTTTTTATATATGTTATTATAATACTTCATAATATATAGAGACAAGAAATGAAATGCACCATTCATGGAGACGGTATGTCTTACGTATACATGAATGATAATTTCATTTATTTTCCCTATTAAAAGAGGAAAATTAAATTCTATATATATATAGATATATTATAATTAAAAAATATTATCTATTTCATATATATTAAATAGGTTTATTAAAACCATTATTTATACATTCCAAGTATAGTGTGAATGAGTCACATCACTTTGAGGATGCGGGAGTCCACACTTCCACAAATGATGTTATCATCTTTACAAAAAATAGAAAGTATAAGGGTATGTGTTGTGTAAAAATTAAATAAGAATAAAGATATATCAAATATAATATATATAGTATATATATATTATTTCCATCTTAATTCCCAACCTTGGAGGTAGTAAAAGAAAAATGAATGACATCATTTTTCAAGGAAATAGTTCGATGTACACATAATCAGTATGTTTATTTCCCATTAGATGGATGTGTGTGTAATTTCAGGTAGAAACCATAGAATAAAAATTTATATGTATATTTATTATAAGGTTAATATTATATAATCATGGAATAATAATATTTCAGTGGGTGGATAATCAAAATAAAATAAAAGAGCTTGAGGATGGATGTTACCTCTTCTTTGGGTAACTCATTTTAGTTTGCACCCAAGGGATTCCTTGGATGAATTTATGCCAAATGAGAGGCTTATAGGATGGGGTAATTGATTTTTTGGATATATTTTTTCATATCATGGTCTATAAATAGTGCCTTGAGAGGTTTGAATAAGATATAGGGGATAATGACTTTTTATTATGGTGGAGGATTTATATTCTTATAAATATTTGAAAAGGAATTTCACCCACGTTTTTCCTATGAACATTGGATCCCATAATAATTTTTTTAATGGATTATATGTTCTATATGTATCTATAAAATATCATTCTTAAATGTTTCTATGTCATTTTGTCCCAAAATATTAATATTTGTACCCTTATTAAGCCAAATTTTCTGTTAATTATTATAATTAATTTTAATTACTTTCAATCATATTTTTGGTAGAAAATAATTTATACTTATTTGGTATTATAAATTATTATAATTCAAAATATGGTATCAATTTTAATAAATTTCAATTACAGAAGTGGAATAAATTAATTTAAATTTAATTGCATGGATGAGATGACAATGTCGGTTTTTAAAGTAAAAATAGACCAAAGTTTGATATGTTTTTATATTCAATTTCAATGTTAAACTAATTAAAATGGCCTAAATTGGATTAATTTATATATAATTAATCTTAGTTAACTTTAAAACTAATTTAATATGTATATATAAATTTTATGAAAATGTTGTTTTTAAATTAAAATTTAATATTATTCACTATTCATCAAAAAATAAATTTTCGCAAAAAAATTACCAAAAAATCACTATAACCATATTTTGTTTCTTTGACTTAAATAATTAATTTTTTTACATAAAAGTTTTACAACTCATCCAAAAATTAAATTCAAAATAGGTTCTCTATTAAATGGTGGTAAAAGTGCCTTTAAAAAAATTATTGTTTTTTATATGAAATATTTGGTTTGTTCTTATCTTATGATTATCAAATCTATTGGATGAATTTAAAAAAAAGTATTTTGTTTAATATATAATATATATATATATATTTGATTAATTCTACTCACTAATTATTTTAATTTATTAGGATGAAACTGTTTTGTGGGCTTAAAAATAGTTTTTTTTATAAAAAAACATTTTATTTATATTCAATCAGTTATTATATTCATTTATAGAAAACATATAACCAATGAATTCATTTTATTATTTTGTAAAACATAGTTTTTTATAATTTAGTTAATAATATTTATAACCACTAATTTAGTGACTGTGTTATATCTTATTATATTGAATAATAAGGTCTTATTGAAATTTTATTGTTCTGTAAAACTTGTTCTTGTGTATAACATAGTCTATTGAAGCAAGTAGTTGTTGTGTGTAGAATGAGTTAACATGGTATTGGGTGGATTTAAAGTTTTATCCTAGATTTAATTTATTTAAAACATTAAATATATTTAAATTCTCAATATATTATATTCAATTACACACTTGGTGTTGCGTATCATACACGCTATCAAATACAAAGTTTTATTTTAGAATTTGGGGTCATTACATTATCTCTGCAATTAATAAATTGTTTCCTTGTAATTTTAAATAGATCTTTGTAATATGATTTTTTATATTTACTATTATTAAATCCCTCATCATGAGAATGATATTTAAAACATCCTCTAGAAAAGAGAGAATGGGAAGTACAAAAGTCACATGGAATAACAAATTACTAGGTTTCTATGTTGGAGAAAATTAGTGGAAAGTAGTGAAACAAGGTAGGATGAAAAGTTTAAATATTTTTAGGGAGTTCTTGAGGTCATCAGTAAAAAAATTGAATGATAAGTTGAATGTTGGGGGACTCAAATCCATAAATATTTGAGGGTTTATTTAACCATTGGTTCAAAAAAATTAATTTATTTTGATAAAATTTTATTTTATTTTATTTTTTATCCTTGTTATAAAGTTGATTAATTACTTCACTTCCTAATAATATAATGAAATATAATTACTTGATATATTTCTATAAACACAATTTCATCGTTTGGTTGTGCCTCTTTAAGTTTTCCAATTCATCCCTCACTTCAAAAAATGGAGATCAAAAAATTTTCTTATGTTGCATGAAGATCTAAAATAAAATTTTTAAGGATCACAATTCCCATAATAAATGTCTTTACATTTGTCCCAAACTATTTTCCAAAAATAATATGGTTAATATATTAAACTCTAAAGTAACACTACCGGTTCATCATTAATATTTATTCATCAAATATTTTAACTAAAAGAAATGAAATATTAAGAAGGAGATTGTGTTGGTCATTGGTTGTCATTAGACACTTATCATCCTTCAGTGAAGGGTTCAAGTCCCATGAGCATTCCAGATTATAGGGGTAATCACCCAAAATACATGTTCTCCTTTTTGAAAACCATATCATTATAATTTTCAAAATAAATATGATGGATATCCTTGAAATGTAGTCATTTAATAACCTTTTAACTATGGTTTTCAATACCAACCCAATACCTAAATACATCATCTGTTTGTTTCCACGTAAGTTCTTCATTCCATTGAGACACTTTTCTAGGTTTCTCCTTCCACATATCAGGCATGATGGAAATCTAGAAATATATTATCTATACTCTCTATAACTCATGGTCTTATAAACCTCTCTTATTCTTTAATTGAATGAGTTTGAGATTTGGTTAAGGTATATTTATTTCAAAAAAACTAATTAGGCATAAACAAGCTATCCTTCACTCCAATAACCACCTCATTTGGTTTCTCATTATCACCCCCAAGTCCTTCATGTTGAATGTTGACATAAATCCTTCAGGTTCCGACCATTGACTAAATTGAGGAAGAATAGTGTTAGTAATAATAATCATCATGAGAAAATTGTATAATCATTTTAGGATAACGAAATCATGAAACATTATTTTCAATATAAAACGCCTTATGTTTAACCTAGGTTATTCATTTTCATCAAAAATTTATATCCTTCATAATGGTTTGTAAAAAAATATCTGTTATCCAATTTTTATCCCCTGGGAGTGTCAAATAAGGTGCATATTAAGGTTTGTTGTTATGTACCAGGTTATGCTGAGTTAGGCCTGATGCACCTTTTAAGGGTTATTACCCCTATGTACATCTTATTTAGAACTGTGCCTACTTTTTTCTATGTAAACATGGATATATTTCTCAGAATACCCACATAATCACAACCTTATCAATATTCTAGGGTGTTGTTATATTCTTATAATAAAATTATACCATTGGGATATGTTCTGTAATATATATATTTTTAAAATCTAGTTTTTAAGGTTGATACTAAACTTGCTCTGATACCATCTGTAGTGACATGGCCCTAGAAATCCCAAAGCCAGCATCATGGTACCATTACATTGGATTACGATATAAGTAAATTGTGTTCCAATGGACCAAACAGTTTATTAGTTTTGGTAAATTAGATACATAAATTAGTCTTGTTTTACAAATTAATACACTTATTACAACATTTTTTTGAGGTTGATAAAATTATTTCATCTACTATATCCTTTTATATCTTTATTAGTACACATTTGGGAATCCTAGTGAAAGGAAATATACTGAGGGTCAGCTAAAATTCTCAGTAATAGTATTGTACAGTAAAAGTAATAATGAATCAATGTGAATAATGAATATGGAATGTCAAATAACTATGAACACATTCCATATAATCAATAACTGATAAGGATGTGTGTAAACAATATAGAATGTAAAATAAGTGAAAACACATTCCATTTCATCAATAAATTAAAAATAAAATGCATCCATAGATATAATGACTCAATATTCACATGAACAAAAATAATAAATGAATTCTCAAAAAAAGAAATGATTAATTATTATATGTCATGTATCTTGAACATAAACCACTACCATCAAGACTTTCTCAATATGGTTTAAGTTTGTGGGTAGAAACCCATCTATTCTTCTTGAAAACAAACTTGAACGGGTTTTCACCAACTAATTCAATATCATGAGACTATTGATACATCGAGGGGATTACATTAAATGGTTCCCAATCTTTAGGGATTACATTAATCGGTCCCCAAACTCTAGAGATTTAATTAACCGGTCATCAACCTATATAGTTAATGTCCAAAGCATTCCAAAAATATATAATAATTTAATTAAATAAACAAAGTTCCATATAAAATATCTATATTGAGTAAGAGATATGAATTTATCAATACATCCCCATTCAATCAAATAACATTCAAAGTAAATCCCATATTTTAAAATGAAATATGGTTTATGAAATAATCATATCTATTAAAAATGATATAATTGCTTATGGTAAATTCAATGATGAATGATCATTAGAAATTATAAATTTTAAGGGGATTAAAAGTTATCATGGTAATGAATTTCAATATATCATTGATAAAATAAATCATAAACTATAAAAATAATACTAAGGATGATATCACAAAAACATATCCCATGTGGAGTAAAAATAAAGGAATTTTGTCATTAATTAATGAAAATATAATAAAAATATCAATAAAAACGTTCATGAAGAAAATATTCTATTTATTTTGAAAAATTATTGAAAAACCCTATTCTTTGAAAATAATTTTAAGAATAATTTTCTTTAAAAAGTAACCTTTTAAATTCCAAAGGGAATCATTGATGAAATGGTGTATGTTAAATCCATACATGTCATATTGGGTAAAACATTCATTTTTCTTGATAAAGTTCAGAAAAATTACTTTTTCAGAAAGAGACAACTGTATCCATTGGAAGAAATATATAAAAGAAAAAAGGTACAAAATTATTTAATAAATCATATTGTAAAGGTTAAAAACATTTTTCAAAACATTTTTAGAAAATAGGGTTTTTAGAAGAAAATTAGTTCTCTGATTAAAGAAATAAATATAGTCGGGCTTTCATAAAAATATTTTCTAAAACAATTTATGATAAAAATAGTGTTAAAAGGTAATATTACTAGGAAAAGGTCATGAATAACCATAGGATGAGAAAATTAAAGGATTTATTAATTATTTAATAATTTCCTCTAATGAAAATTCAATTATAAACAATCCCAAACAAATTGAGAATGTGATGTAAAACCTTGAAAAGATCATAACATTGATGTGAGAATCAATCAATGAATAGATTATGTGTGTCAAAAATAAATTCATATAAAATATGTTATAATAAAATAATATATAGTAAAAATTTATTACACACATAAACATAAAATGTTAATGATAAGGAGGAAATAATATGACCCAGTGAATAGGAATCAGGTTCTGAAAATAGATATCACTTTGTAAATTTTAACTCAAATACCCTTAGAATAACTAATTCAAATTGAAAATTAAAAAAATGGGATATGAAAAAATTCATGATATAATATATCAAAATGGTCAGTAGATAACCCATATAAAACAAGGCAGTGGGGAACATGTATAATGGTTTTAAACTTTTTTGAAAATTATTAAAGAACCATATTAATATTTATGATATCATATATTATCTACTTATACTATCTTATTACTCGTTTGTTAGTAATCTTTAATTATTTTTACTATTTCATGTGTTAATTTCCAAGTTTGATGCGTATGTTTTGAATTGTTACTTATTATTACTATCAATTTGATCATGGTTTCATCAGCTCGAAAATTTATACCATGATTTAAATATCATATATATTCATTAAATATATATTTAAAAAAATCCATTATATTTGTAAATAAGAAATTAAATGCACCTTTCATGAAGATGGCAGGTCATACATACGTATGAACGCTAATTTAATTACATTTTCATATTAAAAGAATAAAAATTAAATGATATATATGTGTAATATAATTCTAGTATCATATATGTATTATATATATTACATGTTTTTATTAAAACCATACTTCATATGTTCCATATATAGTGTGAACGAGTCACAGTTCTTAAAGGAGGCGATAGTCCACACTTCCACAAATGATATTATTGTAGACTCTGGGTGAAAAAGAAGCGTGCGATGTGAATTTCTTAACAATTATTATTTCCATGTTCAATGATTACTCCATAATCTTCGTGATGATAAATGTCGTGTTCAATGGAATTGAATCAATGAATACAGAGAACATGAATCACGCCAGATCCAAAGAGAAAGGATCATAACATATTATTTATAATTAATTTAATTAAATAATAATTAACTTGATAGAATTATTTCTTGATTTATGGATCTGGTAATATATATAGGATGCACCATCTCTTCATTTTAGGAATCAAATATAGATTCCCTATAGAGTTGATCCATATGTGTTCCACAAATCTCCAGAAATTCCTAGAAAAAGATTCGGGTTCTAGCACAACATATCCTTACACTTGTGTCATCTACCTTTGATCGTAATGATATTTAGTTTCAATCCATTCAATATGATCTTTTGGAGGAAGATTGATCTATATTATTGGGATTTTTCTTTGAGAAGACATATCTCCAGGCATTGAGAGAATTCTCCAATTCCGTTGTCCACAGCCCAAAATTTTGAATTGTCTTATTTGGGAAAAAAAATAATTGGATTTATATATTATTAGGGTTAAACTAAAATAATTGAATAAGTGACCTATTATTTATTTAAACCCTATAAAACCCCAAGCAAATTATTATTATTATTATTATTATTATTATTATTTATCTACATGTGCTTAACTTGAGAATTAAATTAAATATTATTTAATAAAATAATATTTATTATTTATTATTTCTCACTAGGCCATTAAACTTGGTTTAACACTCCTCCACAATATTTATCAAATATTGAATAATTCATATTTTTTATTAAATAAATATCACTACATTATTCGCTAATAAAAAAATAAATATTATTTTGACTAAATAGCATGTGAATATTTATTAAATATTTCGCACACATTACATTCTCTCGAATAACTGGTAATGGAATAAATGAAATCAATCAAACAATAATAATTATTAAAAGAAATCTAGGAATAATATTCATTATACTTATTAAATATTAAATCATAATATATTATTTAACTGAGATTCTGGATACACGTAGTGTGTAACCCTCTAGGCCTCTTTGATTGTGGCATTAGACAAAGCAGCCTGAAGTACAAGGTTAACATTTAGAAACATACTGAGGCACCCATAGATAAATATGTTAATGTTGTAATGACATAATTATTCATATAGATTTTTACTTTGTAATGTAATGCCTTTATAATAATATCTCAAATCAAGAATTTTTCATGTTGGTGCCATCAACCTATGTGCTCGATGTCTCTTTCGTTGAATTTTCTGAAATAAAACATGCCTATAAAACACCATGAACATGGTATTATATAGGATGTATCATTCAATTCAAAGGGATTAATAAATTAACTTCTGAAAAATAACATAATGGATAAATCCTTTCTCACATTATTCATTAATGCAATATTACTCATGTTGCACCCAATGTATTCGACCTCACAATGAACATATTTTATCACATTTTTTCAGTAATACATCAAAGTATGTGACTCCTAATACTCATTAATAATAATAGTAAATTCTAAATACAATTACATAGTTCCATAGATTTGAGCTTCAAATGACACATATAAATGTAAATTTTCTACTAGAGGGTTCCATTCTCATAATAACCTATTAGATATTACTAAGGGCATTCACCATGAGAAGGTGCCTCAATATCCGATTAGTATCCACCCCGGATATCCTATATCATTTTTGTCCCTTAAATGATATCATATGACTATATAAATTATATTTAAGAATAGGTTCGTAGAACATTTGTGTTCTCATCATAGTAGGGAACAACGATGACCTTTTTGAGTGATAGCTACTCTAGATACAATATAGCATACTATGTTCAAAAGATGAAAAATCATGATGTGATAAGAAGTTTACTAATATTAAAAACTATCAATAAAAGTTATCATAAGGTACAAAAAAGTTTGTTATAGGTCACAAACTCCAACACAATCCCACTTCTACTAGTGCCAACTTCTAATAACATTCAGTCCTCTAGCTCTCACATTATACACATGCCTATACTGAGTTAAGAATTATTAAATGGGTCCACCAAATTATATTCCATGGGTACTCTGACCACTATAATATATCCTCTTTGATAAAAATTCCTCAAGGGGTGATACTTCCAGAGTATGTGTTTTGTCTATTGGTGTGACTTTGGCTCTTATTCAAGAGTCATCTCTACACACACAATATATATATATATATTATTAAAAGTCACTTTTATGGAAAATTTGTGAAACCATCCGGACAAACCAAGCCATAATACGCTATAGAAAGTAACAAAATTATTAAAACCCAGTTTAAACCGATTGGGCACAATTCACATAAATTATTTACATGATAGATATGTTACCTTTATATAGGGGTAGTCACTAATAATATCTTCGAATTAATAGTCTAGATTATCCTAGGATTGTGAGAAATCCTCTACAAAGATTTCATTGTCATTGAAACCTCTGTCTCGGATTAGGTTTTGTTTTTAAACCCACTTGGTTTTCTACTTATTTTTTCAACATGAATTGGTCTTCTATTTATCTTTTCCACATCTTTAGAAGAAGAACGGATGGTTAAAACATACTCCACTATCATTACTCAGACTGTATTATCATATCACATGAAGATTCCATTATCATAGACTCTATTTCTAATTCACCAGGTTTCCCCTCCACTCCCTCCTTGGTAGGACAAAATATAACCAATTGTTTCCCACTCCCCTATCTCAATTTCCCAGCATCCCTTCATGAGCCTAACTCCACAGGATCCCTCTCTTGAACCACCCATCCCTATGCTCCCATCATAACAGGAACTGAGGCAACACTAGTAAACAATGAGGGCTCCCCCGGCTTCTCTATTCGTATAGCCCATAGGGATTCAAAAGGCCTTGTTACCATATATATGTTTTTTCTTTGACTGCAGACCTCTTTATCACTATTTTTTTTTGAAAATTAGTGCAGTTCGTTCAACACTTATATTTATTTACCTTATTAACTGGGAAATTTACCAAGAGAAAAATTTCAATCTTCCTTTTATTAGATCTAGATTCACCACTTATAGACCCCTTGGTTTCCTTCTTATAGTCCACTTGTGACTGCTAATCTGATTCTATCCCACTCAATTTAGAATCCTCAAGAGACCTTGTTCAATTCGACATCCTTTTCCACTTTAGAGTCATTGTTTTCCAACCATTAGGATCAACATTATCTTTTTCATCCCTATCCAAAGGATTTAAATTTTTTATAATCTAAAATGATGGTAATGGAACATGTTGGCCAAGAGACCGTTGCAAAGGAGGTCCTGGAAGCTGGTCATAAATAGCTTGATTAGGGATTGCTAGCTAGTCATCATTATATTATTATCACAATACAATGTGATATATTATTTACTTCTATGTACCACATCAATATCTTAGAAAAAGTCATGAGTCCAAATGGATTCCTTGGCTGTATGAAAAGCTACTATATACTCAGACTCTTTAGTAGAATTAGTAACAACAAGCTACATTTAACTCTTATAGCTCAAAACTCCTCCATTAAGGCGGAAAACATATCCTCATTATGAATTCATATCATTCTCATCTATATAAAAACTATCATTAGTATAACTCCGAATTACTAGATCCTCATCTCCTCCATACACTGGGAATATATCGTTAGTTACTCTCAAATACTTAAGGATATACTTCATAGTATTCTAGCAATGTTCTCCAAGATCTACTTATTATCATCTAACCAAGATCAATGAATATGAAACTTCATGTATATTAAATTTCATGACATAAATTATTAATCCTATCACTGAACCGTATGGGATCATACTCATTCTCTATTTATGATGTTGTTTCTGAGGAGACATTTTCTTAGAATGATGTAAACAATGTGACAATAGAACCAATACCTTGTTGGATTTTTCCATATTAAATCTATTTTGAATCAAGTCAACATATGTACTTTGAATTAGTCCAAGTAGACCCTTGGATCTATCATGGATTATCTTTATCCAAAAAACATAATATTATTCACCAAATTCCTTCTTGAAGAAACACATTCTTAACCATCCATTAACAAAACCTAAGAATGGTTTTTCATTTTCATTAAGTAATATGTCATCAAAAATACTGCTAGGATAAAAAACACATTATCACTAAATTTCTTGTAAAAACACATCTCACTTTCATTGAAAATGAAACAAAAATATTTTATAAACTCATAGAATCGACTTTTCCAGGACATAGATTCTTTCATCGACCCATAAATGGGTCTCTGCAACTTGAAAATATTTTTTCATCACCTTCAATAACAAACCCATCTGGTTGACTAATATCAAAAACTTCCCGAAGGTTCCCATTAATGAATTCTCTTTTGAAATAAATCTTCAAAAACTCATAATCATGGTAACCTACTAAATCCAGTAGAATTCTGTTGGATTTATACATGGAAACTGGATAAATGGTATCATTGTATTAAATTCCTTGATTCTATTTAAACTATTTTTCCACTGGCCATTCCTTATAGGTATTTACTTAAAATTCCAGGTCTATTTTCCTTATGAATACCCATTTTCATCCAATGGGATTTACATCAAATGGCACATTGACCAAAAACCAAACTTGGTTTTGATACACAGAATCAAGTCCAAAATTCATGGCTTCTTTCCATCTTACTACTTCTAAGATCTCTATAGCCTCTTTGTTCGAGATCAGTTCTTAATATTTAACCAACATTAAGTCACCATATTTTTTTCTAGAAACCCATATATCTCTAGTTCTCCGACCTCTATTATTATTCTAAATAGTACATGTGTTTCAAGAACTACTAATTCCACATGGGAATATGGAATCCTTTCCTGTACCAACTCATGTGTATCTTGAGCATCAACTTCATCGAAGAATATCATTCTCCCAATATTCATTTTGAGTATGTGCTCCCTCTCAAGGATCATGACTTATGTGGTGGTAGTAACATTCTTGTGTGATGGGTTGTATAGGTAGTATACCATTATTTCCTTGAGATACCTATAAAGATAAACTTTGTGCCCGAAGGTGCTAGTTTATAGCCTACAGAGGACATAACAAATTTCTCTCAAACCCATACACATGCATACTAAAAATTGGGTTTATTTCCACTCTATAACTCGAAGGGAATTCTATTTTTCACTTTAGTTAGTACTCAGTTTAATGTGTATGCTACAATTTGTATTTCATATCCCCAAAATGATAATTGAAGAACTTCATGACTAATCATCAACTGTACCATGTCTAAAAATGTATGATTCCTACTTTCACTAAAATCATTACACTATGGTGTGTAAGGTGAAGTGATTTGAGATAGAACCACAAAATCTTGTAAAAAGTTGATGAACTATTAGTTAAGATATTCACCATCTTGATCTGATATAAGCTTCTTTAATATCATTCATAGTTGACTCTCTACTTCATTGATGAATTCCTTGAATTTATAAAGGGACTTAGACTTATACCTCATCATGTAAATATATCCATATCTACTCAAGTCATTAGTGAATTTTATAACATAAAAATATTCACCTCTATATTCTACTAAAAATGGTCAACCCATATCAGTGTGTACAAATCCTAGAATCTCTCTGGACATTTCAAACTATAAAACAAGTGGTGGTTTATTCATTTTTATTTATAAACAATAATGACATATTTCAAGTGGTTTTAGATTAAAAGATTCTAAATAACCATCTGGACAGAGCATTGTCAAACACTTCTCATTTACATGACCAAGATGTTGATTCCATAGATGGGTTTTATATGATTTGGGTGAACATGATTCATTATCAATTCAAAACACTTTGTTTTCTAAATTTAATACAAAAATATTGTTATTTAAATGCGACATACCATAACATATGTCATTCTTGTAAAGGAAAAAAATTTTATTTCAAAATTTAAAAATAAACCCATATGTATCTAAGAATGATATACAAATTTTGTTCTTGGTAATTTTAGGTACATAATAACAATATTTTAACACCAAAAACATTCATGATGGGAATGGAAGGTGGGAGTCACCGATATATATGGAATTCTGCCTCTCTATATTTGAAGATCTCATATCAACCTCTACTCTAGCAATATTTTGAAATATACTTGGTTCCAATATTTGGATACATATGTGATCACCACAAGATATATCTAATACCCAATTTTTAAATATTGAAATATTACAGTTGATAATGAGCACACCTTTAGCTTACCATTTATTTTTGGTGTATTTCCAATTCCAGTGGCTTGAATTTCCACCCAAAAAACATACTTCTACCTTTTCATTTCCTCACCTATGGATGTTCCTCTTCTTGGAAGGATAATTCTCAAGATATTTAGATTATTTATCGGTCTTGGGACCCATCTCTGTGTTCTTCCTTTTTCAATTAACTATATGGATCATGGGTTTATCACACCCCATTTACTTTTCTACATGGAGAATCAAGTTCAGAAGTCTTGAAAGACTATTCACATTTTTACGTATATTGTAATTAACAATAAATATAGATATGGTCTTGGGGAGTGATGAATGTATGATATTTTCACAAAACACATCTCAGAATTTAATCCATAAGTTGTCTAAGAATTTAATATAGCCAACGAGATTGACTATAAGAAGCTTAGATGGCATATAATCATAGATTTTAGTTATAAAAAAATAATTGGATATCTCATACCTCTCTTATCACACATTCTCTTGATAATGATCTTGAAGGTTAGACATTATGTTATATGCATCAATATCCTCATGTTACATCAAAATCTCATTATACATGGATGATAGCATGATACTTTGAAAATCTGTAGCATCATTTAGATGTTTATGATAGAGAGATATCTCTCTATCACATTCCTCATTACCAGGTGAAACTGGAATATGTTCTTTCACCCTATACAATTTTCATTCATGGTGATTTATAATGCGTGAGAGCCTTTTCCACTCATGGAAACATCTGCTGGTGAGAAGGATTTCTTCCGCAAGTATGGATAATGGTTATTTGTTTGATGTAATTTTAATGTTTTTTCCACAAAATAAGATGAGGATTATATTATTAATTTATCTGATAAAAATTAGACAACTAAATAAATATTAAATTTATTAGTCTCTCTCTATTTTATCAAAACCAAATCTTTCTCACCATGGGATTTGGAATATCATTCTACTTAGATATTGTAGTTGGAAGGATCCATATTACCTTTGTCATTACTCAAAAATTGGTTGGTGAAGACAATTCAATGGTTTTAGGTAGGCATTCCAAATACCAAATTCATTAACCCACAGTTCATTAATTTATTGAGTGTAAAACCCAATCATGATATCCTTAAATTGTATTTCCTCAACCCTTGCCTCTTAGTTACACCAATCGTGCTTTTGTAGTAAATCCTTGAGGTGAACTGTGTTATTTTAACCCAAAACATCCAGTTATAATTTATCAATAATTGTAATCTCCCCAACATTGGCTGGTAGAGCACTTTGAACAATGGTTCTATATTAACTGAATTAGTGGAAGACTATACCGAATCAATATATATAATTGATGGATTTTGTCCTTTTTGTGTAAATTTTTAATTATTATCTTTATCACATTATTGTTAATATTAAACAGATTTAATTAAGTTATTTACCATGCCTTAGACAATATTTATGCATAAGAAAATTTATTTATGTTCTATCTGGAATACTTATTAATTTCATAAATTTATGTTAACATGATAAGACATCCATAATGAAATAACCATGAAACTAATAGAAATAAAATAATAAAGTGATATGATCATGAGATTATAATAATGGTTATCTTATCTAGAGGTTCATAAACTAACTGTTGTCCTAGGAAAAAACACCTTGAACCAGTTAATGTTTGTGTTACAACGGTCCACTTGTTCTTCAATGTATATCTCTTGGATTGGTTTCAACCCAGATCCAAACTTGAACAACCTCTATAGTTTGGAAGGTACATTAGTTACATATGATGTTACTCACACGTAGGTGAGAGGAGAAGGATTTACATAAAAGAATCTGTGGGCTCACAAGCCCTACATAATAGGAGGATATAAGGAAAACATACCAACAATTTAATTTAATAATAAATTAAAAAGGAAACCAATCTCATACAAAATTTTGGTCTTTTCTCATTATCATCCATATACATTAAACGAATTATGAATTTAATAAAACTAACATTTAATTCTTAATCATTATTATTTGAGATAAATAACAATAAAATCAATTAATTATCATATTTAATTAATCAATTATTTTATCTTAATTCTGATCTGAATTTCCTTAAGATTTTCATCCATTAAAATTTTAGACAAAATAAATTTATTTAAAATTAACAATGTATACAAATTTACCTAGGAGGCAATATGGTGAAAGGATTTATAAATCTACCCAACATGTATTATACTCATATACTTGTTTTTTATTTTTGATATATATCATACATCATGTACATTCATGACATGTAGTATCAATTTAATTATTACACGAATTACATGATTTTTTAGTCCCATGTTTTGCTTCAATACCAATAGAGTAAAAACTGTAATAGGACTCAAACATGATATGCAGATATCATTACATAGATGTTAATTAAACATTTATATATTTATATATATTAAAACCTGTCACATGACATGTTCTATCAATATAATGACCACACATAAGAACATGTTGATAAGGTTTACATAATATAATAAATAAATTTTAAATCTACATAATTTGGAATACGTATACAACATGTGTAGCCCAGCTACATGGCATGTATATATCTCTCTGTCAATTGATCCTTTATTAATGACTGTTTACTTATTAAATAAATATCAGTACATTATTCATCAATAAATAACAGAATATTATATTCACAAAATAGAATATAAATAATTATTAAATATTCTACTCACATTATATTCTCTTGAATAACTAGGGAAATAATAAATGTGATCAAGAAAATATGAATAATTATTAAACCAAATATTGGATAATATTCAATTAACTTTTTAAATAATAAATAATATTTTATTATTTAACATAGATTATGGATACACAGTTTGCAGCCCTTAAGGCCTCCTTCTCAGTGGCATTAGGCGAACCAGCCTAAATTCCAAGATTAGAGTCTAGAAACATGCTGAAAAATCCATATATAATTCATTTAATGATGTAACAACATAATAACTCACATGGATTCTTATTGGGTAATGTAATCCCTTTATCACAATATCTAAAATCAAGAGGGTTGCATGCTGGTGCCATCATCCATTGTGGTCGATGTCTTTTTTTTGGCTTTTTGGACATAGAACTTGCCTATAAAAAACTACACACATGGAATTATTTACGATATATAATTTCCATAAAATGGATTTAGATATTAACATCTATTAAGAATCATAAATGATAAATCCTTACTCATATTTTTCATTAATGAAATATTATGTATACTACATCATAGTAAACATATTTCTTCATAGTATTCATAAATACATCAAAGTAGAAGACTAATAATACTCATTAATAATAATCATAAATTTTAAGGTCCACTACACAAGTTCGTAGATAGAAACATCCATTGACATGTATAAATGTTCATTTCTTAATGGAGGGTATAGTTCTCATAATATCCTACTAGATATTACCAAGGGAGAACACTAGGAGAAGGTTCCTCAATGTCTTATGAGTCTCCACCCCTGATAGCCTATACATGTTCCCCCCCCCCAATGATATCATCCATCTATAGAACATATATTTTAGAATAGTGTCATAGCTCTTCCAAGTTCTCATCCTAGTAGGGAACTATTGTGAATTTTTAGTGTGACAGGTACTCTAGAGACATTATCACATACTATTTTATGGATTAAAACAATCATGATTTTATAATATTTTTATTAATATTAAAAACTATGAAAAAAATTATCATAAAGTATATATAAGTTAGTTTTAGGGCACTAACTCCAACAATTATCGTGTTTACAAAAATGGAAATCATAAGTGTATGTGAAGTATAAAACATAATGAAGCATAAATACATTAAAAATAAAATATATATAATATAAAATATCATTCCAATAATACTTTCCAATAATGATATGTGGTAGAGGAAAAAGTAATGATATCCTTTTGCGAGGGGGTAGTTATCCATTCAGATAAATGTTAAGTTTGTTACCCAATATATGGATGTATGTGTTAGTGCAGGTTGAACCCTTATAACAATATCATATAAAATATTTTGGAGACTGCAGTTGATATATAATCATGGAATAATATGACATTATGGTTTTGGAATTAAAATAAAACCAAAGTGCTTGATGAAGCTTGTTGCATCTTTTTTAGGTAACTCCTTTTGGTTTGCACCAAAGGGATTTCATAGATGGATTTCATCTTGGAGGGAAGATTATAGGATTACGTGATGGATGTTTAGGATCTAATTTGGAAGATATTTTCTGATCTAAATTTTATTTATATTTTTCTATATTTTGGAGGGGTTATTTCCTTTTTAATTTGGTAGGCAGAGTGACATTTATGTAAATTTCTTAAAAGGGAATTCAACCCATGTTTTTCCTATAACAATTGAATACAATAATGAAACAATTTATAGAAAAACAAGTATAGGATATAAATATATACATTAAATGGATTTTGGAAAAGTTTCATGGTAATTTTCTCCAATGTAATGATGTTTTAGTCGC
Source organism: Viscum album (assembly GCA_963277665.1). NCBI lineage: Eukaryota > Viridiplantae > Streptophyta > Magnoliopsida > Santalales > Viscaceae > Viscum > Viscum album. The sequence goes on along the minus strand of OY728120.1, from coordinate 666,538,528 downwards.
ATTTTAATCTAATTTTACCCTTAATCATTGTAATTAATTTTAATTACATTAACTAATATTTTTTTTCAAAAAATAAGTTAGCATTATTATACATTATAAATTATGATAATTAAAAATTCGGATTACATATTTCCAAATTCCAATCACATAAGTGAATGAAATTAATTTTAAATTTAATCCTGCTGACTAGATGACATTGTGGGGGTTTTAAAATAAAAAAGTTCAAAAGTTTGGTATGTTTTTTATTCAATTTCAATGTGAAATTGATTCCAATGAACTAAATTTTATTAGTTGATGTAATATTTTATAATTTTACATTAAAAAAAATTTAAAATATAATATATATATATATATATATTTTATGAAAAAGTTGTTTTGAATTAAAATTCATTATTTTTTACTATTCAAAAAAATGAAACTTCATAGAAAAATACAGAAAATTAAAACTTTCCAAATTGTGTTGTTATGATTTAAAAAATTATGTTTATTTTGTCTTATAAAATTTATAAAAGTTCCAAAAAATTTATATAAAATAGGATCTCCATTAAAATGAAATAAAAGTGTCATTAGAAAAAAAAATATTGATTTCTGTGCGAAATATTGGGTTTTTTCTTATCATATGATTATAAAATATATTGGATGGGTTTAAAAAATATTTTATTGAATATATAATATAAATAAATATATATTAAATTAATATCTATACTTAATAATGTTCATTTATTAGTGTAAAATAGCTTTGTGGGCATAAAAATAGTTTTTTATAAAAAATATTCCCTTTATATTCAATTTTTTTATATTCATTAGTAACAACTTTGTAACAGATGAATTAATTATATAGTTTTTTGAAACATATAGTTTCATTATATAGTTAATACTATTCATAATATCTAATTTAATGGTATGGTTATATCTTATTATAAAAAATAATATTGGTTTGTTAATGTATTGTTGTTCTGTAAAAATTGGTGTTGTATGTAACACGAGATATAGAAGAAAGTATTTGGTGTGTGAGATGAATGATAACTCTATATTTCATTCATTGAATTTTATAACATATATTGAATTTATTTAAAATATTTAATATATTTTAATGTCTTGGGATACTATATTAACGTTTTTGCTTGGTGTTGTGTGTCATACATGCTATCAAATATAGTGTTTTATTTTACAATTTTTGGTCATTACATAAAATTACATAGTCATTGATTCATAATGGGATCAATATAATGTCTCTCCTTCCTTAGTGATTTTAGGATCTAGGAATGTTTCACAACATTATTTATATCATAGGACATTTGAGTGAGAATCACTATAAATATTTTTAATACTACAACTATACCATTTTTTTAGATAAGTGATACATTTACCATCAAATACATTGTTATCTTGATTTATCCTTTCATTATTTAATCACCAAAACTTATAAATATGAAATTTCTTTTTTAAAATTACTTATTATGAAATGAAATTTTATAAATCACATACACAATTTTAGTTTTTTTTGGAAAAATATTTGTTATAACCAGTTGAATTTAAAATACTATTAAAAAGAATAACCATTTATATTATAGTCATTATATAGTTAACATTATGATTTGTATATATATACAGTTTCTATAAATCCCTTATATATTGAAAAGGGAAGAAATGACCTCTATTAATTAGATAATACACTATGAATTCTACTTATCAGAGCTTTCGAGGGAGATATCATTGCTAGGAATTTCCCAGGAGAAATCACCTGCTGAAATTAAATAACTAAAGAATAAGAGAAACCATTTTTTTATAAGATAAATCTCATTGAGATTATGTCACAAACCATGTTCTTCAAACAACCCCATGAAAATCTCACCATCACACACTTTCTCCTTAAAGTTTTTGATGGTGTAATAAGGGTCTATGTATCTAAACCCTAATAGTATGAATTTATAGGTATTATTTTTAAAAAACAATAAATATATTTATTCCTTTTTGTTATTACTTTACAAATAATTACCAAACACAGTCTAAGACATTGTGTTGGTCACCCAACCCATACCTAACAAAATTATTAATGAAAATAGATGTTGTGGTACATATATACGGTGTAATGGGATTACACCATAAATAAATTGAAATTTGTTAGACATATACCTACTATCACACCCAAATTATAGAAAAAAAATCCATATACATTCAATCCATTCAAACATCAGAATTGGGAGACCCAGGAGCTGTTAGGTCATCAATAATCCAACCATCAAAATTTAAGCTTGGGTCAATATTTATTTAGACATCCGATGTCTGTGACTATAATATCATAAAAGAGATCAGTGGAGTTGGGTTAGAATTTATAATCATATAAAAAAAGCTATATTTTCTTTAGGAAGTATGAGATAGTTTTTTCAACCAAAAAATGAATACTCATGGAATAACATTAAATAAGAAAAACAACAACAATAGTATCTAAGGTTTTATATGATTTGAAGCCACTTATATCATATTAAATAGGTTAAATTAATCATTAAAATCAATAAAAAACATCATCTATCCATGAAAAAGTGAATAATTTGGAAGGATTATCCATAAGGGTATCCTATATTAGCACAAACAACCTTCAATGGATTTTAGGATCACTCTTAAATTGTATCCCATTATCCTAAACTCATACCCTGATGGAATGCATCAAATATTTTGTGTAATAATTAGTCTCAAATACCATTTTAATATATATCATCTTCTACACATCCCCAAATATATCCAATCAGTTCCATATATTCTATAGGAAAAAATATGGAAAGAGTGAAGAGGGAGAGTCTTCCATTACTCAATCAAATATTTAGCCCATATAAACATCAAAATCATTCCATTCATATATATTTAATGAAACCACTTCCCTACGATATAGTGAGAAACAAAATAATCACTAGGGACCAATATGACATCAACCATAGAATTTATTTCCAAAAAATTATTCATAATGAAGTTGCAGATAATCAAATTCAGGATTTCGATCAAAATCAAATTCAAAATGATCAAATATTCTCCTTCTCATACTTAGAAAATAATCAATCAATATATCTTTATTATGATATCTTCCAAAATATCACCTTTCTTTTTCCTCAATCTAAGGATCAAAATCATGCTTGTATCCCTCCATAATAACACAAGTGTAATTTTTAGGAATAATGTTATAATCCTGATCCTCATCATCCGAGGATGAGATAGAATCCTCTTCATAGGATGATGTGGATGGATCCTCTTCATTGAAGAATGTGAAGTGATCTTCTTTATTAGATGGGATATTCATGAACTTCTGGCTATAGAGGGATGTTTTCATTCTACAATTAAATCCCAGAATATCTAATGATAATGGTTCTATATAACTTGGTCTAGTCAATTTGTTTTCAAACCTTACTAGGATGGGGAGTGATAAAAACATCTAAATCAATTATAGGTTTCATACATTTCCAAGGATTGAGTTTAGATATTCATCGTCCATTTAGTGTACTAGTTCATGATCATCTTTAATGCATTAAAAAAAATAGAGTAAGTCTCTTGTGCCATAAACTAATTTGTTGTAATATCTTTTGAGGCTCCCATAATGGGTTGATCATTTTTTATCACATCCAAAAAATTGAGTGAAAAAATCAAATTGAGTACATTGTGTCTAGGATGGGCTAGTATTTGAGGTGGATTAAAATATTGTTGGGTCTTTAGCACTAAATGGGATTCCTTTCTCATTAAGAAAATATTTATATTTCTCCATCAAGACAAATTTTCCCTTATTTTGGGGTGGAATTTTTTAATGTTATGATTTCTGGTGGGTAATTTCCTAGAAAAACATTATTTAAGCGAGATCCCGAGGAGTATGAAATTAGATTTCTAACTTCGTAAATTTTCAAAGACTACTTATAGGAATACATTAGTGTTTTAATTCTGGTTTTCGATATATGAAGGCAAGTGTTGAGTATGGTCAACATCAACATATACACAAGTAGTTGATGGCCTTGTAATATTTTGTGTAGCATAATCTAATTTAATTCAGTGTCCAATTAAATTAACAATTCATAAGAGGGTAATTTTCTTGAATAATTGCAACGGTAAGCCTATAAAGACTAATGAAATTAGTGCAATTGGGAATTCAGATATGAAATCGAACACAAGAGACCATTTTAAAAATTTCAATGAATAGGCTCTAAATATCCAAGAACCCATAGAACAATTCCAATAATAATCAATCTCAAATGAAAAATGAATTGCAACAATCAACTAGTTAAGAAGGATTATCTCAAAATAAACAAATCCAATGGCATATAAATATTTATGGATCATATTTATTAAAGATGGATGTATAAAGAATTTACCAACATGAAAAAACTATAATTAGAATGTATAAAACAAGTATCCTCTTTATAAAAGACTATGGATGCATGAACTTTGTGACAAAACTTCTTCAGTTGAAAGTAGCTAGCCAGTGTTAGAGGGACAGTGGGATCAAAAAGTTTTGAAAAATAATTATTTGGAACTATGTTTGTGAAGCTATAAGAAAAAAAGAATTATGGTACCATTGTTAGTCATCATTAATTTCTTCATTCGACCACTCCATCTACCACTTTATAAATAGTTAAATAATATGTTTTATAATAATATATTTTAATATGAAAAAACTCAAATTGTACTTTTGGAAATATATAGTTTCAAGAAAGACACTGTTTTGATGAATTCAATAATTTTAAAATAAATTTTATTTTAATAAAATATTCTTATTAAATAATATTTATTTATATATAAATGATTAGATAAATTTACAGTGTAAATTTTAATAATTATAAGTGTCAGAAAACAATTATTCCCATAATGGAAGAATTACTTTTCATTAAATAATAAAACTTTATTTAAATATATAAATTTTTAAATGTAGATATTTTTTTATAAAATAATTATTATATTTGAAATCATTATTTAAAAATTATTTGATGGTGATTTTTCCAAATTTTTATAGATAGTTTATATTTGGTAAAAAAAATTAAATACGATATAAATAAATAGTTTTTATTGTGCGATCATAATGACTAAAAAATTGTTATAATATATTCAATAAAAGTTATACTATAAGGACCCGACCTTAAACCTTAATTAATCCTGAATTAAATTGAATAATTCACATTGAGGATCTTTTCAGGTTTAGAGTTTTAGGGAATTAGGACTTAACTATTACATCTCAAAGATTACAAAGTAGAAAAATCTTCTCAGTTGCCATTTTTTCTACAAAATAAAAACTCTTGAACAAAACATTCATGTCTAGTTCCTTGTTTTAGATAGCCTGACATTTCCTTGATCCCATCCTTGACCATATTCAACTTTATGTCCTATAAAAACATTTCAAAAACTTGGGATGAGCATAAAAAGCCCAGTAAGGGTTATAATAGTACGGAAAGAAAACAACATTCCATGAATACATTAGAATCAATTAAATCATACTTTAATCATAAAACATAAGCAATTTAACATACCTCATGAAATCCTAAGATTTATGCATAAATAATTAGAAATAATAAGGCATAAAGGTAACTTGAGGCATTCATAACATTCTTACGTAGGGAGTAACCCTCATGGTTACGTTTGGAATACCCATCACAGTATATTCCCTAAATATCTTCGGAGAAACCTTAACGTTTAACTCCTTCGCGTTAACCATTGCATTGGAGATCAATATCGGGCTCACCCACCCTTAGTTTATCACAGAACCACCCGTATTCATAAACAATGTCCAAGAACCATAACATAATCATAGAACATAACTTAAGCACAAAGGAAAGCTAACATTCCCACATTGTAATAACAATATAACATTTTAAGATATTGAAATAATGAATCCATTCTAAAAACCATTTTCAAAACCATTTAAAACATTTAATAAAGATATTTTTGAATCAAAGTGTCCCATACCACTTTGAAAATTTTAACATTTTAAACCATTAATATTCATATAAATAAATCCTTAAAACCACTTTGAAAACATGGATATTAATTATAAATCTTTATAAGAATAAATCATTAAAACATTTAAAAAGATATTTTAGTTAAAGGGTTTTTAACAAAATGAGAGACACTTGAATAAAATAATTGAGGAATAACATTTAATCAGAACTTTATAATATCATGAGAATAAAGGAATTCATGATATATTATTCCAAAGTACAGTATATACACCATATAAGAGTGAATTGGTGCATAACAACAATGAAGTCTCAATATAATTGTAAAATGAGATGAAATCCATTATAGAGAAGGTATCCTTAAATTAAAGATAAATCAATCTCATAATAATGTGTGAAAAATATAAATACACCCAATATAAGTGGATATTAAGTGTAAAACAACCAGATGTAATTCACACATATTCATAGGATGACATATTCAATAACTACAAGTTGAATCCAAAGAAATTGAAATTGGGTTAATAAGTTCCCTTGGTAAATTTCGACAGCCTAACGACGTCAATTTAAAATTCATAACATTAGTTGATGAGAGAGAAAATGGTATCTCATCACTTGGACATAAAATATACAGCAATAAGGATATATAAGAACATATCAAAACATAAAAAGATGTAAATTAAAAGACATAACAAAATAAGTCTTTTTTAAAAGAGGAGTGTAAAAGGTTCCCTTACCGATTTGGGAAACTTTCGAAATGTACACCCCATGAAAGAAGGGTCATACAATGAAGATGTAACTAAAAATAAATGAGATTATATTATAAAAATATTAAAATAATGGGCAGCACATACACCACACAGAAGGAAATAGTGTCCAACGTAGCATGAATCTCACAGGAATAAAAAGTGAGATGAAAATCCCCTTATGAAAATTCGGCAGCCTAACGGCGCCACATAAAACATCCAAAAATGGATTGATGAGATAAAATAGGGTCTCTCATCATATGAACATAAAATTTATAGAAAGAGGAATAAAAATAACATCCCCCAACATAAGAAAGTGGAGATTAAAGTAATTTACATAAAAAAGAGTACTTAAAAGGAAAGAGAGAGGTAGGATCCCTTACCTCAAGTCTGACTTGTCTTGTTTGTTTATTTATATTCCTGAATAATAAACGTTTTTGAATTTATAATTTCATAAGTACCTTATTTAACGTTTATTATTCAATTCATATCAAATATTATAATGTTATAATAATTATTTAATTATGTGAGTTCATATCAAATGTTTTTGTCGATGTTTGGTACATGAGTAAAAAATGAACTTGTTTGAAAAGAATCATCCATGTAGTTATAAGTACATAATCTCTAGAATAGAATTGATGATTTAAATATCATATATATCCAGTACATATTCATTTTATAATATTCCATAACATTTGGAGATAAAAAGAAATGAAATGCACCGTTCATGGAGGCGGTAGGCCATACGTATGCATGAGCGCTACTTTCATTTCATTGTCATATTAATGGAATTAAAAATAATTGAGAGAGATATATATATATATATATTATAATTCCAGTATAATATATACGTCATATAGGTCACATAAGTTCATTAATTCCATTCTTTATACATTCCATGTATTGCATGAACGAATCACATCACTTGAGGGGGCAGTAGTCTGCACTTCCTCATATGAAATTATCGCATTTGCACAACAGGAAAAGAATAAAGATATGTTTTAAATATAAAATAAAGAAGAATATATAAAACATAAATAACATATATATATATCATATATAAAATACAGTGACATCATAATGGCCACCATTAATGGTGTTAAAAAAATATTGAACAATCATCGTTTCATGAGGCAGTAATTCGCCATCCACAGAAACAGTATGTTCTTTAACCATTAGACGGATGTGTGTGTAAGTGTAGCTAGAATAATTCTTATAAAAAATCATTTTATATTGAATATACTGGTTTTGTTAAAAAATAATGTAATAAAAAGAGTTTAGGGGGTTGGAGAAGAAAAATTAAACAAAAGAACATATGAGAAGACATTACCTTTAAATCGGGTAACTCCCTTTGGTTTGAACAAAAATGGTTCGTGAAGAGCTTTAGGACTAAGGTGAGGCTTAAATAATAAATATAGAGATGCGGAGAGATGAAATGGGCAGGGGTTGGCTATGCCAAAGTCTTGAGATGTGTGGGTAAGGAGGTAGAGGTGGTGGCCTTTTATAAGAGGAGAGGAGAGGCACTCATGGAATGTCAAGAAATGTTACTTTATTTGAAAAAGCGTTTCGGATTTTAAAGGTCCGTCATTAATATATTTATAGGATAAGGTGATAAGGGATCTAAATATTCTCATAAAATAGGTTTTTTCCAAGTGTAAGTCTTATATTTTACATTTTATTTTCATTTTATTTAAATCATTCATTAATGAGGTAATTGCTGCATCATCATGGTGTCATAAATAATTTAATTTATTTAATGTCTAAAAATTATAAAAAATTACTATGATGTAGGAAATATTTTTATATTTCCAATGACTATTTATAGTCTAAGAGATCATTTATGTAGTCAAAATTAAAATTATTTTACTTAGGTGTTACATTCTTTGGTTACATTTTCTTTTAAAAAAATGATAAAAGGCCACTATCACACTACAGTGATTCCATGGGGTCCCAAGGTTGGCACAAGGAATCCCATGGTCGGAAATGACACCACCAATAGTATTAGGACACATTTTTAGGTCATTTTTTATTTTTATGATATTATTTTCTTACCCATAATTACCCGATTACTAATTAAACACGATAAATAAAGATAATTACCGTCGTTACTATTCATAATGTCCAAAAACAAAAGAGTCCTAATTACATAATTTAAACCTTGTGATTCCAAATATGGAATCCATTTTATCAAATTCAAAACACATAAATTGAGTAATTAATTTAAAAGTAACTCATGTTGTCAAAAAAAGATGGGTTTTTAAGAAGTAAAATTTATCAAAAGATAACTTGTTTTTACATCTAATTGAAAATGGAAATTACTTCCAATGAAATTTTATTATTAAGTTATAAAAACATAATTCAATTATACTTTAAAAATAATTAAAATTATAATTTAACTTTATAAATAAATTGGATGAAAAGGCAGTTTTGAATTAAAAACTGTATTTTTCACTATTCATTAAAAAAGCATTATCAGAAAAATACCAAAAATTAACCCTAAGATATATTTTATATTTCAAATTCAGAAATTATTTCCATTTTACCAAATTCAAAACATAGAAGTTTCATTAAAAAAATCATATAGTTAATTCCTGTTGTCAAAACAAATAGCGGGTTTTTTGGAAGCAATGTCTATGAAAAGTTTGGCACTTGTTTATGTCAATTTTCAAAGTAAAATTAATAATAATGACCAAAATTGAATTAAATTGTAAAAATATATTCTAATTAAACATTAAAACCAAATAAAATATAATATAACCATATATTTAAATTAGATGAAAAACCAGTTTTGATATAAAATGCAATATTTTTCACTATTCATAAAAAAATTAACATTGTCAGAAACAAACCAAAAATTTAACCAAAGTAAATTCTAATATCCCAATAATAAAGAATAAGTTTATTTTGACATATAGAGGTTATAAAATTGTCAAAATTTAGATTTAAAAAAGGATCTCCATCAAAAGGCGGTAAAACAATCTTTTAAAAATATTAGAGTATTTATTCTTAAAATTGGATTCATTTGGATTTTAAGCCTCTAACATTTATTGGATAAATTTAAAAATATTTAACAGAAATATGTAATAATTTTGTAGTTATTTCTATATATTCTGTAACACCCCGAGATTTTATGAAAAATATTCTTTTTAATTTCACTAATGTCTTGTGTTGTACGCTACACCAAAAGAAACTTTCACAACACGCATCCTTGACTTTCCTTCCATTAAACGCAATCGCGACCTTCCACGATAGCGTGTGTTGTACGCAACACCATGTTTCGCTAAACAACGATTTGCTATTAAGATATTATTAAAACTAGCCGTTATGAATAGTAATAACCACTTTTTGAAATTTTGAAAATTTTATTTTTCAAAATGGACATCATTTATGGATTCAGATTATCGAAATTAGCTTAGGTTGAAATTTTGGTGAATTTCAGATAACTTTCATATTTTGATGAATAGTGAAAATTACTATATTTTAATTAAAAACAACTTTTTCAATCGAAATAATTAATAGTGATAAATTATTAATTTGAGTGGTTTTAATGTATATTTAGAATATATTTTTACAATTTAATACAATACTGGTGATTGGATGTAATTTCACATTTAAACCAGTTATAAACAAGTGTCAATCTTTTGATAGTTATTATCTCTTAAAAACACGCCTTTTGTTTTGACGATGGGAATTAATTTTTAAATTAAATAATGAAACTCATATGTTTTGAATTTGGTAAAATAGAAATCATTTTTGAGTTCATAATATCAAATATAGCATAGGCCTAATATTTGGTATTTTTCTGAAAACATTCAATTATTGATGAATAGTGAAACCACTATGTGGTTGTTAAAAAAAAGGGAATTATTCATAAAACATAATTTTACCGCTTCTGTGAGTGGAATTTAAAAAATACGAGAGACACGGTTGATGACAGTATGTAAATTTTGGTTCAATGAGATGAAAATAATTTTTGGTGAATAGTAACTTTTTACTTTTTTTACCGCGGTTAATAGTAAATAGGGTAACTAAGGGTAAATATGATATTACTATTACCCTAACACATGTCCTAATTCTATTGTATAAGTGTAATTCGACCAAAAACAACCTTATGAATATAATATGACCATTTAGGTCCACTTGGATTAGATTATGACATATAATATTATTTTATTTAATGAATAGTTAAAATAGTTAAAATCAAAGTTTAATATCTAAAACAATTTTAATATGGGGTTATACATAGGATAAATTCGACTATAAATATTCATTAGAAATATTAAAATATTTCCTACATAATGATATTTTATTTATAATTTTTAGAAATTAAATAAATTAGTTTATTTATGACACAACTATGATGCAGTAATTACCCTTTTAATGAAATATTGACATAATTGATGTTATAAATACCCAAATAAATATAATTTGAAACTTTTTATGAATTCCACTAATTTTATAGGTTAGTATGACATGTTAGTGTTGATTTAATCAACTTGTTTCGAACATATAATTCTGTAATGACTTTCACAAAAAATCATATATCAAATAGTGTCAAAATTGACACAAAATAGTTTTTAAATCAAATATTATATTATTAATTGTTATTGTATTCCTAAAATTCTAAGGTTCGGCCAAATGACTTAGATAAGGATATATATATTAATAATAAACAACTTGGGGTTCGTTTGGCATGTTATAGTAAGTGTATTAAACATATAGTGTAAGAAAACAAAAAGTCACGGTAAAAGTTAAATTATTTAACACAGAGTTAAATCTAATTGATAAGGTTAAAATAATAACCTAAAATTGTATAAATCCTATTGGTTGATAGTATTTCTACCCATCCCCACTTTACCTTCGAAATAAGACCCTTTGTAACCATTATAAACCGATTTTGACTTTAATATAAAATAATATTTTGAGATATTCCTAAGGTGCCCCTATCCTCCCTTATAAAAGGGAACCTCCTCCCCCTCCTCCTCACACCAATTTGAGCACTAAAGCTCGTCCAACCCCTGCCAAAATCCCCTCTACACTTCCCTAGAATAATCCTAGAGGTCCTGGTATTCTTCAAAGACCAATCTTAGTTCCCTAAGTGGAGGATTCAAAGAGGCATTTCAATGAAGAGGTAATATCCATTATCGATCTTTTCAATTTCTTTCTTCTTCAACTTCTTCTTCTTTAGTTGTTTCATGTTAAAGTAATAACATCAGTATTACTTACATACTGATATGTTATTATAAATATGAAACAACCCTAATTCACCTTCTATCCATCCTACGGAAAAATGAAATCACCGCGCGTGCGTACGTACGGAATACCGTCTCCACGCCGTGGTGTAATCTATTTTCCACCATCACCTTACAAGGATGGGTATAATGGTGTAATGAGTAACTATATATGATTATTATAATGTGATATTGATACTGAAATAGTATAAATACAGTTAAATACCATTCCACGATCATGGGAACAATATCATCGCTCGTGCGTACGTACAGAATACCGTCTCCACGATGTGATGCGACTCGTTCTACATGATCATCCTTAAATAGTAATTATATAAATGAATTGAATGAATAAATATGATATATGTTACACTAATAACATTCTGGATATAAGTTATCTATAACCTTAAAAGATTAATAAGAATTTATTCGGCAAAACACGCATAAGAACAAAAGGCAATAAAGACCCGAGTAACAAGTAACAATGAAATATTACTAATAAGAAGCTAAGAATATGACCATATATGATATCATATCAATATGTATGATTCTGGAATAAGTCAATAACATTATTTAAATCATTATACAGGAGCTTCGGACACGTACAATGAAAATCGGACCTAAGGTAAGGGAAATATCACAATCTCATTTTTATCCGAGATTGTTTATACTTTGGTATTTACTGGGGTGTATTTTATCATCCTAATTCATATTTCCTCGATATGAAATATTATTTACATCCACCTACAATGTTATAAATCCAATTTTACCCTTTGGTGTGTTTTTAGTAAAAGATATGAAAGGAATCTTTTGTCGTTTTTCGTACGAGGTACTTTTTTGACATTTCCGACAAAAGTACGAGAAGAATGTTTTTTTTAACTTATACGACATGAATGGATTTTTAAAACATTATTTCCAAGATGCTTCCTTTATAAGTTTTCAAGTTTATTTTTAATCAACTTCTTTTAGTTTATAATTGTATGACATGTCAAGAAAAGAAATGTTTTTTTGAAGTAGAAAGGATATTTTCCTCAAGAATGGAGTTCAAATGTTTTATCAAAATTATTTTCCATCTAAGATAATATAGGGTTCTGTTATTATCCCTATTATTATATTGATTTGATGATGTTGTGAGGGAATTATTTTTATGAAGTCATTTAACTTATATGATTTGTTTTATGATGTCATGATGTTTCAAGAATCCCATTTTTTTTACATGTGTTATGCGATGATGTATGATTTATGATTATGTGGCACACAAAAGAAAGGATTCATTATAAGATGGGTGGGACCTATATCTCCCTCCAATGCATTGGGTAAAGATTTATATCTCATGAGATAGACATGGCTGGAACGGAAGGTTATTTCGGTTCAGTGATTCAGGACTGAAACGAGGAGTGAACTCGGTTCAGAAATGGACTTTGTCCGCTAAGATAGTCTTGGCAATGAGTCATGAATAACAAGAAATGATTTTCCATGATTATGTGTCTATGCCACAAATTTTCATGTTTTAAGTTATTATTATTGGGATTTCATTTCACTACTATGATTTATCCCATGTTATGAAGCTATGCTCACTTTTTCAGGTTAAGATTTCCAAAAGTTATGTTCTTATGAATATGATGTGTTTGATTTTTCTTTTTTTTACCCTTACTGAGCATTTGAGCTCACCCTTTTATGTTTTCTTTTCCCCAGGATATAAAGAAAGGTTTAAGGTAAATAAAAGGGACGACCTTTATGGGAGATATTGAAGATCTTTCACCACGATTAGAAGATTACGTTCCGAGTTTCTAAAGACACTAAACTATTATGATCCTTGTGTGTGTGTTTTTTTGTTATGTACTAAGTATTCCGCAAAAGTAATGTAATGTCAATGTACGTCAGGATACAGGTATCTACAGTTGGTATTAGAGGGAGGTTTAGTCAACCTTTGGAAACTAGGATGCGAGAACTATAGTGAGATCCCTAGAGATATTTATAAGGTATGTCTAGGGATGTCCCTAAGGATAAGTATACGTATAGGATATAGTCCTAGAACTATGGTAACGATATTAGATTAAACCAATGATTTTAGATATTGAAGTTACTCCCCCTTTATTATGATTATTGCCTCTCACACTATTCTTTTTTGGGTTTTAGAAAATGGCTGGAAACAAGATGATTCACGATAATGGAGGATATGATGGACAATGGAATGATATTCTTCATAATGAAATGGGATTTGGAAGTCCAAACATCATTATTATGCCGAATAAGCAATCTAATAATATGATCAATAAATTAAAATTTGGTAAGTTTCCTGACTCGGCTAATAAGAGAAAGATGGAGTTTCATGATGATCATAGAGGAAAGAAAGTTCAATTTCCCCTATGTAAATCATGTGGGAAGAGGCATCCAGGAGAATGTTTCAAAGGAACTGGAAGATGCTTTGGGTGTGGAAAAGTAGGACACAAAGCCAGTAAGTGCAAAGGAAAAGGTTCAGCTAACACCATGGATGTGGATAATGGTATTGCTACGACATCCTCAATGGTTAAATGTTTTAAATGTGGAATGTACGGGCATTATGCAAACCAATTCCCTAAGGGAATGTCTCGTGAAGATAATCAGTATGGTCGTATGGGAAGTATTTATGTTGATGATGATGAAGACACTACAAATGATATGTGAGATGAAAGAATTGTTGAAGCTCGGTCAATGGTTTAATAAGGTAGTGGAATGATTACATGTTTATCAAGTGTAATGTTGTATAAGTAATCTCATGGTACTATGGAATAAAGAGACATCTAAGGATTGTTACACTATTGTCTTTCCTAAGTTTTTAAAGTGTATGATTAATGGTACTAGTAACCATGAAATGATATTCAGATATTTTTTGGAAAGTAGATGATATGTACATAAGGAAGGAATAATCAGATAATGAGGTGTTTGATTGTATTTATGAGCTCATGACTGATATAAGGAGAAGGTTATATCATGGTTTGAGTATATTGAATTTTTGGATTTTGGTATGTGGAAAGAGTTAACTTTTAACTGCATTCATGTTTTCACTAAGGTTCAATGAGTATTCAAGAGAATACATGATTAAGGCCTTTTAATGTTTGGAATGTGACCAACAAGACAAATCTTATGATATATGGGGATTAACGACAGTATTAAATCTCTGGTAATCATTTTCACTATATTATGAGAGTGGACTGCAGTATTATGGATAAGCCTAAAGATTAGAATGGATTATGTTGGACATAAGTTAGTATTGTTCAAGGAAAGAAGATTTTCGATATTGTTGATGGGATGTTATAGTAGTATAGTTTTAGAAAAAGGACAACCTGCAGGACGGGCGACAGCCCATCGCGTCGGACAAGGCTGTGAGAATCGAACCCACAACCGAAGTTCGACTGGCGTTTATCGTCTACCACTGGCCTACAGAAAGTCCCTATTTAGTAGAAACTAGTTTTATTATATTAAGCAGTATGATATATGAAGTATAATTCCATTTTAGGAACCATATATGATTAATCTCACTATAGATCGACTTATTTATATAATTTTTGCTAACCATTTGTTTGAGACAGATGGAATGACTCGTCATTCTATCACATGATCTGCTAACACTTCACGAATAACAAATTCAACATCATTTATTTAAGAGATGAAGTGGAAATTGTTCAAGCCACGAACAATAGTGAGATTGTACCAAAATAAAGTAAGTATTTATTTTAATTCAAATTTTAAACTTTAGGGAAATGATCTTGAAAACCAAAAATGTTGTCCTAGTGCCCTTATATCTGATGAATAAGATGGTACCCTAGATCGTCACAAATTTATGGCTTTGTGATTGCTGGATTTTCCATATCCATGTTGTCTACCACTCTCCATCAGAACATGATGGTTAGATTTCTCTTCCATATCCATATTTTCACCTATGTGGAAACCCAGTGATTAGTTTAATTGGGTAACCGTTAAGTTTCATACTTTTGTTTTTAAAGATTTGTTTTGGTATTCTTTTTTACGATGTGGGTTTCTATTAAAGAAACTTTCGAATAGAAACCATTTATAACCCCGACAAATTTCGAGGGAGAAATTCATTTTAAGGGGGGTAGAATGTAACACCCCGAGATTTTATGAAAAATATTCTTTTTAATTTCACTGATGTCTTGTGTTGTACGCTACACCAAAAGAAGCTTTCACAACACGCATCCTTGACTTTCCTTCCATTACACGCAATCATGACCTTCCACGATAGTGTGTGTTGTACGCAACACCAAGTTTCGCTAAACAATGATATGCTATTAAGATATTATTAAAACTAGCTGTTATGAATAGTAATAACCAATTTTTTAAATTTTGTAAATTTTATTTTTCAAAATGGACATCATTTATGGATTCGGAATATCGAAATTAGCTTAGGTTGAAATTTTGGTGATTTTCGGATAACTTTCATATTTTGATGAATAGTGAAAATTACTAAATTTTAATTAAAAACAAATTTTTCAATCGAAATAATTAATAGTGATAAATTATTAATTTGAGTGGTTTTAAAGTATATTTAGAATATATTTTTACAATTTAATATAATGCTGGTCATTGGATGTAATTTCACATTTAAACCAGTTATAAACAAGTGTCAATCTTTTGATAGTTATTATCTCTTAAAAACACGCGTTTTGTTTTGACGACGGGAATTAATTTTAAAATTAAATAATGCAACTGATATGTTTTGAATTTGGTAAAATAGAAATTATTTTTGAGTTCATAATATCAAATATAGCATAGGCCTAATTTTTGGTATTTTTCTGAAATCTTTCAATTTTTGATGAATAGTGAAACCACTAAGTGGTAGTTAAAAAAAACTGAATTGTTCATAAAACTCAATTTTACCGCTTCTGTGAGTGGAATTTCAAAAATCCGAGAGAAACGGTTGATGTTAGTATGTAAAATGTGGTTCAATGAGATGAAAATAATTTTTGGTGAATAGTAACTTTTTACTTTTTTTACCGCGGTTAATAGTAAATAGGGTAACTAAGGGTAAATATGATATTACTATTACCTTAACACATGTCCTAATTCTATTGGATAAGTGTAATTAGACCGAAAACAGACTTATGGATATAATATGACCATTTAGGTCCACTTGGATTAGATTATGACATTTAATATTATTTTATTTAATGAATAGTTAAAATAGTTAAAATCAATGTTTAATAACTAAAACTATTTTAATACGGGGTTATACATAAGATAAATTCGACTATAAATATTAATTAGAAATCTAAAACGTTTTCCTACATAATGATATTTTATTTATAATTTTTAGACATTAAATAAATTAGTTTATTTATGACACAACGATGATGCAGTAATTACCCTTTTAATGAAATTTTGACATAATTGATGTTATAAATACCCAAATAAATATAATTTGAGACTTTTTATAAATTACACTAATTTCCTAGGTAAATATGACATGTTATTGTTGATTTAATAAACTTGGTTCGAACATATAATTCTGTTATGACTTTCACAAAAAATCATATATTAAATAGTGTCAAAATTGACACAAAATAGTTTTTAAATCAAATACTATATTATTAATTGTTATTTATTCCTAAAAATCTAAGTTTAGGCCAAATGACTCAGATAAGGATATATATATTAATAATAAACAACTTGGGGTTCATTTGGCATGTTATAGTAAGTGTATTAACCATATAGTGTAAGAAAACAAAAAGTCACAGTAAAAGTTAAATTATTTAACATAGAGTTAAATCTAATTGATAAGGTTAAAATAATAACCTAAACATGTCTAAATCCTATTGGTTGATAGGATTTTGACCCATCCCCACTTTACCTTCGAAATAAGACCCTTTGGATCCATTATAAACTGATTTTGACTTAAATATAAAATAATATTTTGAGATATTCCTAAGGTGCCCCTCTCCTCCCTTATAAAAGGGCACCTCCTCCCCCTCCTCCTCACACCAATTTGAGCACTCAATCTCGTACAAACCCTGCCAAAATCCCTTCTACACTTCCCTAGAATAATCCTAGAGTTCCTGGTATTCTTCAAAGACCAATATTAGTTCCCTAAGTGGAGGATTCAAAGAGGCGTTTCAAAGAAGAGGTAATATACATTACCGATCTTTTCAATTTCTTTCTTCTTCAACATATTCTTCTTTATTTGTTTAATGATAAAGTAATAACATCAGTATTAATTACATACTGATATGTTATTATAAATATGAAACAACCCTAATTCACCTTCTATCCATCCTACGGAAAAATGAAATCACTGCGCGTGCGTACGTACGGAATACCGTCTCCACGTCATGGTGTAATCTATGTTCCACCATCACCTTACAAGGATGGGTATAATGGTTTAATGAGTAACTATATATGATTATTATAATGTGATATTGATACTGAAATAGTATAAATACACTTAAATACCATTCCACGATCATGGGAACAATATCATCGCTCGTGCGTACGTACGGAATACCGTCTCCACGATGTGATGTGACTCGTTCTACATGATCATCATTACATAGTAATTATATAAATGAATTGAATGAATAAATATGATATATGTTACACTAATACCATTCTGGATATAAGGTATCTATAACCTTAAAAGAAGAATACGAATTTATTCGGCAACACACGCATAAGAAGAAAAGGCAATAAAGACCCGAGTAACAAGTAACAATGAAATATTACTAATAAGAAGCTAAGAATATGACCATATATGATATCATATCAATATGTATGATTCAGGAATAAGTCAATAACAATATTTAAACCATTATACAGGAGCTTCGGACACGTACAAATCAAATCGGACCTAAGGTAAGGGAAATATCACAATCTAATTTTTATCCGAGATTGTTTATACTTTGGTATTTACAGGGGTGTATTTTATAATCCACATTCATGTTTCCTCGATATGACATATTATTTACATCCACCTACAATGGTTTAAATCCAATTTTACCCTTTGGTGTGTTTTTAGTAAAAGATATGAAAGGAATCTTTTGCCGTTTTTCGTACAAGGTACTTTTTTGACTTTTCCGACAAAAGTACGAGAAGAATGTTTTTTTTAACTTATACGGCATGAATGGATTTTTAAAACATTATTTCCAAGAAGCTTACTTTATAAGTTTTCAAGTTTATTTTTAATCAACTTCTTTTAGTTTATAATTCTATGACATGTCAAGAAAAGAAAAGTGTTTTTGAAGTAGAAAAGATATTTTCCTCAAGAATGGAGTTCAAATGTTTTATCAAAATTATTTTCCATCTAAGATAATATAGGGTTCTATTTTTATCCCTATTATTACATTTATTTGATTATGTTGTGAGAGAATTATTTTTATGAAGTCATTTTCCTTATATGATTTGTTTTATGATGTCATGATGTTTCAAGAATCCCATTTTTGTTACATGTGTTATGTGATGATGTATGATTTATGATTATGTGGAACACATAAGAAAGGATTCATTATAAGATGGGTGGGACCTATATCTCCCTCCAATGCATTGGGTAAAGATTTATATCTCATGAGATAGACATGTCTGGAACGGAAGGTTATTTCGGTTCAGTGATTCAGGACTGAAATGAGGAGTGAACTCGGTTCAGAAATGGACTTTGTCCGCTAAGATAGTCTTGGCAATGAGTCATGACTAACAAGAAATGATTTTCCATGATTATGTGTGTATTCCACAAAGTTTCATGTTTTAAGTTATGATTATTGGGATTTCATTTCACTACTATGATTTATCCCATGTTATGAAGCTATGCTCACTTTTGCAAGTTAAGATTTCCAAAAGTTATGTTCTTATGAATATGATGTGATTGATTTTTCTTTTGTTTACCCTTACTGAGAATTTGAGCTCACCCTTTTATGTTTTCTTTTCCCCAGGATATAAAGAAAGGTTTTAGGTAAAAAAAAGGGAAGATCTTTAAGGGAGATATTGAAGATCTTTCACCACGATTAGAAGATTACGTTTTGAGTTTCCAAATACACTAAACTATTACGATCCTTGTGTGTGTGTTTTTTTTATGTACTAAGTATTCCGCAAAAGTAGTCTAATGTTAATGTACGTCAGGATACGGTTCTCTACACATTCCCTCCATTATAATGGCTAGGTGTTAACTATTATAATATTATTATATTATTAGTGTGCAACGTAAGATTTCAATGAAACTCGTTGTTGCGTATTGGGTACGCCATTGATCATAACATTACCTTTAAAGTAATATTAACATTTTATTCACCAATATTGATAAACCTTAGAATGTAATATTATTTATTTACTTGGTATTTTACATATACATTACCAAATATATGCTTCCCCTTTAAAATAATTCTTTTTGAGTCTATTTGAATAATTTTATAAGCTCTTAACAGATCCCCAAAAACTAATATTATATTTTATGTTTTTAAAATCATTTATTTACAAACATAACTCACCTCCATATCACCAAGGTTATTATTTTAATATGTTCAATTATTATCCTTATAAAATAATGTAAATTACACTTCTCTAAAAGAAACCATTGGCACATACAACGAGAAGGTATTTTGTTTTTATTACATTATCATATAGAGTTGATAACGTATGTTTAGAAACTAATAAATAATAATCCTATATATTTCTATATAAACCCATCCAACCACTAATTACTCTTCACTTAAAAACTCTTAAAATGTGATGTAACTCCACAATTCCCTCTCCAAATCCCTCTCAATTTCTCCCAATCTCTTAATAAGATCGTTCTGATATTTTAGAAGTTCCTTTTGAAGATAAGTGATCCTCCCCTTCACCTCTTTATTCCAGAACCTTATTTATGTAATCAATTTTTATTTCAATTTAATAAAGGGGGGATATATTTTCAAATTCATTATAATTGTCCAAATGATTTGAATATAATTATAGAAACCGTTCTCTCTAATCCACCACTTCTATAAACCCTTTTGTACACTCGTCAGAATTGATTCCTCTCAAAATATTTATAAAACATAAAAATTAGTAAAAAATTGAACCTTACCAATTATTTAATCACTAATATGAACACCTATAAAATTATAAAATGAATATTGATGTAGAGAAGGGAAATTCTAAGCCGAAAATTAGAGGTGGGTCTAGATACACTTAGAAGCATCACATCTGATAAATTATTTACCAAGCGAAACAAAATTTAGTGCGGAAATGAAAAACCAAGTGAATAATCAAAGTAGAATAAAAATTTTAGGGTTTTATTGATAAATTATGCACAATTTTTCCACAAATTTAAATTTATTAAAAAAAATATTGATTTAAAAATGAAAATTGATAGGAACCCTTATAGATTTGGTATAATTTGAGTCAAACTAACAAGAATAAATAAAAATGAAATGGATTTGTAAATATCTATAATTTAATGAAATTTATGGTAAAAATAATCCATAATTTTTATATACACCGCATAAAATTAAATAAGTTGGGAATATGGAAAAAGAGTCAATGAAATAGAGTTGTGATGGGAAACACTTACCTTTACTCTGATTTATTAAAAACAACTTTAACCACTTATATAATAAAAATTAACATATTAATATATCATTTAAAATCCTTGTTAATTTATATTATCATTCATTTTAATTAATTATAATCATTATGTATGCATAAATTAGCTTGAAAATGATTATTTCGATAATTAGATATTGGAAATTCTGAATGTTCTACACATGTTTCATAATGGATATAATGATCCCGATTCTTTGATACATAGTTCATATTTTCCAAATTATAAGATATATTTAATCCATTATGTTCCATTAATTTATTCACCTATATGTTAATTTTAAGTAATATATGAGAATGATTTGATAGAAGAAGATCCATAACATGATTATTTTAGATAATGTAATGATTTCAATGGACACTATTATAATGAGCTCAGATTATTTTGACACCCTTTTTAAAACTTATTCATGATCTAGGTTAATTTATAAAATAGTATATATTGATAACATATATTTTATAACTGTCCATGTAATTAGGTGATGAAAATGAAACACATCGTCCAAGGAGGTGGAATCCCACACATGCATAAGAGAAACCTTTTCATTTTATATTGAATGACAAGGAAGGTAGATAATAATATATCATAATAGAATATTAATTATTTGATAGATATAATATTTTTCCATGTCATAAATTCTTATAACCATCCATGTGTGGTGGTTCTGAAAAATGAAATTCAATTTTTATAGAGAGGGTTGTATGCATGTATACATGAACAACATTTTCACCTTTCAAAATGTCAAGAGGAACATAAAAAATTGTGATTCCATTATCATAATATAATTTAAGTATACATAATATACTTATTTTATTATGTTATCAAGTGCTGTATAGATTTTCATTAGGTATATGTATAAAATTATGTAATATTAAGGAAAAATGAGTGATTATGAATTTTACCTTACTCCTAGGAACATCTTCATTGAACATTGCATTAAGCTATATAAAGGTGGATTTTTTGAGGGAGAAGGAACTATAAGATATGTATTGGAATTTTGGATATGTAATTTAGAATATTGTTTATCAACTATGGGGCTTGTGTTGTGAGGAGATGTTACATGGCGAAGGCCTCCTTTTGTAATTTATAGTGTAATTTTTGTAATAAAGTATGAACTATTCAATAAAGTTTCTCCGAAAAAGGAAATAATTGTGAGGGGTAATTTTTGGTCGATATTCCTTTTATACACACCAATAAGGTGTATATTTTTAGATATTTGTAGGCTATTTACACTTAATATAACATTTCAAAATAATTTACTTTTTCCACCGTGACTCATTTTTAAACCCTGGTAACATGTTTATTAACTAAAAAATAAACTGATCTTAGTACCTATTTTTAATATAATTTATTAAAATAAGAAAAAAATAATATTAAATTTATAATAATTGTAAAATTATTTTTAAAATAATAAATGTATAATTCCTAAAAACTATTTTATAAAAAACATAACCATTGATCGAACATGTCATGCATAGGTTTATAATTTACATATAATATTTTTAAAGGTATAATGTTTCTTTAAAAATAAATATTTCGTCCAAAAAAATATTTTATAAATTTTTATAGGATTCATATATTCTAATGATATCATAAAAACCAGGGTATTTCTAAAAATGGTATTATTTACTATTCAAATAAAATAAATATTTTTACAAATGTTTCAAATTTTCATCCTAATTTAATATTTTCATGATATTTTTATAATAAATCTATTTTTTAATATTTTAATTCATAAATTTATGAATTAAACTTCAAAATGAAACCATATAATATCATGAAAAACAGTTTTCATAAGAAAATGATTTTTCTAAATATTAAATATTCAAAATCTTATTTCCAATTATTTACTAATTAAGTTAGTGTTAAAATATTATTAATATAAAAATTTATTTAATAACTATTTTACTATGATAAAATATTTTTATCAAAATAAAAATGAATAGAAGATAAAAAATAAAATTTTAAAAATTATATTTTTAAGATAAAATGTTCTTATTAGATATTTAGAAACACAAAATGTATTTTATCAAAAAAAATTATTTAAAAGGAACTTTATTTTTATTTCTATATTGATTTTATAATTTATTTTCTTCTATTTTTAATCATCAATTCAATGTCTATAATATAAAAATCACATTTAATAATTATAATTTTATCCTATACTATCATGGTCCATTTTTATTCACATTCAAATGTGAAATAATATTTTAAACACAATATAAATTAATGTAAATATGTTGTAAAATTTTTGGTAGTTACAAAATGACTCAAATCACTATGTAAAATATAATCTAGACGAAAAATTAAGTTTATGGTAGTCATTGAAAATCTAAAATCCCAAAATATTAAAATCATGGAGAAATTTATGATTCTTATTCTTAATTAGGAAGAGACATGTGGATATTATTAATGGATTAACGTGCATATGAAAATAATTTTTTAATCGTTATTATTGAACTAATACTAATTAGGATCCTAAGAATATTCTTAGATAGGTACACTTAATATAGGGGGTGAATTTAAATTTTGGAACCTTAGTTTAAATTAATTGATCTAAAAACATAGTAAGCCTCTTAAATTATGTTTCTAGAATTGGAACATAGTCTGATGATCATAATCACATAATCAGAATCTAGCTACAGTCTGATTAAACCAGAGTTACAAAAGATCAAGATCACAATGGATCTAATTAATCAGAGTATGACAATATTAAACCCTATAGATATGATTAAATTAAATATTTCTTATTATTATAATCAGAATATACAAGATAAAACAATGAAAAAGAATAGAAAGATTAATACGATGTTTCACATTCTATTAAAATTTGTAGTGGAATATAAACTTCTATGCAACATGTAAAACAATAGCTAACAATGAAAAAAATTAATTTTCAATCTATTATGATATAACAATTTTAACCTTAAGATAAAGGTAGTTTATAACCCAAACTAAATGTATCCACTATTTTATACATACGACAATTTCTTTCATTCCATACCATGTAAATCCCTCGATAAGATAATCCAAATGGATCTATATTCCTATTTGTGGAAGCCCTCAATGTGATGATCAAAGTCTCTATCAACCTGGCCCTGTTATCCTTTGATCCAATGTATCAGAATCTCTATATTCCTAGCCTTGGTACTTCTCAGTTAGCATGATGATCAAATGCAGTTACAATTATAAATAATATCCTAAGGAGACAACCTAGACAGTTTTCCTAAATAATAATATCTACAAGCAATTGCATAATAATGAGAATAATATGTTCATAATGAGTAATATTCATAAGAATTCGATATAAAATGTAATCAACCAGTACTAATCTACTTCAAACTCTTCGAATGACCTTGTATTTATAAACATCTTTCCAACGGTTATGTTGATCTTCCAACAGTCATATTTCTACTAGTTTGTTGAAATGACATAGATACCTAACACTGGATAGATCATAATGATATATCATTACTAATTTTCTAACAGGTTATTAGTTTACACCATTATAGTGTAAAAATTATTCCATACATTAGAGATAGGTATACTATATTTATATTATAAACATAAGTTAGTCTGATAGACAGCCTTACTATTATCATTATGATAATTCTTATTATTTTTAGTATAATGTTTTTTAGTACCGGTATTAGTCCTATGTAAAGTCTTTGTCAATGTGATAGAGAATAAAAAAATTATAACACTCATCCTAATAAATGTGAGTATAATTTTTATCAGAAACGTACTAATTAGACTAATCAAAATGAAATATTTTAATGTTTATATCTGAATACTTTAGAATTTATTCTATGTATGGTAAGACATAATGTTTTATAAAAAACATTTAAAAAAAATTAGTTAATAAAAAGTTAGTAAAACTTGTTCTTAATAAACAATTTTTGATTTAAAAATAAAATTTAATATAAAATAAAGAACTGAAAATTATCACACAATAATTTCCACCTTTTTGGAAATAAAAAACCTCAATAAATAAATGAGAAATAACATTGAAATATTATACTCAATTTATTTTATTTACATCATATTTAAAAATAATCTTTAATCCTTAACTCTTTTATGTTTCTTACTTTTATGAATATGATTGAGATTATGATGTTTGAATTTGGTGAACTCCCCCTTAGAAAAATATCGTCCCCCATGCATTGTATTATCCCTTTTAAGAAATATCTCCCCTTTTCCGAACATCTCATTCATAATTTTTTTACCTTTATAAAAATATTAAAAATTTTACGAAAAACTACCACTTTCTATAAAACTATCTGCCTTTGTGATTTTCAAAAAGGAATGGAGATAAATTTTATGTTTCTTAAAAATTTAGACAAAAAACACATGAAACATTCAAATGAACTAAAAAATAATCCACATAATTATTAAATAACATTCATGTTATCGGAATATGAAAATATTCGTAAAAATCATAATTGGATTACAAGAGAAATTCATTTATTACAAACATTTAAAATGTTTTACAAGTAAAAAATACCACAATATTTGAAAAGAAAAAAATAATATTTCTTCATGAGGGTTTTCACAAAACTCTTAATCTTCTAAAACTCATTATGGTCTTGCTCTATCTTCACTAGTCTTTCTTACTGAATATGATCTTCCTCAAACAAATCGTTGTTCTCATTCCTATATATGTTAATTTCCACTTCATAATATTTGAGTCTAGTCGTCTCCAATTGCATATATAAGATATTTACTTTTATAGAATTTACTACCATAATATGATCTACTTTTTTATCATTTAAGTTATCCACAAACATCCCCCAGTCATCTATATATTTAGATAACAGGTTGAATGATTCAGCTAATTCATTTAAAAGATTCATTATATCATCAAAATTTTCATAATGCAACTTGGTATCACCATCTAATTGATTATTCCACCATACCATCTGATTATAAGAAATTCTGTGAGTTTGAACATTCTAGGAAGGATTGTAACTAAGAGTAAAAATGAATTACTTTTTCTGTTAAAACATTGATTGATTTTTATTTTCCACTCATACTTTATAATATAAACTAACTTCGGGAATCACATTTTGGAAAATAAAGGATTGTTCCTTAAAGGATTCTCTAATTAATAACAATGTAATAAACTCCATCAAGACTAATTGTTCAAGCTATGTATGATTGTTCTGGTTAAACATCAGGAGGTTTGATTTAGATTGATCTGACTTCCACTACTTTTAATTTCTTCTTTTTTTCTTTTCAAATAATTTTTAACCTTGTTTATAACCTTTTTTCTCAACTTCCTTATCATAAAAAATTTCCATGACATCCATTTTCTCGGTATTAGGTTTCTCATTGACCATAGTCTTTGAATTTTATTCATCTTCTTGCTTTGATAACGATTTAGATTCCTTTTATTAGGATTCTTATTATTCAAAATTATTTTCTTCACTTCCCTTATTAGTTTTAGATGTAAAATCCAAGGATTATTATTCTGATGATTTTTTATCGGATTGAGTTTTCTCATTTTAATCTTCTTCTTTATTATCAGCTTCTTCATTCTCATCCTCTTCATCTTCTTTAGATTCTTCTTACATTTTAGTATATTCTTCTTCTTAAACACCTTCTTTTACATATTTATCTTTCCCTTAAACATCATCACCAATAGCCTTATTAATTTCCTCCTCAAGCTACCTAGATATTCTCAAATCACATTTTCCTATTTCTGGTTCTTGTTATTTATCATGAACAACTGGTGGCACTGATCCTTCATCAACTATTTTCTCCATTCCTTTATCTATGAATAATAGAGCATTCAAATGAGGAATATCAGTTTCTTGAAAAGGTAATATTGAATACAAATTCACTCAATTGGTTTGGGAAGTTGGAATAACATTCTAGAGGCTATCTCAACACCTCTCAATAAACTGTCACAAAGTTTTGCATCTATAAACATTTTCTTCTACTTTATCTACATTTTTTATTTCGGAAGCATATAATCAGCATGAATTATTAAGACCTTCGCATTAGTAGGGTCTATTATAATTATCAAATCTCCATTTTTTCTTTCATATTTTATTTTCATCAACTCATATTGAAATTTATTTGGAACCTTTTTTTTCTTTTTTAGGTGGGGAAGTTTCTACTTTTGTAATTCCTCGAACCTAGAATCCCAAATCTTGTGCATTATTTTATTACAATAGAATGAGAACATGAATCAAATACTAAATGGAAGAGATTTTAGAAGTCTTGGAAATCCAAATTACATACATTATACCAATAATTCATTTGTAAAACTAATTAAAACATGCTATATAATAATTAATGTAAACTACATCCTTGTAAGCTTATTGAATGTTCTCTGCTTAATTACCTGGGGAGAGATAGATAATAAAGGTGAGCTCAAATTCTCTATAAGGGTAAATTCAAGGGAAAACATAATGAGTAAATCTATATTGAATGTTAAATAATAGATAACACTTTCCATTTACAAAACTAGATAAGGAATAAATAATATGGTATGTAAGAAACTGAAACACATGCTATAAATCAATAAAATGAGGATGAATTACATCAATAGATATATCAATAAAAAATCTCATAGATAATTAATAACTAACTCTAAATGAGGTAAATTATTTCTTAATGCAAATAATTTCTAAGGCACATGAAAAAATACTTTCTATTAAATCATATCATAAGATTTTTTAAAACTACGGATAATAACCCATTTAATTTGGAAAACTATTTTCCTTATGAGAACCTATTGATGCATTAAGGAGATATATAAATTTGGGAACCACCCATAATTTCTTATCTAAATAATCCCTCATATTGAATAATAAAAACACATAACATGCATTATTAAATAAACATATTGATTGAGATATATATTGTTAAGTAATTTCTCAGTTACTCAAATAACTTCCAAATTAAACACCATATATAAAATGATATATTGTTTAGGAAACAATAATATCCATCATATGAAAATATGAATATTAAAATAAATTTATAATGAATAATAATTATAATAAATTTATTTTTTTTAATATAAAGTTAAAAATATCAAAAGGAAGTTAGATTTCCATGATAATCATTACGAAAATATTTAAGAGGATAATCTTTTAACATTATAATGTTTCCCATACAACATTGAAACATTTAAATCATAATCCCCATGAAGGATTTACATTAAATTAAACATTTAATATCTTTATAATGATATTATGTATAAAATATGTCAAAAGGTATTATGTACACCAAATAAAATTATATTGGTGCATAATAACAAATAAGACTTAAAGGAATGTAAATTGTTAAGAAATTCTATACCTTAAACTTAATATTTTTGTGTGGTATTTATCCCCCTATATAGGGGTCATAAATATGTTACTAAATTATAACATAACCATAATCATGTTTATAAAATCATTTATTAATTATTTATAATATTTTATTACCCATTTGTGAAAACTCTTTCATTAAATCCCCTATTTCGGCTGTTAATTACATAGTTTTCTCAAGTAAGTTTTAACTTGTTTTTTGACATTATCAAAAATTAGATCATGGTTTAATAATATCAATATTTTATACCATTTATTAATTATCATATATAATGATTATATACTTATTTATAGTCGTCCATTATATTTGGGGATTAGAAATGAAGTGCATTATTCATGGAGATGGAAGACTATACATATGCATGAACACTAAATTCATTTCATTATTGTATTAAAATAATGAAAAATAAATGAAAAATATGTATATTATAATTACATTATAATATATATTATATATATGTTTTTTATGTTTTTCAAATCCATCCTATATATGTTCCTTGTACAGTATGACCGAATCTCACCACTTCGAGGGGGCGGTAATCCACACTTCCACAAACTGTGTTATCATATAACACAAAATGGGAAGTATTAATGGTATATTATAAATAAAATTTAAATAATAATAAATAGATTATAAATATCATATATAAAGTATATAATCATAGTGTTCTTCATAATGGACATCGTGAAAGGTGGTAAAGGAAAATTGAACAATCATCGTTTCTTGAGGTAGTACTTCACCATCTAGAGAAATAGTATGTTTTTACCTATTTGATGGAGTTGTGTTTCAGTTTAGGTAAAAAAACATTGAATAAAAACATCTTATCATATTTAGGATACTTGTTATGTTACATAATAACAAAATAATTTTATTTTATGTGGTGGAGAATGGAAATGAATTTAAAGTGCTTCAGATAAGACATTACTTCTTAATCAGGTAACTACTTATAGTTTGAACCAAAAGGATTACATGGAAGAACTTTTTCCCAATGTAAGGATAATAGGATTATGGGAGGGACGTTGAGGATCAATTTTGGCAG
Organism: Viscum album; assembly: GCA_963277665.1. Classification (NCBI taxonomy): domain Eukaryota; kingdom Viridiplantae; phylum Streptophyta; class Magnoliopsida; order Santalales; family Viscaceae; genus Viscum; species Viscum album. Next base: position 666,508,703 of record OY728120.1, on the reverse strand, counting down.
AGAATGGTGGATCCAAATTGTCTAGATAGGTGTGAGGAAGTGGGATGAGAGGAGGCCTTATTATAGTGGAGGAGGAGTACCACTCTTGTCAATTTTGGGAAAGAGAATAACTCCCACAATTATCTCATTTAAATTGGATACAATAATAAAAAAAGCTGATAAAATAGAGGATATGGTCGAAATATGTCCAGAAAATGGATATTGGACAACTTTATAGCTCGTTTTGGTCCCAAAAGTTAATGTCTACACCCTTATTAATCTTAATTTAACATTAATCGTTGTAATTAGTTTTAATTAATTTCACTAATATTTTTGGTAAAAAAATGGTATTATTAGACATTATAAATTATTATTATTCCAAATATGGATTAAATTTTTGAAAATTACAGTAATATATGAGGAAAAAATTAATTTAATATTGATTCCATAAGCGGGATGGTTGTGCGAGTTTTTAATGTAAAAACGTCCAACATTTTTCTTGGTTTTTAAAGTCAATTTCAAAGTAAAATTGATTAAAATAATATAAATAGGATTTATTGTTGAAAATAATATCTAATTAAACTTTAAAACCAATATGAAACATCATTTAACCATGTAAATAAATCATATAAAAAAGTCATTTTGATATAAAATGCAGTACTTTTAAATTTTCGTCAAAAAAAGATATGTTTCCTAAAAAATATTAAAAATTCACCGAAACCTAATTTTTATTTTTATATTTCAATTATTATGTTTATTTGGACATATAAAATCAATTAAAGAGTTAAAATTAAGATTTAAAATGGGTTCCCCATTAAAAGGAGGTAAAATTTCCTATATAAAAATATAACCTTTTTAGTGTTATATATGTTTTGTTCTTTTCATATTCTTATCAAATATATTGGATGAAATTTAAAAATAATATATTGAATTTAATATATATATATATATATATTATTAATATAAACCACAAACTGTTATAAATTAAATCTATTAGAGTAAAACAACATTGTGAAAATAATAATATTTTCTTTTATATTTAATCAGTTTTCATATTCATTTCTAATTAATTTATAACAAATTAATTCTTTTTTTATTTTTTTTTGTATCATATATTTTTATAAATTATTTACTCCTTTTAATAACAAATAATTTAATTATTATGTTATATGTTATTTTATTTAATAATATATTGTTATTCGGTAAAAATCAGTCTTCTGTGTAATGTAAACATTCGATGAATTTATATGACAACCCTGCTTTTTAATACAACTTAAACATGATTTATTAGATAAAACTGCACTTGATACAACAAATAAGATCAAGAGGTTTAGTGTCTTTGGGGATTAGGATCATTACATAAAAAATTATGACATGAAATACAACATCTTTATTGAAAACTTCCTTTACATGACCACTACATTCCTTCGTACTTAGCATTGCATTGGATAACCTGAGGACATGCATAAGAAAAGGGTGAGCTATAAAGCCTATCAAGGGAATACACAGGGAATAAAATGAGGAGTACAATACATGTTAGAAATTAGGCATATCAATAGAGAACAAGATAAACATGAACATAAAGGCATGATAAAACATGATAATAATAACATGGAAATGTGGCTAAAACACTTAACATGGAATTAGCATGAGCCGAGGCCCATTGAACAGGGAGCATGAGTAAATCCTCATTGCACATAAAGCATGAGTAAACCCTCATTGCACATGAATTATCATGAGTCAACACTCAGTTCACATGATGTATCATGATACTATACTTTACCCAATGCATTAGAGTGCTATAAGGGTGCACCGTTCTTAAACATTTCATTTCATGCATAAGTGTGCCACATGGATCATAAAACATAGATTCATAAACAACAATAATTTATTACACGATAAAGTAATGTGGAATTTATACATGATACATTACAATCAATAAGTAAATGTGCATAATGGTTAATACCCTTGAAGGAGAAATGGGCATGGTATTCACTACACAATGACATTGGCTTAGAAAATCGGTGTGATTTCCGCAGCGTAACGGCGTGACATAAGAATTAATAAAAATGGTTGATGAGAGAGAAAGGGGTTCCTCATCATATTTACATGTAATGGAAAGTAAGGAGGTCATATAGATACATTTCCCAACAATTGTAATTGAATTTAGATTCATGATACAAAAGTATTTCTTGAATGTAAAAGAGGAGGGAGAAGATTCTTTTGGAATTTTGGCAGAGTAACGGGTGTACATGGGAGGCATTTAATGAGAGATAAAGGGTCTCCCATCATTCAAACATAAAGAGGGCAGTATGAGGGAGGTTAAAAACCACACCCCAACATTCATAATTGAAATTAAAAGGGAAAAACAATTTAAATAAAATTGGACAAAAATGAGAAAGGAAGAAAAAACCATTACATGGAAGTGTGCTTCCAAATGCTAGAGAGAGGCTTGTGAGAGGCTTCTTGGGAGCTTGGGGCACCTTGGGAGTATTATAGAGAGAGTAGGACAGAGGTTGGACAAACTCCAAAGGCTTTGAGTGGGTTTATATAGGAAAGGTGAGGGAATTCTTTATTATTTAGGTTTGGGTCCCCTTACATTAAATTAATCGAAACCACAAAACATCCCATGGTTTTTGGAAAAGGGAAGAGGAAAATAATATTTTATAATACAGAGGTCCTAACTTCTTAAAATAATAGGGTTGATTATGTGGAGGTGTGTCACACTCCCATGGAAATTAATTTAAAAAGACAATGTGTTTAATAAGTCTTGAGGGGTCTATTAATTCATTGAAAAGTAAGACAAATAAAACCAAAATCAAATTATTTTAACGAAAAAACATATATTAGCTGAACATAGAGATTATAGTATTTTATCACATCACTATTGGGTCATTATGATGTCATAAAACACATTATATATTTAAAAGGTATTTAATTTTTACTCAAAAATTTGACTGACTTAGAAAATTATGAAAAATTCACCGTTGGATAATTTCGATGTCCTGATTCCAAAAATAACATTTATTTTATCTAAATAATTTTCTAAATATGTTAATTCTCACTTTTAAAATAAAAACTGACATTTATGAAAAATTCACGGGTTTTGAACAAAATGGCTTTATAATTGCATTGATACAATTATATGATCATTTATATATATAAAAATTAATATAATAATAATAATAATAATAATATTTTATTAAAATATTATTTAATTCAAAAATAACTTAATTTAATAAAATATATTTCTTAATTAAATAATAACTAAAAACACCATTTGTATTTTAAAACCATTTACAATGTATCAATAATGACAAGAAATTATATTCATTATTAAATAAAAAAATAATGTACATGAACATAGTACTATCGATTAGTAACATAACCCCTTAAAACAGCAGCATAAGACCTAAGGGTAAGGTGTGCAATGGTGACAGACTCTTGGGGTGGCTTGGATAACATCACTCGAGTCGTAATTTCTATCAACTTCCACTTCTCCCATAAACGGTCTCGTTCGAGCTTGACATGATGAAGCTCAGCTTGGGCTTGGTCGAGAGTGAATCCCATGGGTGCCACCTCTTTTTCGAGCTCTAATAAATGGGCTTCGTATGGGGAAATTCTACTGTATGAGATCATCGATTCCTTTGTATAAGTAAAATTGGGTGTGTTAAAGCCCCATATTTATACTAATCATGTGATCACTATTCAACGGATATAAATTTAATGGTCACAATTATTATCATAAAACCAATGAAGTTGACATTTTATAAAAAAAATTTATTTAAAGAGACATTTAATAAGATCAAGATGGATTTTCCATTAACACAGCTTCATCATTTCCTCCAATTCCCAAGTCACTTCTTCAAACTTATGGTTTCTCCACAACACCTTGATGAGGGGCATTGTCTTATTTCGTAGAACTTTTTCTCTATGATCTAATATCTTCAATGGTTGCTCCATATAAGAAATATCGTCTTCCAATTGTACCACCTCATAAGAGAATACATGTGAAGGGTCCGGTATGTACTTACATAAGAGGGATACATGAAAGACATCATGTACTTTGTCCATAGTAGGCAGAAGTGTTAGTCGATAGGCCACAGCCCCGACACGATCAAGAATATCAAAGGGGCTTATGTACCTTGGACTTAACTTCCCTTTCTTTCCAAACCTCATGACCTTCTTCCATGGAGATATGCATAGAAAACCCATGTCTCCAACTTTTAACTCATGGTCTCGTCGAAGATTATCTTCATAACTCTTCTATCGACTCTGGGATGCCTTGACATGCTGTTGAATGGTTTTCACCTTCTCCACCATTTCCTCGACCATTTCTGGTCAAGCAGCTTACGTTCACCGACCTCATTCCAACATGCCAGTGTTCTGCACCTTTTCGCATATAGGGCTTCATATGGTGCCATTTGGATGCTCGAGTGGAAACTGTTATTATAAGAGAACTCAACCAGAAGAACATGTTTATCCCATCCTCATTTATAGTCCATTGATCACACTCTCAACATATACTCAAGTGTTTGGATAGTCCTCTTGGATTGGCCATCAGTTTGAGGATGATAGGCCGTACTGAAGTTCAGTTCAGTATTCAGAGCATGTTGAAGACTCTTCCAAAACATTTAAGTGAATTTTGGATCTCATTCAGACACAATATATAGTGGTACTCCATGAAACCTTACCACTTCCCTGATATATATCTATGCTAGTTGATCCAATGATAAATCCTCCTGAATAGTAATGAAGTGTGAAGTCTTTGTAAGACGATACACAACAACCCAGATTGCATTGTTGCCTTTGGATGTCCTTGGAAGTCCGGTGACAAAGTCCATGGTGATTTTCTCCCATTTCCATTATGGTATCGGCAATGGTTGCATCATCCCCTTAGAATTCTTCTTCTTTTCCTTCACTTGCTAACACACCAGGCACTTTGATGTATACTCAGTGATCTCCTTCTTCATATTATCCCACCAAAAGTTTTCTCGGAGATCTCGAAATATCATTGTGCTCCCTGGGTGAAAAGAGAAATTTGAACTATGTTCATTATCCAAAAGTTCCTTCTTCAGCTCTAGACTTGATGGAACACATAGTCGTTTCCCAAACCACACAATTCCTTCTTCATTAAAATTAAACTCCGAGGATTTCCCTTTTTCGATAGCTTCCACTTGTTCTTGAATTCCTACATCATCCTTTTGAGCATCCTTTAGCCTTTCCAAAAGAGATGGTTGAGCAATCATTTGTGAAATGATTTATGATGTTCCCTTATCTATGATTCCCATGTCCATTTTCATCAAGTCTAATTATATTGTATCCTTCTCAATTCTCATCATTGATAGAATCGATGGATCCTTTCTACTTAGGGAATCCTCCACCTTTTTCGCTTTCCCAGGGTGGTAATGGATTGAACAGTCATAATCCTTGATGAGCTCTATCCATCTTCTCTAAAGCATATTAAGCTCTTTCTGTGTGAATATATATTAAAGACTCTTGTGGTCAGTATATATCTCACATTTCACTCCATAGAGATAATGCCGCCAGATTTTCAAGGCAAAGATCGCCGCTGCCAACTCCAGATCATGCGTTGGATTGTTTCGCTCATGGATTTTCAACTGCCTTGGGGCATAGGATTTCACATTATCATTCTACATCAGCACACAACCTAAGACCTTCTTTGAAGCATCCCTAAATACCACAAAAGTTCCCCACTTATAGGTAATGTGAGCACGGGCGCAGTGATAAGCCTCCTCTTCAACGAATTGAATCTTTTTTGTCATTCATAACTCCAAGAAAACTTTACTCCCTTTCGAGTTAGCTTGGTAAGAGGGTTGGACAATCGTGAGAAATTTCTCACAAATCATGGATAATATCCAGCTTACCCCAAGAAGCTACAGATATTTGTTACCGTTTTTGTCCTCGACCATCCCTCAATTGCATCTGTTTTGGAGGAATCCATAGATATCCCATTTCTTGTGATGATATGCCCCAAGAATGAGACCACCTTCAACCAGAACTCACACTTGCTATATGTTTCATAGAGCTTATCCTTGCGCAAAGTCTCTAGTACAGTTCTTAAATGCTCCTCAAGATCCTCCTTGGTTTTGGAGTATATTAGAATATCATCCATAAACACTACCACAAATTTGTCTAGGTAATCTTTAAAGACTCTATTCATCAAGTCCATGTAGATTTATGGAGCATTGGTGAGTCCTAAAGACATTAAAATGAATTCATAGTGCTCGTATATTGTACGAAAAGAAGTCTTGGGGACATATTCCTTCTTCACCCATACTAGATAATATACCGACTGTAAATCTACCTTGGAGAAGTATTGTGCTCCACGCAGCTGATAAAACAAGTCATCAATTCTTGGGAGAGGATAATTTTTCTTTATCTTGATTTTTTTATGTTCACGATTATCGATGCAATGCCGCATTGAACCATCCTTCTTCTTGACGAAGAGGTCTACTGAACCCTATGGTGAAGCACTTGGGTGTATAATCCCTTTATCCAGATTCTCCTGTAATTGTTTATTTAGATCATCAAGCTCTAAAACAGACATTCTATATGATGTCTTGTATATTGGTAAAGCCCAAGTTATAAGTTCAATTGATAATTCAACATCTCTTTTAGGAGGAAGACCAGGCAGTTCCTCGGGAAACACTTCCACGAATTCCCTCACAATAGGAATTTCTTCAAGGATGGTTTCTTCCATGGACTCAATCATCTGATCCAGATACGCATGCTCATAGGGATGTAATATCCATGCTTGAGATGATGGAGCTAAAGTAGATTCATCTTCCTCCTTACACTTGTAAAGAATTTGGGGTCAATTATCCATATAGAGTGTGATTTCCCTCTCCTGACAATTTATGTTGACTCTATATAAGGAATGCCAATCCATGTAAAAAAATTGCATCAAATTCCACTAGAGGGAGTATGATGAGGTTCACCGGGAAATTCAATCGACAGATTATAATAGGGGAGGACTTATATTTGTGGGATGCAATGATTTTCCCATTTTCCGCACTCACCGACATCTTCACTTCCATGATTTAAGGTGGTGTTGGGATTGTTATACTAAACTTTTGGGATATAAAAGAATGCGTAGAACCTGAATCAAAATGTACGTTCTCTATTATTGAATTAATAACTAGCGTACCTATCACCACTTCATTTTTGGGGTACACTTCGGTAGAAGTGATGGAAAAAGCTCTTCCTAGCTACCGTGGAGGTAGTTGGCTGCCTCTGAAAACCCATGGATTAGGGCACTGATTTGCAAAATAACCAGGTTCATTTCATTTGTAGCATTGAACAACGCGTTGAAGTTCGAACAGAGTGTTCCTCTCCTTTGTCATAGACACGTGTCTTTCTTGCCGATAGTTAACAGCTAGGTTCCCTTCTCTTACACACCAGAAGCATTTCCTCGTCCCCTTAAGGAAATTTCTAGGGTGCTTCTTTCTGCACTTTTGGACAGTGGGGTGCTGGATCTTCTTAGCACCATTGGATTTAGACATCGTCCCACCAACATTGAAGTTCACCTTAAGTTTCGTATCCCCATGATACCCATGTGATTCTCCGATCTCCATTTCGACCTTGAGGGCACATCGGAAAATTTCCTCATAGCTGTCAAAGTCACAGATCGCTAATGATTTCTGCAGGCTAGGCTTCAGCCCACAAAAGAAGTGGTCAACTTTTAATTCCGGGGTAACGAAAAAGCTGGAGGCGTATCGTGCAATCCTTGTGAAGTTTTCCTCGTACTCTCCAACAGATTACTCATATTTTTTCTTGAGGGAAAAGAAGTCTCTTTCCATCTTAAGCCGGAGGGTGCACGAAAAATATTTATTAAAAAACATCTTCTAGAATTCCTTCCATTCCAACACCTCTATATCCTCCTCAGGCTTCGTATTTTTGATCAACATCCACCATTAATCAGCTTAACCCTCCATAAGATAAGACTCCAGGAGAACCTTCTCTTGTTCAAAACATTGAAGGATGGATAAGATCTTTTCAATGGAGTTGATCCATTGTTCAGCGATTGTGGGATCAGATGATCCACTAAAAGTTG